>JAJJMB010000948.1:2843675-2987440 GCA_023531105.1 Papaver atlanticum
GTTTCTTGGTTTATTTATGGAAACTTACGTGAAGAAGAGGAAGGAAACTCTTCTTAGAGATTTGTTTCTATCACAGGAAGAGTTTGGACAGCTTTGATTGACTGGGAAGACGTGCAAGTGATGAGAAAAAGGAATTATCGTATCGTGATGTGGAGGAAAAAAAAAAGATTTTTTGGACGGATTTAGAGAGCCTGTGGTGTATAAAAAGGTTGGGACGAGTCTTAGGAAGGGAACCAAGACCTTAGGGGAAAGTTTAGAGCCTTAGAGAAGCCAGAAAAATCATTAGAAGAAGATCGGGTTCTGCTGTTGCCGGAGAAGACGAAGAACACGGAACAACGGAAAAAGAAAGTTGCAGAGGCAGACTTATTTTCAGTGACAACGAGATACGGTCGCATCATCCTGCAGTCACCGAAGCCCTTCAGCAATGATTCCGTCCTCTGTATTAGACTTTCAGCGACTACAGTATACCCTTTTCACCCTTGTAATCAATTTTTGAGCCATAAACATGTATTTTGAGAACACGATTAATATGAGGAACTAAACCCCTTAGCCGAGGCGACGGAGGAAGCGATTGTTTCATGAAAAGTGGTATAATTCTATTTTAATTAATTTTTGCAATTTTTTATATGATTATTTGCATAGAACGAATATAGAAAAATCGATTTTTATTGAGTAGTTGTGGGTTGTTTTGATGGAACATGCTAGGTTTTATAACTTCTGATGTTTCATGCTTTGTGATTACAATTACTACTTCAAAAATCTATTAGAGACAAATATTAGAATCAATTTAAAGAAGAATATTGCATGAATATTGATTAGAGTTTATCAATTAATTGGTCAACGGTGGAATCCAGAGTCTTGGTATTTTCTTATTATTGTTGAAACAACTTTATTTAATTTTCGAAAATCCTTCACAAACCCGCATTGAACGAACTCTACTCACCACTTTCACTACAACTAAAATTTCACATCAGCTGGTTAGGACCGCTAAGTCATGACTTCAAGTCCCATCCACTGATATGGACACTTCACCAATAATTAGACAGTCTTTAAAGGCATATATTGACAACTTGTACAAGATATAATAATTATTAGCATTAAATTCTAAAGAGACCGATTCCAAATTTCCAATCCTAACAAAATTCATCTTTGTAGTCACGAGAAAACGTAAAAACACAAACAACCACAGAAATCTCTTGCTGATTTGAGAGCCTCGCATCTCTTTCACTCACGAGTCCCACCCAACTCCAACTCTTCGATTTGTGCTACCTCTATATAAACACTACACTCTACAAAAGCTGAAACATATCTAGCTAAAACAAGTAAATACAGACAAACAATGGCGGAAGAAGAAGATAAACAAACCCAAACCCAAACAAGAAAAACTCATCATCCACTATTAGGAGGAGGAGATAAAAACAAGAATTATAAATACAATCATGGGTTTTCTTCATCTGATATTCAAACACTAAATTCCATCTGCGAAACGTTTATTCCTTCAATCCAACTTGAGAATGAAAATTCCATTAAAGACCCACCTGAGATTCTCCAATCTTTTTATCTTTCATCAGCTTCTCAACCTCCGATAGCTGATGAGGTAGCAGAATTACTGTTGAAGAGGGGTTTAAAAGAAGCAATTTTTATAGTGAGATTGGCTTTGAAATTACTCTCAACTAGATTGGGAACTCTACTGCTATGTGGGTTTATATGTTCAACTCCCAATTTTCCTTTTATTAATAATTTCTCACAAATTTCTTTGAGAAACAGAGAAATAATTTTACAAAGATGGTCCAGTGGAAGGTGTTTCTTTAAACCTCTGAGAATGGTTTTTCTTTTGATTAAAATTCTCGGCTTCTTCACTTATCTCACTCAGGTAATTATTAATGATTTTTCTTCACTTAATTTTACTTTTTAAGTACTATTGAATTGTTTGTATTTTGTATATTAATGGTTGGTATAGTGTATATGACACTAGCTAGCTACACTACAGCATTGTCCAAAGAAACTAATAGTCTATCTATCTGTTGCAACTACTTTGTAATTAACGTGTTTGATTAAATTGAAACTAACATGCTTTATGGGTTGGTAAGAAATATGAACTGATTTGTTTAGTCTGGATTGTACTAATGTGGCTTAGCCACAATTGTACTTATGGTCATTTTATGTGTATTATTGGTTTAACTCTTCAGGAATTTCTTTGTTGTAAAGAAATGTATAATTGGTTTCTTTCCACTGTTTGTTGTTAGCAGGCACAGTAAAAACTGACCATTAAGTGAAGTAATTTGAATGTTCAACCTTTGATAAGTCAAAAATTTGTTAAATTGGTTTCTTTAGTACTGTCAGTTGGAACTTGGATGTGTATGGCTTAGCTTTGACCTTTTGTAATAGCCGAATGTTGATGGTGAAATTCCACATAAAGAATTAATCCGATGTCTTTTTTTTGTTTGTAAGATTAAAGATTAGGTGGGAAATCATGATCAGTAGAATCATATTCCATTTCATTGTATTCCACTATGACTTGTCTCACTTGTCTGTCTAGCTTTCATCTCTTTCACTTTTGTACGAGTTGTTGTGGGAAGAAATGATTCGGCGATAAATTTATAACACTTTCTCACTGTCATCTCTCTATCTATCTCTCTTGCAGATTGATGAGAATTTGAAGAACCCAGCATGGGAAGCTATTGGTTATAAGGTGGAAAACAGTGAGAATCTATCTGAAACTTGTAAGAAAAAAAGGCCTCTTGACAGAGGAATAATAGAAACTTCAAATGAGACTGACGATACCCTTATTCAGTCTCTAATTCAAAAAGGCTTGAAGGTGACAGAAGATGAAAAACAAAATCTCTACAAGATTGTATGTGATGTTGTAATTGTTGGTTCTGGTTGCGGTGGAGGAGTTGCGGCTGCAGTTTTAGCAAAATCTGGCCAAAAGGTGCTGGTTCTTGAAAAAGGGAACTACTTTGTACCCGAAGATTATTCATCTCTTGAAGGTCCTTCTTTGGATCAGCTATATGAATCAGGAGGAATCTTGTCAACTTTAGATGCTAAGGTTATGATCTTTTCAGGATCAACAGTTGGTGGTGGCTCAGCAGTGAACTGGTCGGCATGCATCAAAACTCCAAGTTCTGTACTCCAAGAATGGTCTGTGGACCATAAAATTCCATTTTTTGGAAGTTCAGACTATCTCGCTGCCATGGATACTGTGTGCAAACGAATTGGTGTTACAGAAAACTGTAAAGTGGAAGGGTTTCAGAATCAAGTACTGAGAAAAGGGTGTGAGAATCTTGCACTAAAAGTTGAAACCATACCAAGGAATAACTCGGAGAATCATTATTGTGGGTCTTGTTGTTATGGTTGTAAGACTGGAGATAAAAAGGGAACTGATTCCACTTGGTTAGTTGATGCAGTGGAAAATGGTGCAGTAATCTTAACTGGATGTAAAGCTCAGAAGTTCATTTTGGGACCAAACAATTCCACGGCTCGTACTACTAAAAGGAAGAAATGCATTGGAATCCTGGCAGACACTATGAACAAAAACATCTCAAAAAGACTTCAAATTCATGCTAAAGTTACAATTTCAGCATGCGGGTCCTTGTTAACACCTCCACTGATGATATCTAGTGGATTAGAGAACCCGAATATTGGTAAAAATCTTCATCTTCATCCTGTTCTTATGGTGTGGGGATACTTCCCACAATCAATAGATGACTTGAAAGGAAAATCATACGAAGGAGGAATAGTCACATCCCTACACAAAGTTGTTTCAGATGATTCTGATAATTTTCAGGCCATTATAGAAACTCCTGCATTGGGACCAGCTTCTTTTGCTTCATTACTCCCTTGGGTTTCAGGTATTGATATGAAACAAAGGCTTGTTAAGTATGGAAGAACAGCTCATTTATTTGCATTAGTAAGAGATAAAGGATCAGGAGAAGTGAAATCTGAAGGAAGAATAACTTATAGACTAAATGGATTAGACAAAGAGAACCTGAGAAGTGGTATAAGAACGGCGTTAAGGATTTTGGTAAGTGCGGGAGCAGTTGAGGTTGGAACACATCGAAGCGATGGGCAAAGACTTAAATGTGAAGGGATAAAGGAAAAGGAATTGGAAGAGTTTTTAGATACAGTAACTGTACCAGGAGGTCCTGGTTCTAAAGGAGAACATTGGAATATGTATTGTTCTGCCCATCAAATGGGTAGTTGTAGGATGGGTGTTAATGAGGAAGGAGGAGGAGTTGATGAAAACGGTGAGAGCTGGGAAGCAGAAGGCTTATTTGTATGTGATGCAAGCGTTTTGCCAACTGCTGTTGGAGTTAACCCTATGATTACTATTCAGTCTACTGCTTATTGTATCTCAAAAAAGCTTGCAGAATCTCTTAAAAAGTAATGTGGCAAGAAAGATTAACTAATTGATGTTTTTGTTAGTCTTAATGTTTCTTTCAAGCTTCACATTTTAATAAACCTTCTTTGAAGCTGTTGTAATAAACATTCCTTGAAGCTGTTGTCTTTTGTACATGTTATTGAGCCACTATGATGGTAACAACTTCCGACTTGCTGTGAGTCTTATCAGGCCTTCAATTTCCAGATTTGTGCCAATGTGTAGTCTGATGTTTTGGCTTTGCTCGTTTCGAGTTAGTATTCGTTATAACCTTGACGTTATTACCTCATTAGCTGCGCAATTGCCCCAAGCGGCTGCCTTTGAGGCTCAACTGCATATTACATTATTATGTTAGCAGGAACGGCAAAGCCGAAAAAGTTTGTTTTTGTAAATTGTTTTGTTCAAGAGAAACCCTACAAAAATAGGCGTTTGTTCAAGATAAACCCTACAAAAATAGGCGTATGCCGCTTATATGCGAAAGAATAGTTCGCTTTGTGCTTACCGCACGGCTGCGTGAATCCCTTTGATCGAGAGCAGTGCGAGTTTATACAGAGCATTTTGAGTAGAGTTTCCTACTCTATGTGGGACTACTCATTTTTCACTTCAACTGAGATTTTAAACTAAAGTCACTTTATAAGTTTCTTTCTGGTTCTGCCAAAGAAGTGAGGAATATGGCTTAAAAGCTTATAAATTGTACTGAATAGATTTCTAAGGAGATGGAAAGAGTTTTCCATCCCATTTCTATGTCTCGTTTCTTTATAGTCCATCTCTTCTCGTCTAACTGAGCATTTAGAAAAAGAAAAAAAGAAAAAAACATGAACTTTTTTAATCAAGACAGCAGTCTAACAAAAGCTCATTAATATAAGTGGACAATAGCTCAGTACTCAAACCAACAGTCAGAAACTTGCCTAAGAGTATAAACGCTATGTCACATGAGCAACACAAACTGAGCATCCTACAGAAAAATATAACACACAACCGACACGAAGATTGTAACTTCTAATACGCCAAGAGAAACTGCTTATGTTACTCTTGAAGTCTTCTTGAGTTCATTCAGACACTGGTGCATTCATTCAGAATGTACTGCAACGCACTGCACGAACAGGGGCGAGGCTTGCAACTAAAGATGTAATCTGTCTCAACTCAAAGGGATAATCGGGTGGGATTCCAGACAACGTGTACCTCTTCGTGCTTCGGTCGTAATAATAAAAACCGTCTGGCTCGCACTCATGTTCAGGTTTCAGGATGATCGAATTTGTCCCTGGAAGAGCTTCAATAGAAAGATCTGGTTTTGCATTCCACATAAAAGGGAAGCACAACGTCTCTTCAATCCACTTAATGCTATCACCGTCTTCATTAAGTATCCACAGCGCAATGCTATACGTTCCCATCCATTTTAGTACAGTTATATGTCCATCAACCTCCATTAACTCAACAGTTTGTGAAAATCTATGACAACTAGGGTCAATGACAAAGTCAGGGATTGAAATTACTCTGAATTTCTCAGTTCCAAAATCGAATCCCACAATCACTTCGCCCTTTCGGGTAAACCTGAACAGCCAGTATAAACAACCATACGCAGAATTAGTGTCGTGAAACCACAACCCCCGTAACAATCCTCTTTTGCCAGATTATATGGTGGGACTTCATCGATCCTTCTCCAAGTATTCTCACCAACAACCAAGACGTCACAAACTTGATCTGCAATTTCTTCATCTTTATAACTGTAATCATAATCAATCTTTCCCTTTTTCTTCGATACCTCCCTACCTGATATGCAAATCACTTTGTGTTCATTAGTTTTTGGACTGAATCCAAACCCAACGCACCAAGGGTGTCGCTTTCTTTTTCCTGCATTCCCTTCGGAAAGATTGGTAGTTTCAATCCAAGGTGATCTTTCTCCAGTACTAGGATTATATATGAAAAGTGCATCACCTCTGGAGGTAATACATACCAAACCATTCACTGCTTGTCTCGGTATTCCAAAAGAACCGCGATCCAGTACTAATTTCTTAACATCAAGTTGTCCACTACCAGGTAAACAAGTCGAGAATTTAATAGCATGGTTGTCAGGTTTTTTATATGGGTACAAAGGGTTGTTAAAATCAGGTTCAGGTTCTGTTGAACTGATAAAAAGAACTAATCTCTGACCACATAAACCAACTTTTGAACGTTTATAATGTAAATCATGCAAGTATGAATCTACTTCAATCAAAGATTTCCAATGTTTAGAAACAGATTTGAACCTCATCAGAGATTTCACAGGAAGTCTGCTTAGTATATCACACAATATATGATTATCACTAGTAGGGTTTCTTTCATTAATTGGGTGATATTTAGTTATTGTTAATTGCTTATTGCTGATGTTTTGACTTGGTGGTAGGACCAACCCCATTTCTATTTTCTTACTTCAATGAGCTTTTCTGTTGTTTACAAAATCGAGTGTGTGATGTTGTTGCTGATATTTTAGTCAAGTGCAGGTCAATAGACCAGCACTGAATTTTCTTTTGCAGCTTATCCTTCCAAAAGTTTTAGTAGTTTGGAGTACTGTAGGGCTTTTGCCCTAGGAAACCTAAGGCCGAGGAGGGGGTTTGTAAATAGTTTTCAACACGCCTCGGTAACTACCTCATTCCCATCTCAGATTTGTCATTTTCACTGGCAATTACATGCTTAGCTAATCTCCAGCTCAAGATTAGGCCCTCTACAAAAAGAAACTGCAGATTGTCACAGGATAGATACTTATGGTTGGAACTGGAAGTAATCTACACACCATGAAGATATAAACTTTTGTTTTGAAGATTGTTGGGTTCCTCTTGTTCAAGAGAAACCCTCCAAAAATAGGCGTATGCCGCTTATAAACGGCAAGCACACGGTATTCTTTAGTAAAAGGCGAAAGAATAGTTCGCTTTGTGCTTACCGCACGGCTGCGTGAATCATTTGGAAGAGACAAGCGCTAGTTTTATACAGAGCTTTGGGAGTAGATCTGTGCTTCCTGCTTTATGTGGGACTAATTATTTTACGCTTCAGCTGAGATCTAAAGTAATGTCGTCCAAGTTTCTTTCAGGTCCTGCCAACAAAAGGAGGAATAGTTGCCTCAAAGCTTCTAAATGGTACTCTATATGTTTGTAAGGAGATGGAAAAGAAAATATACCCTCCTCGTAATGCTAACACGTAGGAAGGACTGGAGATGAGTTGAAAATAAGGACCCTAGTAGAAGAAAATCATAAACAAAATCATTGATTCTTAGCCTCAGTAAAATTCTACAGTTCAGATTACAAGAATTAAGCCCAACACCTCAACCATATGATCAATAATAAAACAGAAGTCTAACAAAAGCTCATTAATATAAGTAGACAACAGCTCAATACTCAAACCAACAGTCAGAAACTTGCATAAGAGTATAGGCGCTATGACATGAGCACCACAAATTGAGCATCTACAGCAAAATATAACCCTAGTAGAAAAATCACTGATACGCCGACAGAAACTATTCTTACGTTACTTTTGAAGTCTACTTTTATTCAGAAACTAGTGCATTCATTCAGAATGGGCTGCAACGCGCTGCACGGACAGGTGCAAGGCTTTCGTCTAAAGATGTAAATCTGTCTCAACCCGAAATTATAATCAGGTGGTATTCCAGACAAAGTGAACTCCTTTGTGCTTCTGTCATAATAATAAAAACCATCTGGCTCGCACTCACCTTGCGGTTTTAGGATGATCAAATTTGTCCCAGGAAGAGCTACAATAGAAAGATCTGGTTTTGCATTCCACATAAAAGGCAAGTCCAACTCCTCTTCAATCCACTTAATGCTATCACCATCTTCATTAAGTATCCACAGCACAATGATATTCTCTCCCATCCATTGTAGTACAGCTATATGTCCGTCAACCTCCACTAACTCAACAGTTTGTGAAAATTTATAAACACGAGGGTCAATGATAAAGTCAGGGATTGAAATAACTCTGAATTTCTCAGTTCCAAAATCGAATCCCATTATCACTTCCCCTTTTCGGGTATACCTGAACCGCCAATATAAGGAACCATTCACATAAACAGAATTACTTTCCCAGTTAGATGTCATACTGCAAACCCCATAACAATCCTTTTTTGCCAGATTATATGGTGGGACTTCATCGATCCTTCTCCATGTATTCTCACCAACAACCAAGACGTCACAAACTTGATCTGCAATTTCTTCATCTTTATGATAGTAATCATAATTAGTCTCTCCCTTTTTCTTCCATATCTTCCTACCTGATATGCAAATCACTTTGTGTTCATTAGTTTTTGGACTGAATCCAAACCCAATGCACCAAACAAGTCGCTTTCTTTTTCCCACATTCCTTTCCCAAGGGTTGGTAGTTTCAATCCAAGGTGATCTTTCTCCAGTACTAGGATTATATATGAAAAGCGCCTTACTCCCGGTAACACATACCAAACCATTCACTGCTTGTTTCGGTATTCCATAAGAACTGCGATCCGGTACTAATTTCATAACATCAAGTTGTCCACTACCAGGTAAACAAGTCGAGAATTTAATAGCATGGTTGTCTGGTCTTTTATATGGCAACAAAGGATCGTTAAAATCAGGTTCAGGTTGTGTTGAACTGATGAAAAGAACTAATCTCTGACCACACAAACCAGCTTTTGAACGTTTATAATGTAAATCATGCAAGTATGAATCTACTTCAATCAAAGATTTCCAATGTCTAGATAGCAGTTTGGACGGAACTTAGACTGAGGAAAACCTTTTCCTGAGCAGTTTAATGCTAAGGTGGACGAGACGGTTGATAATGACAGTAAAAGTATATTGGACTTCCTTCTCCCTGTTGCCAAGCGTATCTCAATTCGATCACAAAAGGGATGATATTATCAAATTAAAAGTGCTTGTACAGATACGGATACGAAATATTGGTATAAAATGTCGAATGAGCAATGCAACGAAACACTGAAAAATAACCAAAACATGTTTAGAACAATGATGATGCACTATTGAGGTACTACATCAAAACAAGAAATTATATTTACGGGTGATAAAAAGAACATGAGAGCTCAGAAGATTAACAAATATGATGTTTTTGTACCAGTACCACCCTCCGTCCAGATTTATAGCATTTGACTTGGTAGGATTACATCCAGCAACTTAGTAAAATTTAGTTCAAAGCAGCTCCTGACGCATTCCACAGCCAAGAAGCAAGATTTCATTTAATTGAAAGAATAAGGTAGGGGCTGCGCAGATGCATACCTAGGCCCGTCCAGGCAAGTATGCTTTCCCATTTTTATGTCTCTCTTTATAGCCCATCTTGTTAACAATAGCAATGTGTAACACTTTTTAATCAACAAACAAAACAGCAGCATAACAAAGGCTCATTAATATAAGTTGACAAGAGCACAGTATTCAAAATAATCAACAGTCAAAACACCAGTTTAACAAAAGGTCATTAATATAAGTTGACAAGAGCACAGTATTCAAAATAATCAACAATCAAAACACCAGTCTAACAAAAGGTCATTAATATAAGTTGACAAGAGCTCAGTATTCAAAATAACAGTCAGAAACTTACCTAAGATTTTAAGCGCTATGACACTAGCAACACAAGTTCAGCATCTACATCAAAATCAAACACGGGAAGATTATAACTTCTGATACGCCAACAGAAACTACTTATGTTACTTTTGAAGTCTTTTTTTTTTCCAGTAACTGGTGCACTCATTTAGAATGTGCTGCAACGCGCTGCACGGACAGGTGCAAGGCCTTCTACTAAAGATGCAATCTGTCTCAACTCAAAGTGATATTCAGGTGGGATTTTAGACAAAGTGAACTTCTTTGTGCTTCGGTCATAATAATAAAAACTGTCTGTCTCGCACTCATATTCCGGTTTTAGGATGATCAAATTTGTCCCTGGAAGAGCTTCAATAGAAAGATCTGGTTTTGCATTCCACATAAAAGGAAAGTCTATCTTCTCTTCAATCCACTTAATGCTATCACCATCCTCATGAAGTATCCACAGCGCAATGTGATACTCTGATATCCATTTCAGTACAGCTATATGTCCATCAACCTCCATTAACTCAACAGTTTGTGAAAATTTATAAACACGAGGGTCAATGGCAGAGTCAGGGATTGGAATAACTCTGAATTTCTCAGTTCCAAAATCGAATCCCACAATCACTTCCCCTTTTCGGGTATACCTGAACCGCCAATACAAGGAACCATTCACATAAACCGAATTATTATCCCAGTTAAATGTCATACCACCCCCATAACAATCCTTTGTTCTCATATTATAGGGTGGAACTTCATCGATCCTTCTCCATGTATTCTCACCAACAACCAAGACTTCACAAACTTGATCTTCGATTTCTTCATCTATATAGCTGAAATCCCAATTAATCTCACCCTTTTTCTTCAATTTCTCAATACTTGAAATGCAAATCACTTTGTGTTCATTATTTTTTGGATTAAACCCAAACCCAATGCACCTAACTTGTCGTTTTCCGTCTCCTACATTCTCTTCCGAAACCGTGGTAGTTTCAATCCAAGGTGATCTTTCTCCGGTACTAGGATTATATATGAAAAATGCCTCACCCCCGGAGGTAATACATACCAAACCATTCACTGCTTGTTTCGGTATTCCATAAGGACTACGATCCAACACCAATTTCTTAACATCAAATTTTCTACTACCAGGCAAACGAATTGAAAATTTAATAGCATGGTTGTCAGGCTTTTTATATGGGAACAAAGGGTTATTGAAATCAGGTTCTGTAGAACTGATGAAGAGAACTATTATTTGACCACATAAACCAGATTTTGAACGTTTGTAATGTAAATCATGCAAGTAAGAATCTACTTCAATCATAGATTTCCAATGTTTAGAAACAGATTTGAACCTCATCAGTGATTTAACGGGAAGTCTGCTTAGTATATCACACAATATATGATTATCACTAGTAGGGTTTCTTTCATCACTAATTGTGTTAACAGAAACTTGTTGAAACTTATCATTAATCATTTCCATAGAATTATCACTAGAATGAAGATGATTATTAGGGTTTTCAGTACCTTCTATTCTCCAAAATTGCTTCATGTTGAACTTCTTCTTCTCCATGTCTTCTGTGGAGTGGATTTTTTTGCTACCGGAAGGCAAAGTCTGTCTCAATTTTAGAGACAATAGCGTTTTAAAGGGGAAATTTAGGGCATTAAGTTGGTTTCCAGAGCATTCTTCCATCCATCTCTTCTTTTTTCCTGTAACACCCGGCACCACACTAGACTCGGTGGTTTATATACCCTGCCAGAACAGACCCGGGTTCAATTCTCAGGCTATGACATTGTTTTTGCTGTGCTTTTGTTGTGCTTTCATTTTCATTTCTCATGCTAAGACATTGTTTGTTTTCTCCCGACTCACCTGACTCGTTTGGATCTGACTGAAATCACCTAACTCATCTGGATCTGACTCAATATGTTTGTTTTTTGAATCAGAGCTGACTCATCTGACTCAAAAATATCAGTTAGTGGTTTGTTCCCATAAATCAGGGGTATTTTATTAGTAAAAAACAAACATGCTTTAACTCTAGCCATGAGAATTTGCATTGCTAAAAAATACTCGTAGTTGGCTTCAAATCGTTAAGTGCGGGCGAAAATACTATGTCGACCGAAAACCGAATTTAATCCTGCAACACAAAAAACGGTGGGACCCACATTTGCCCAAGAGGTTTTGTTTTTGTCCATCAGATCTCCTATCGGGACAAAATATTGGTGTGTGTGTCATCTTAAGGTCTTCAATGGGGGTCACTGACATCTAATTGTTGTTCAGTGGTGATGTTTTAGCATTCAATAATTGACTTGATGGTAGGCTCAACCCCTTTTTGCCTCCTTTTTTGTTGACTTCTTAGTTCAGTGAGTTTTCATGTTTGTTTTCAGAAAGGGCGAAGTTTGGTCATGTCGAAGTTGGTAAAGTTAATAGTCTGATGTTCATAAAAACCAATTCTCGCCAAGCAAAATCGGGCGATAAATGAGTTAACTCATTAAGAAAATCAGTTTTTAAAAATCCCCCATTTCTTTCATGATTTAATCTTCATCTTATTCTTTCCTTCGGATCTTTCTTCTTTGATTCATGTTTACTAGTTGTTTCAAGATTATATCCCATTAATGGTTGTGGAACCAATCTACTGGGGTATAAGTTTAAAAAAAAAAATTAGACTTACTTTTGGGCTCACCATATTCTTTATTTGTTCTTTCTCATTTCTGTTTTTTTACATCTCTAATGGAAAAATAGTTTTTCTGCGGGTCTCCTGACTTCATAATGGGATCTAATGGTGGAGTTTTATTCAATATGTGGAATGCTTCTGAGGAGTCAAAAACAGTGGCGTTTAAAAAAGTGATCCTTAAAGCAGTGGTGCTAACCATCATCTCTGTGATGGTCCATATTAGTAGTATCAATCTAGGTATCCCCTTAGATCAAACCTATACAATTTTACTAAGAAACTCTACTTCAAACCAGTTCAAAACCATAAACCTCCATTTCCATGGTTTCAAATTCAAAAATAACCTCTTAAACTAGTGTGAATGAATAGCCGAGATAAATGTCTTGACCATATGTACAACTATTCTTCCTTTTTCAAAAGATCTTTTCTAGCGTTCAAAATTTTTTGTCAACCAGTTACTCATGATTTGATCCTAAGTATCTGGAATTCTTCTTATCAACAGAGGAAAATTTGTTATTATCTTAGGAAAGCTCTAGTGACTATACATATTGAGTTTTATCATCTTACTATTACTTAACCTTCTTTGAAAGAAAACTTTTTACCTATTGAGTTTACAAGAAACCCTAAAGTGGCTTCCTCCTCCGAGAACCGTATAAACCAAATATCAAGACAACTAAGGAAAGCTGTTATTGATTTACCAGAAAGAAAGAGAACTGTTGGTTCTTCTCAAATTGTTAGATGTTGCAGAGGAATGAAAGTATTGTGTTTTAAGGAAACTAATGTGGAAGGATAAAATAGATATGGGGGTCATATGAGAATGTATTAACTCTTTATGGAGGAGATATACGAACAAGCAGATTCGAGTAATGGGTTTTAACCTCATGTTGGTGAGGCTAAACTCAGATGAAGAAAGAGATTAAATTATACAAAATGAAACTTGGATAATAGGGGAAGTTATTTGCTGTTCAAAAACATGTCAATGGCTTTCTTGTGAAAGAATACAAGTTTACCCACCAAGTTTTTACGGTGCAGTTCAAATATTTAAAATTGGAATATCTAAATGGTATTGTTGTGTATGAAGAGATTTGTTTCATAGGAAAGAAGATAACTACAAACCCACCAAACTGTAGACCTTGATACGGAAACACTGTTAAGGCAATAGTGGAAATGAATCTGAAGGAACCACTGCATCGTGGTGGTTGGTGAAATGCATTCACTGGTGAAAAAGTTTGGATTGGGTATCATTGGGAGTTGCAGTAAAAAAATATATGTGACAAGTGTTTTGTCTTCGACCGTAATAATCATAAGCAAGGTTGTGATATCGTAAATCGAAACGCAAATCATTTTTCAATTTTGGTGAATCGAATCGTATATTACATTGTGAATCGAAGATTCACAGTTATTAAATCGTATGTTTTCTTATGATTTATATTGGATTATGTGGAGTGTTCATATTTTTTGCCAAGTTTAGGTCTTTGAGGACCATATACTTAATAAAGTTCATTAAACATCAACGATAAGTGAGTTGGAGCATTGGTTAGAGGGCGCTTTGATGAAACAGAAGGTCATGAGTTCGAACCTGTGTGTTATTATTTTTGAAAATTCGCTTGGATTTTAGCTGATGGTCAAGAATCGTAGTCAAACAAATTTGACAAACACGATTCATAGGAATTTCGATTCCTTACTACGATTTAAATCGATTCTTAAAAAAATGAACCGAATTTGACGATTCAAATCGTGAATCGGACGATTTTTAAAATCATGATCATAAGGGTTTAAAGATGGCTTACCTATTGTATCTTGATAGTCTCTCTGAAGCAGAGTTTGAAGCACGTCAAAGGGAATAAGATGATGTTTATGAAGGGAATGATGAGCGTAGCATGGAAAATTCCATTGAAAAAGAGATGTTTTTTAAACAAGTAGCTGATGAAACAGGTGATGAACCAAGACAACCAAAAAGAATGCGAAATTTTGTTCTCAACAATGAACCACCCATGAATCCTCATAACCTTCGTGTGCAGCCACCACTCACTAGTGACACAACTAATACTACTAATATGGTCATCCATGGGAGTTTGATGATGGATGAAAATGATTCAGGAACAAGCACAGCTGAACCCATGAATGTCAGTCAAGGAGTAACTGAACAGGTATTTCCAAAACTTCCTCAACAAGTTAATTTTTGGTTCACTTCCACTACAAGGTTTTATCATTATATTCATATTCACTTCTTTACCAGTCCTTATAATTGTCTTACCAACATGTGTATCATCTCATGGAATTGTAACAGATATGCTGCAAAGGAAACCAAAAACTACTTATCAAATCTCAATAAGATGTTAAATCCTGACATCATTTTTTTTTATAGGAAACAAATATCAACTCTGATAAAATTCTTCAGCATGTTAGACCACTAAGTTTTGCTAATTCATTTTATATTGCTTCCATTGGTAAAGCCAGAGGTGTTTTCCTTCTATGGAAGGATGGCTTTCAACTAGATATTATTCATCATGACAAAAACATGATACATTGTCGTGTTAAGAGTAACCCAACTAAACCACAATAGTTGTTATCATGTGTTTATAGCTTTTTAAACCCATAAGAAATAAAACTTCATCAAGACGGTTTGTGATTATTTTAATATAAATACACCTTGGATTCTGTTAGGGGACCTAAATCTCACTATGCATGCTGATGAAAGAGTTAATAGCTCTGGCACTTCTTCTAGATCATCAAAAATAATGCAGTTAATTAATGATACTTGTTTGTCTAATTTAGGCTTTCATTGTAGTCAATTTACTTGGACTAGCGACAAGAATGGCACTGGTAGAATTAAGTCAAGATTAAATCAAGCCCTCATCAATCCATATTGGTTATTGCATTTTCCAGATTCTTGTCTAAAGCACTTACCTTTTTGAGGGTCAGATCACTGTCCTATCTTTCAAGACTTTTATCCAAATGAACCCATTAGATCTAGGAATTGGAAATTGTTTGAGTGATGGTTGAGAGAAAATTCATCTAAAGACCAAATTAGCACTTCTTGGTCACATAATGTCCAGGGATCCGTTGCTTTTGGGTTAAATAAGAATCTAGTTATTACTAGGAGAGATTTGTCAAAATGGAATAAAGACACTTTTGGAAACATTCATGATAATATTAAATGCTTGCAAGATAAACTAACTTTGCTGCAGCAGTCAACTACAACTGAAGACAATATTTCTCAAATACAACAGACAACACAAGAAGTTAATGAATGGCATGCACGTGAAGAGGAGTTTTATCGTCAAAAGTCTAGTGATGTAATGTTTCATAAAGTGGATCCAAACACTAAATACTTTCATCAACAAACCAATAGAATTTAAAAACGAGAAAAAAATAAAATATCTCCTCAAACCCAATGGAAACTAGTGCACTGGTCGAAAAAACATGTAAGAGCTGCTTACATCCCACTTTAAAGGCATCATGAGTACTTCTAATCCGGAAGAAAATGAAGATCTTATCAACTTATTACTGAGTTGTATTACTGAGGCATAAAATAATACACTGACTAGCATCCCAACTGAAGCTGAAATCTTCAATGCACTTAAAAGTATGCAGCCTTGGAAAGCACCAGGACCCGATGGCTTTCCACTTGGTTTCTTCCAAACTCAATGGGAAACTACAAAAAATGAAGTTATTCAGATAGTGCAAAGTTTTTTCATCAGTGGCAGAATTCTGCATAAGATGAACAACACAAATCTTTGTCTCATACCAAAGGTTCAAGTTCTACAAACTCCAAGTGATTATAGGACGATAGCTTTGTGCAACACCACGTACAAGCTAATAACAAAAATATTGGCTCCGAGACTTAATCCATTAATGAACAAGATGATATCCCTAATGCAGGAAACTTACGTCCCAGGTAGGCAGATTAGTGATATTATTACTCTTGCACATAAGCTGACGCATTACATGAAGGAAAAATAAAACAAAAAAGGGTTATATGACTTTAAATATTGATATGTCAAAAACATTTGATTGAGTTGAGTGGGTCTTCTTAGATTGGATTATGAAGAAATTTTGGTTTGATGAACACTTTTGTAATCCTCATACAAGAATGTACTAACACGTCGGAAATTCAAGTGGTCTTGAATGGGTCACCCTTTGATGCTTTTAAATTACCATCAAGAGGAATCATACAGGGTGACTGATAAGTGCATAATTCATATGATTTTAGTGTTCATTCCATACTTGCTTTAGCTATTATTCTTGCATATTTTCGTATTATTACTCTTGTTTTCTCTTATGTGCCTCTATTAGGTGAATCATCCAAAAAGGAGCTACAAAGTGTTGAAAAGATCTAATAAGAGAAGTATTCCAAGTATCCAAGTGCCCAAGCCCAAGAGAAGTGGAAGAAGTGCGGCGAAAAGGAGCAAAACGCTCAAAATCAAGAGACGGTCCAAAGACCAAGCTTAACTCATTCAAATTAAGGATTTGTCATCACCATCTTGAATAAAATTGAAAGAGGAAAATAATGCAAAAAGAATGAGGTCATTCCGAGTTCGGACGAAAAGTTGTGGGAAAAAAAAGTTTTTTATCGAATACCGAAGACAAGCAAGTATGCATACGGGTATGCATACGAATTTTCAGTATGCGTACGGGTATGCATATCTATTCCCCTGGATTTTAACTGAATTTTCAAGTATGCATACGGGTATGCATACCATGGAAGGCCAAAACTCACGGTTAGGGTCCTTATTTCGTGTTTTCGGGTCGGGTTCTTGAACCGAACTAGATACTTGATGGCCAAGCAATATAAATAGGTATTAGGCCTTTCACATATGATATCATATCATATCATATTAGAAGATAGGGTTTATTCGACATCAAAAACCTAGGGTTTACCCATTTAGGGGGAAATTCATCTTCTTTGTAATATGAGTAGCTAAATCCTTTGTTGATTAAGGATGAATTCAATGTTCCAAGCATGAGCTTTATTATTAATACAAATATATTGAGAGTTTTAATCATCATCGTTTGTTTTCACTATATTTAGGTTTATGATTGATTAATTAGATTGTTTGGAGTGCACGCTAGATTAATCTATTGATCATTCTATTGCTAGTAAAGGGTTAGGATATCCGTGTAATTGTTGAGTAACCCTTACACAAGTAGGAAACGTGAGACCTCGTAAAGGGATTCTATGGAGGAATCGTGTATGAAGATAACACTAGTAAGTGTACCTTGCGCTAAGAGTCTAACTGCTAGGATCAAGCTAAGTTCACATAACTTAAAGCTTATGATTAGGTTACACCTTGAGTGCGCTACTACTTGGTGGTTCGGTTGGATAGAACTTGATATGCGAGCGCTTCGGTATCCGGTTACATCAGGAACTTTGGGAATAACACTTCTCTAGCTGTTATTCTACGGTTGGTGATGAATGGTTCGAACTTAAGATAGATAAGTATTCTAATCCTGTTATCGCTTGGTAATGGCGAAGGATTCCTTGATCATCTTTTTTCTTTATTATTGTCTTTATAATTATCTTAAAACCAAGACCCCCTTTGTGATTTACTTTATTTTGATGATTCAAATAACATATCAATTACACAGCTCTCTGTGGGAACGATCTCTTACTACCGCTATATTACCTAGTTAATTAGTGGGAAATATATGTATTAATTTGTTGAGCCTACGACAGCCCATACAGTGACCCAATCTCACCCTATCTGTTTCTCTCAACAATGGAGTTATTTACAAGGTCATTGGCAAAAGCTGAATATGAAAAGAAAATTCAACGCATAAAGATTGCGAAGAATGCACTAATGGTATTGTTTGTACCCAAAAATACTTTTAGGCACTAAACACGATGATTTAATGATGATTATTGAAAATTAGGGTTCTAACGAATTGAAGATAAAGAGAAGAGACAAAGATTTAACATGGTTCGGAAAGTGTTGCCTACATCCACGGAGGAACAGAGAAATATTTTATTGATTGTAGGATACAATAGTTTTCTCCGGGTTAGCTAACCTAAATTCCATATCTTCTTAGGGTGTAGGATACATGTATTTATAATGTTTATGTAACCCTAATTCTTATGTAAACTTGATATGCAAACAACTTGGGCAACAAGTCTTCTAGAAACTTTTGGAATCTTCTTTCATGGGCTAGACGGGCTTGATTAATAGGTTTCCGGTCTATTTTATAGACGGTACAAACATCGACCCCTCTTAACTTGCAACTTGTTGGTGGTTAAGAAGTTTGTTTTTCCTTCCGCGTTGATCGTTGATGACGTAACTCTCCCCCAAGCGTGAGTAGAAACATTACAAAGACGCCCCTAACTGTGATAACCTGTAATAAATTTGCTCACGTGTTAGGCGAGACTTTTTTCTAAGTATTGGACTTGTGGTGCTCGAGAACTAGTCGAGTCTTGAGAGGAATGTAGTGCGTGCTTGAGGCTGGGGCAAGGATTTTTGCTCGCAACGTAACAAGGCTGTAGCGCTCGCTGCTCGGGCAGGCTGGATGTTGCTTGTGTTGAGTACGAGTCTTTGGACCAATATCGGTCATTGGGCTCGTGGTCGAGACGATACTTTGTGCTTTCCAAGGTGCAAGTCTTTCATACTCGCGTGCAAGGCGAGATTTTATGCTTGCGAAAGCAAGACTTAAGTGATCACGTGCAAGGTGAGGCTTTAGGTGCGATGTGATGTAAGGCTAAATATTGAAGGGTCTAAGCAATCCTCATCTCGAACTCGATCATGTCGCTATCCACGAACCTCGAACTTGATCATGTCGTTATCCACGAACCTCAAACTCGATCATGTTTCTGCTCCAAGTGCACATCAAAGTTTCTTGAACACTGGAATTTTTGCTTCCATGCTGTAGGGAATTGAAAGACAATTCCAACGAGCCAAAAATCACTCAATTCGGACTTAAAACGTAAAAGTTATTGACGAAACAAGTTTTTAATGATGCGCGCGCTGTTGCATACGTGGCAGTGCTGACTGGACTGTTGACTGGATCAACATACTGACATTGCTTCCGATGATTGGACGGACTTCTGATGTGGCAGAAGACTGTATGCTGACGTGGCGACACACAACACAGACATTTGCTGATTGTGTACGTGCTGTCGCGACAGGTATCATGATGACATGGCAACGAAGTGATGACCTGGCAACCTGCTTACGTGGTGGTGGCTGCTGACTGTACCGGATTGCTGATGTGGCATTGATCGGACCCGAACGGTCTGGTCCATTGGACCGGTTCGATCCGAACCAATTCTGTTGGTTGAACCGGGTGAACCAGCTACTGAACCGGCAGGCTGGATTTGCCTTGCTGTAACGCTTTTCTGCAACATATATATCTGTTAGTATCTCTGGATTTCGCAACTCTTCTGCTACTGCTTTCGCAACGATTTATGTAACTGTTTGCAACGCTTCATCAACCTTTTCGCAACAATTACATAAGAATCCTAATTTATTTATTTTTTATTGTTGATTTTTGATGGAATCCGTGCACGATTTATTCCGCACCTCTCTCAATAGCAAAACAAGATCGTTTCACTCGAATCCCCTTAGTCGGCGCCAATGTTTGTACCCAAAAATACTTTTAGGCACTAAACACGATGATTTGATGATGATTATTGAAAATTAGGGTTCAAACGAATTGAAGATAAAGAGAAGAGACAAAGATTTAACGTGGTTCGGCAAGTGTTGCCTACATCCATGGAGGAACAGAGAATTATTTTATTGATTGTAAGTTACAATAGTTTTCTCCGGGTTAGCTAACCTAAATTCCATATCTTCTTAAGGTGTAGGATACATGTATTTATAATGTTTATGTAACCCTAATTCCGATGTAAACTTGATATGCAAGCAACTTGGGCAACAAGTCTTTTAGAAACTTTTGGAATCTTCTTTCACGGGCTAGACGGGCTTGATTAATGGGCTTCCGTTCTATTTTATAGATGGTACAAACACGTATCTCATATTTTTTTCCCACAAATGACTGCTTAGTCTTTGTGAACGCTGATCTTCAGAACGTGAATTATATGCTGCAAATAATCAATGATTTCAGTGTTATCTAGCTCGGGTCAACAGATCAACTTCCAAAAATTAACAATTTTTTTCTCCAAGCATATACACTCAAGACATTGCAAAATCTTACTTCGAAGACTATAGATGAAAAAGATGTCCCCAGACGAGAAGTATCTTGGGATACCACTTTTTAATACCCAAAAATTACTCCTAGGTAAAACAATATACTGTTGAAGTACTTTCTTTAGGTCCGGGGATCAAAATCGTACAAAACGATTCTAAGCCAAGACAATGGCCGTTCACGTTTTTGTTCAGTAACAAGGAGAGAATATGGGATGATCTTAGGGGAGGGAAAACAGAGAAAGTTGAGGAATCACAATGGTGATGAATTGTGTGTGAGTGTAAGGTTGTCGAACTATGGAAGAAAAAGCTGAGCTTGGGAATGATAAACTTGTTCTATTTTGTTGAATAGACAAAGAAGTCTATTTATAGTTGTAAGGGACAATACATTTTTTCCTCGTAAGTAGTAGAGGTTGTGAAGAGATGGAGAAACAACTTGAACGGTACCAAAGACCAATGTTCAAGTGTCAATCAATTTATATCAACAACCAAAGGTTGGATTATCTAATTGATTGAACTACGCACAACCTGTGATATTTCAATTATATAAAAAAAATATAATGTTGAAAAGAAATAACACAGACACCATAAATTTTGTTAACGAGGAAACCGCAAATGCAGAAAAACCCTGGGACCTAGTCCAGCTTTGAACACCACACTGTATTAAGCCGCTACAGACACTAGCCTACTACAAGTTAACTTCGGACTGGAATGTAGTGTAGCCCTAACTAAGTCTCACACCGATTAAGGTACAGTCGCGTCCCTTACGGCTCTAAAACCACGCCAGATTCTGCACACTTGATTCCCTTAGCTGATCTCACCCACAACTAAGAGTTGCTACGACCCAAAATTGAAGACTTATAAACAAATTTGTCTCCCACAGATATATCTCTCATTTATTCTTTTTGTTCCGTATTTTTATACAAAGATCAAGGTGAACAGGAACCAACTAATAATCCGGTCTTATACTCCCGAAGAGCATCCTAGAAATATTAGTCACCTCACAATAACCTAACTCATTAACAGAAGAAGTTATTGCGGAATCAAAACAGTCTGAGACGAAAAAATGTTGTGATTACTTTTTATATCTTACCTATTGGAGATAAATCTCGAGAAAATCTTAGAGAAGATAAAACTCAATAAGATAGAACAAGTAAGATCAGAATACACAACTACAGAGAAAATAGTTGGATCTAGCTTCACGAATCGCAAATGAAGGCTTCAAGTCGTTAACCTAATAATGGTTTTGGAAAACCTAGGTTAAAGGAGAATCGACTCTAGTTTGCAACAAGGACACATGAAAGTGCCGGGATTAGGTTTTCTAGTTGCTAGAGTTCTCCCTTAGCCTTTCAAATCAGGGTTGCTTTCAATCAAAGATAAGATAACTTAATAAAAAAGCATTCAATATTCACCGTTAGATTAACTCCTGATTAAAGATTCAAGCTAAGTCTGCTTAGAAATTAAGCAATCAATCTCCACCGTTAGATGGCCTTAACTTGTTACACATAAATGAAATATACTTATATTTAGATATGGGTAACTGTACCTAAACGTGTATATTGGGTTGGATCAATAAGAATTAACCGAAGTTATCCATATGAACACTTTTGTCTTAGCCGTATTCATCTAACAGTTCTAGATAAAATATGATGATCAATCAATCATGATGGATAATCAAATGAATATAATTGTGTTTCAAATAGATTTGGTCAATTATTCACTATCTCATAGAAATATTCATGAACAAGTTGAAACTAAATCGGATTGACTCGTAATCGTACAAAATACTTATTTAAGAATCAATTCATGAACATCAAGCCACGGTTTGCAAAGTTAATTTCCATTCCTTAAATCATAAATGTTTTAGTTCATGAGTATGAGAATCATACAAACTGATTTTAAAACTTAACCACTGTGTTCGCAAACTGGGTACGCGAACTGCAGCTCCGAACCTTGGCCTAGTCAAGCGGTTCGCAAACCCGGTTCGCGAACAAATGTTCTGGGCCCAACTCAGGTAAACCCGTTCGCATACTAGGTACGCAAACAAGAGATCCGGACCTTCTCAGGTAAATCCGCTCGCATACTAGGTACGCAAACAAGAGTTCCGGACCTGAATTATCACAATACAGTTCGCATAGTGGATATGCATACCGTGTTGTATCCATACATGGGTAATCGTTCTAAACTCTCATTGCAATCATTGAAACATTCTTAGAAGACGACAATTAATGGTAATCTCACACATACCATTAGCTTCAAGTAATTTGCAAGTGATCGAATGATCAATACGAAACTTCCCAAGCTAACATCAAATGACTGTCTCACACAAATCATATAAGATGTTCAAGGTAATTTTCACATGATCATCTTTTGACTTAATATTTAGTTTCCAACAAATAAATTGTCTCCAACTAAACTCGTCAAGAATACGATGAACATAGCTAAAGCAAAAAGCTTCAAACACATATTTCGAGAAATTGATAAGCGAGATAAACTCAGCTCGAAATATCAAATGTGTATAATGTAAAAGTCTATATAGTCATACGACTTAGTCTCATTAGAAGATAGAATACAATAAACTTCTGAGTGATAGATAAGTTTTAGTCTCCACATACCTTTTGTTGATGAAGTTCCTCTAAGCTCCTCAGTAAATCTTCTTCTTCAATTAGTAAAGTCATGAACTGTCTCTTGTCTAAACTAGGTTATAACCATAATATATTTTGACTAAGTATTCAACCTAGGATAGCCTGGCCTTGTCGAAGTGACATAACTTGAAGAGACAACTCATATCCAAAGTTCGTGAGAATAATAAGAAGTTTATCGTAAAACGACCAAGTTGATATCTATTTGAAGTCTTGGCGTGGGGCATGACCAAGTTAATAGCTAGTCAAGTCGTGAAGCGGGGCACGACCAAGTTGATAGCTAGTCAAGTCGTGACGTTTGACCATAACTTTTGAAGCTAAGAGATTAAGCTATCATGTGCAAAAATAATCACCTGACTCGGAGCTTGTACGATCAGTCAACCATGCTTGCACATTTGTAATTAGTAATCCCGTGCAAAAAAAATTTAGTCCCTACTAATTTTAGCATAACAACCATATCTCTCAGCCTGTATACCCGATTTATGCGCCCTTTCGGTATGTTGTAGCGGAGACATTAATGAACATTTCTCGTTAAGGATGCATTGCCCTGTTCCTTATTGATTGTTACGATTTTCTGTTTTTTTAGATCGCATATGTGATAACAAGGGTAACAACGACGAATATAATAGATTGTGACGATAGGTTTTGGCGTAGTGAGGATGTAGGATTTTCGATGATTCTAGTTGTTTGAATAATATCTCATCTCTATGGGAAACTGTGGTTCCGTGGAACATCCTCCATTCTGTGAATCATCCTTTATTATATAGAATGAGTTAGCGTTAGAGATGTTGAGAAGTGAGGAACTCATAAGAGGCGGAGACCCATGATGATCGGTGGAAGGATGAAGGCTTAATGGAGATGAAGGCTTCATGGATGTGGAGGCTTCATGGATGTGGAGGCTTCATGTCTTCCTAAATTTGAACATGTTCCTTTCATATCTTGTGGTCATGGTACCCACCGCAGTCTTGTGTTATTGTCAACATTGAAGTTGTCGTCAGTCCCCAGGGCCGTGTAATGTGATGTCTGGCGCTAAGAAATGTTGTAGTGTTTGGCTCTAAAATCTCTCCTGGCTCAGACACTTCATCTAGATTGGACACATTGTTTATCTTGGGCGCCTCATCGTCTGGCTTAGACAAGATTCCAGAACTAATGATGAAATACTTGATGTTGAAAGTTTATCCAAGAGTTGAATATTACAACCAAAACCCTTAGACATGTGGAGAAAGTATGAATAATGTTGTATCTGCTCTGTGTCTACTTAAGGTGGTGATAGGGTTCATGTTTCCCCAGAAATTTTGGTGAAGTATTCGAACATTTATACTTCTATGATGGATAAGGCTCTGTTACGAAAGAGGTGAAGGTAGACCAAATGAGATATGGGCCTTACCTCTTCAGGATGATGTGAGTAGGCGGTCTTGTTGTTAACGTGGTTCCCTGGGTGTCTTTAAGTAATATGTTTCCAGCAGCGTCTAGGGTTATCTCCTAAATATTTGATTGTTTTAGGGAATGGGCTGCGGTGAGCAGTCCCCAGTCGCACTTCTCTTTAGTTGTTGAAGTTATATTCTCTGGAATTGGCTTGGGATGCGTCTCATCCTTGTACTGTATTCCAGAAGCCTACCAGACAGAGAGGTGATAATATCCTTATGATGTGCCCTTGGAGACTAGAATACCTCGTCAAGGTTATGACTCTTTGGTTGACCATGAGAGGTGTTCTTGACAGTAAGGGGATCTCGTGTAAACTTTCATCCTTCAAGTGTGATTCATGTGATTATACGGATGCATCTATTGAAGATGACGTTCCAAGTGGTGCCGCTGCATAGGATGCCAACGCGATGAAAACTGCGCCAATTAAATATCTGAACATTGAGTAGACTTTAAGTTTGACAGAATCCGACTCTTGGAGGAAGATGAGGTGACTAGGATTGGTGTTAGATGGATTATTTGTCATATGAGAGTCATTCATGAGAACTTTCAAGGAAGCAGACGTGTCTTATGGATTAGAAGCGGTTACCAAGGCTGGAAATGATATTGAAAGACTATCCCGGGAGTTGATGCTTACAACTAAACCCCTTGTACAGGTGGAGAGAGAAAATGTTGATGGTGTTGAACCAGTCTTCAAAGATACTTTCTAAGTAGTAATTTTTTGAAAGTTTGATGCGTCTCTGAGATACCTGATTTTTGTGGTTTCATTTCAGGGTTTTTGAATAAGTAGGGATTTTTTATGGATGTTTCGCAGTAGATCTTCTAAAACGGTAAATAATACTTCCTCAAATTAACGAATTGAATATTGCATAAAAACAGGGAAACATTGGTAGGGGTGATGAAGTTCTTAATCCTCGACAGCTTTGTCAGGAGTGGTGGAGTGCTTAATCCTTAAAAACTTTAAGTCATTTGTCATGAACACCTTTGTTGGATTGTCAGTATCGACGAGCTTGTAATATTCACTTAATCAAATATGGATTCTCCCCAGGATAAGTAAAAGCTTTCTTGACTGTATCTCCGACTTGGAAAGGGTTGGGTTTTGGTATCTCATATTCGTGACACATCTTTTGAATAATTGGGTTATTGGTTTTAATATTCTCAGTAAATACGAACCCTATCAGTTTGATAAACTTTTGAAAGAGCCATCTTCATATTCACATCGTCAAGTCGTAGTGGGGTTGATACTCTGGTTAAGTCCCCAAGATTTGATTGTACGTGGGGTAGCTAGTTGTAAAGAGAGTTGTTGAACAATACTCACTTATAGGCAAAATCCAAGGGTGCACGGCATCACCTCTCCTATAGGAAATTATTTAGCATCTAGATCCGTTGCTTGGTGATATTCTTAAGGTGAGAATTCTTTAAAGAACACTAGCTTGTTAACACATACAGATGGTACCCTTGGTGACAATTCTGCAGAGATGCGTCAAGTCTCGCCTTGTTGATACGGATTCATGAACGTCTCATAACCATGTCATATTCTGGAGATACATGATTGTTGTTAGTGAAGTGGTAACGGACACTCCTTTCCACAAAATGGTAGTGGTAATGATCTCTCTAGGCCCTTATAAATGAAGAGTTTGCTTGCTGGATCCTTAGTTGCTTTCTTTGAATGAGGTTCTTGTCATCACGTAAAATGTTGATTCTGGATGTATTGACGTGGGAAGCGTTAAGAGTGTTGCTACGCTCCATTCTAGTGATGGCTTCACTCTGTAGTCGGTTTCTCCGTGATTGTCTTGAGAAAGGTAATGACCTCTTTCCGAGCATTTTCCATATCGACTTGGTTACTGATAAGAATATCTCTTTCTCTTTGTAGAAACAGTTTTTGTTGATTGATTGGCCATCTCATGGAGTCATAGAGGCTCTCCTTGTGCAATAATAGGGGATGAGAGAGGTATCTTGTTATTATAAAAGCGTTTGGATCTCAAGTAGACAGGAAGGCTGGTACTGATGGAACGGAGATTAAACTTTCTTTCCAAGAGTTTGCAGAGGCCTTTTCAGATTTCCACCAAATTTTATCGATGACTATATCCTAGTACTATATCACGGACGAAGTGAACTTCTACATATCCTTTGACGTAAGCCCTTGAGGTGTTAGCATCAACAATAAATTCGGAGGTGATACTGGTTTGCTCCATATGATAATTGTGTTGCTGCTCCATCCTATTGTTGAGAGGAGCGAGTATTGACTTATGAGTGATAGGCACATTTATTTGTGTTTCAACAAGGGTCTCTTCATTAGATCTTAGAGAATTGGTGATGTTTTGATATGTATGGCGCCTCCAATAGCACGGCATGAAAGAGGATTTTTGGTGTTTTCGGTGAAAGCATTACGAAATTGATATTGGTTGCTGGACCTGAATTGAGGATCTAAGATCCACCCGTTTTTAGATGGTTGAAGAATTGAATTTGTAGCTGAGAAGTTGATCTCCCGCTGTGGTCGTCAATTGTTAATACCCAAAAATTGTATTTCTTCAACAATATACTATTGAAGTATTTTCTTTAGGTTCGAGGATTAAAACCTTACAAAACGATCCTAAGCCAAGAAAATGGTCGTTCACGTTTTGCTTCGGTTACATGGAGAGAAGATGGGTTGATCTTAGGGAAGGGAAAATAGAGAAATTTGAGGAATCATAGTGGTGATGAATTGTGTGTATAAGTTTGTCGAACTATGGAAGAAGCAGAGCTTGAGAATGGTAAGCTTGTTCTGCTCTGTTGAATAGAAAAATGAGTCCATTTATAGTTGTAAGGGACAATACACTATTTCCTCGTAAGTAGTACAGGTTGTGGATAGATAGAAATGTAGAGATAGTGGAGATAATGGTAAAGCTACGCCCATCATCCCAGGGAAGTTTCCAGAAGATTATAAACCGTTACTCCATTACTCCTTTAACTGCTCTTAACTGTCATCACTACTTATTACTTCCTCATCATGGGGTGTTGCTACGCCGCATGTTGTTGTAAACCACCAGACCAATATCCTATTAAATCCCCCACGTAACATGTTTTGATTTCTCATAGGAATTAGTAAAGTCATGAACTATCTCTTGTCTTGACTAGGTTATAGCAATAATATATTTTGACTAAGTTTTCAACATAGTCTAGCCTTGCCTTGTCAAAGTGACATAGCGTGAAGAAATAACTCAGATCCAAAGTTCGTGAGAATAATAAAAAGTTTATCGTAAGACGACCAAGTTGATATCTAGTCAAGTCTTGGCATGGGGCACGAACAAATTAATAGCTAGTCAAGTCGTGGCGCGGGGAACGGCCAAGTTGATAGCTAGTCAAGTCATGACGCGGGGCACGACCAAGTTTATATCTGGTCAAGTCGTGCGCAGGGAATGGCCAAGTTGATATCTAGCCAAGTCGTGGCTCGGGGAACAACCAAGTTGATAGCTAGCCAAGTCGTGGCGTGGGACTGCCAAGTTGGTGGCTTGGGACACAAGCCAAGTTGGCCTAGCCATGGGATGCTGGCCACGTTGGTCTAGCTATGGGACATGACCCATGTTGTCCCCGGACGCTGGCCATATGTCGGCCTAGCTATGGGACACGTCCCATGTTGTTCCGACACGTTGGCCATGTTGTTTTGGAAACTTATCTTGGCTATTTTGCCTGGCATCTTGGTCATGGTCAAGCATAGTCGGCGTTGGCACTTTGTTTGGATCATATAGAACATATTCAAGGAATTCAACCATGGAAGTTCTGCGACTCGAAGTGATGTTCAATGTAATTTCGTACTAAATAGTATGCTTCTAAGAGTACTTTTATTCAAAATGGCATAGTAGCTCATTCTGAATATTTATAATTTGTACCATCAGTATACACTGATTAATACATGACAATTCTTATGGTCGTGCATTAAATAATGAGATTTCATGTAAGAAACCGCAAGCTCGTCAACGCTATTAGACCGGTCAAGAGACGATCTAGCGATGATCAAGTGACGATTTAGCCAATAATGACTCGATTAGTTTAACATGAATGTTAATTAATAAAAATTAATCTAAGAATGATTTAGATACGAAACTAGTACTGTTGGATAGATCTCAAAAAATTATGCGAGATGGGATACTCGTACGTGTCATTTGGATACCGGACGAAGAAGATATCATCAGTTGATTTGAAGGGTAAAATAGTCATTTCATTGATGGACTTTATGGCAGCCCATATCCAAGTTGTTGGGTGCCTCGGTATTATGGTCGACCTTATCTTAATCGAGAGGATAAAACTCGTTATTCTTTCTCCTTCTTCATTATTCTTTCTTCTTTTTCTTCTGCTAGTGAACCTGAGTGATGAATTAAGATTTTATTTCGAGAGAATCAAGTGATTAAACTGTGTAGATAAAAAAGGAGTTGAGGTTTCCTTTTACCTTGAGGAATAAGGTGTTGTTGTTTTTGTTAGAGCACTGCTCGGTCGAACTCGCAAGTGTTGCTATCTCAAGCTTGTTGTCAAGTTTAGTTGCCAAAACTATAAGTATTGATTTCTAGTCTACTTATAGCTAAGTCTCGGATTAGGATAGAAAGTGTAGTTTAGCATTAGACTTCACGACGTTCATCGATTGAAGACGAAGAACTACTAAGGAGAGCTTGTGGAACTTCATCAACAAAAGGTATGTGGAGACTTGAACTCATCTATCACTCAAAAGTCTATCTACCCTATCTCCTATTTGAGACAAAAGTCATATAGCTATGTAGACTTCGATTATACATATTTGATATTTCGAGTTGAGTTTAACTCGCTTACATATTTCTCGAAATATGTGTTGGTAAGCTTTCGCTTTAACTAAGTTCATCTTATATTCTTGATGAAAGTAAAAAGATGATCATGTGAAAATCTCCTTGTAACATCTTACATGATTTGTGTGAGACAGTCATTTGATGTAGACTCGGAATATTTCGTATTGATCATTCGATTACTTGAAAATTGCTTTGAAGCTAATAGTTTGTGTGAGACATCTATTGTCGTCTTCCGAGAATGTTTCAATGATTGAAATGGGAGTTTAGAACACTTAACCATGATTGGATTATGAGCACAGTATGCGTACTTGCATATGTGTTGATCCAAGATCGGAGCTTAATATGCATACTTGTATATGTACTGGCTGGTCAGGTAAAGTCCGGGAGCTAGAGTATGCGTACCTGTAGGCGTACTGGCGAAGTAAGTTGAAGTCCAGGTAATAGAGTATGCGTACCTGTACGCGTACTGGTTTCAACTGAAGTTTGGATGTGTACGACAGTATGCATACCCGTTTGCATACTGGCAAACACAGTCCAAGTCCGTCTACTTAGGTATGCGTACTCGTTTGCGTACTTGAGTGGGTTATGTTATAAAATCGATTTATTCATGAACTAATACATTTATATAATAAGGAATGCAATCTTTTGCAAACCGTGGCTATAATGTTCATGAATTGATTCGAGTAAATCAAAATCGATTTTGCTTCAATTGTGTCTTGTATACTTCTATGAGAATATAAACAATTGAACAACTCTAGAATTAGTTTCATTTGAGTCACTAGAACTAGTTATGGTTAAGATGAATATGGTTTATATGAAAGTGTTCATATGGCTAACTTCGGTTAACTATTGTTGAGCCAACAAGGTGTACACGTTTAGGTACGGTTACCCATATCTAAATGAAGTCACTTTTCATTTGTGTGTAACAAGCTAAGTTCGATCTAACGGTTGAAAGATATTAGCTTGAGTCTAATCAGGTTTTCATCTAACGGTGAATATTGAATGCTTTGTTACCAAGGTAACTTAGATTGCAAACCCTGATTTGAAGACTATATAAAGGAGAACTCTAGCAACTAGGAAACCTAATCCCCACACCTCCTGTGTGATACTAGTTGCGACTAGAGTCGATTCTCCTTTAACCTTATGGTTTTCACGAAACCCTGTAGGTTAACGACTTGAAGACTTCATTGGGATTGTGAAGCCAGACACAACTATTTTCTCTATAGTTGTGTGTTCTGATCTTGCTGTTTTCTGTCGTATTGAGTACTATCTTCTCAAAGATTTTCTCGAGATTTATTCTCCGATAGGCAAGATAAAAAGTAGTCACAAACATCTTCGTCTCATCGTTTGTGATTCCACAATATCTTGTTTCGCTATCATATGATTAAGATTATTATGAGGTGATTGATATTTCTAGGCCGTTCTTCAGGAATATAAGTTCGGTATATCAATTGGTTCATGTTCACCTTGATTTATCAAAAGACGGAACAAAAACTTATAGGTTTATCTGTGGGAGACAGATTTATCTATTTAATATACTTTTCTATGTGAGACAGATTGGTTTATCAAGTCTCCGATTTTGGGTCGTAGCAACTCTTAGTTGTGGGTGAGATCAGCTAAGGGAATCAAGTGCGTAGAGTCCTGCTGGGATTCAGAGGCTTAAGAAACGCGACTATACCTTGATCAGTGTGAGATTGGTTAGTGGTCAACTACATTCCATCCCGAAGTTAACTTGGAGTAGGCTAGTGTATGTATTGGCTTAATACAGTATGGTGTTCATATCTGGACTAGGTCCCTGGGTTTTTCTGCATTTGCGGTTTCCTCGTTAACAAAATTCTAGTGTCTGTGTTATTTCTTTTCCGCATTATATTTTTATATAATTGAAATATAACAAGTTGTGCGTAAGTTCAATCAATTGTGAATCCGACCTTTTGGTTGTTGATTTAATTGATTGACACTTGGATAATTGTTTTTGATACCGTCCAAGTTATTTCTTATATTTAATCGGGTTCACAAATTCCTATTTGTTTGATTGCAGATTGAATTGAGAAATAGAGATATAACTCTTGGATATACTTTTCTTAAGATTGAGTCTGACGGTCTAGTGGATTCTCTTGAAAGTATATTGGAGTTAGAATTTACAGATTGTTAAGCAAAAATATTGGGTGTGGTTGTTTGACCCCCGCTTTTTCAATTGGTATCATAGCACGAAAACATGTTTAAGACCTCATAAGTTTGTGTTTGTAGCGATCTGACTCTATGGACAGAGGTGATATCTCTATAAATGTACCGCCAGATTTCGATGGCTCGAATTACTTATGGTGGAAAATTGTTATGCGTGCCTTTCTTCAAGCGCGTGATTTTCAATCATGGGTTTATGTTGTTAATGGCTATGATCCTCCAATAGTTATAGTAGACGGTGTCTCTATTGCAAGGGATATTGGTAGATATGAACCTAACGAGATTCTCGCTGCAAAGCAAAATTCTGGCGGTTTAAATGCTATCAATCATACCATTACCCCAGATCTTCAGCACCATGTGACTACGTGCACTCGGTCTAAGGATGGATGGGATATCTTAGATATTGTATTTGAAGGGAATACCTCTGAAAAGGAAGCTAGGCTTCAAAACCTAAATTATGATTGGGAAAACCTTCGTATGACTGATAGAGATTCATTTGATGAGTTTAATCAAAAAGTGTCTGAAAATTTTAATGCATCTTTTGCATTGGGTAAGACTATTCCTGAAAAGGACATTGTGATGAAAATTCTCAGATCGTTGCCAGCCAAATGTGATTCTAAGAAACATGCCATCATTGAAGGAAATAACCTTAATATGTTATCCAGAAATACTCTGGTTGGAAAGTTAAAGATCTTTGATCATGAGCATACATCAAAATCTGGAAAGGATATTGTTTTCAAAGAACAAAAGAACACTAAATTACTTGATCAAAGTAAAAGTGTTGGCATCCCTGAAGATGATCCTTCTGAGACTGATTCATCAGATGAAGATCTTGACAAGTTAGTCTCTTTGATCACAAGAAAGTTTAGAGATCTTCTGCTGAAGAGAAGTAAACGGTTCGTCAGAGATAAACCTAAGTCATCAGTAAAACCTCATAATCGTGTTCCTCCTAAAAACAGGGATACTCACGATACTGATGATGAGGATATGCCATAGTGCTTCAAGTGTAAAGGTTTTGGTCATTTCGCAAATGAGTGTCCGAATCATAGAAAATACACTGGAAACAAAGGTCTTGCTGCAACTCTTGATGAAATGTCTGATCACTATGATTCTGATGTAGACAAAAAATCAAGTGTTGCACTCCTCTGTGAAAATATTGATTTTGATAATTGTAGTAATACGTACATCAACCTCGATATTCTTCCGAGAGAAACTTCAACCACTCTGGAGGATGAAATGGATTTCTCTTTGTCTTCTGGAAATTCTATTTCTAATTTTACAGGTTCTACTGTTTGTCTGGTAGCTTGCACATTTATGGCGTCTGAACCGTCCTCTCTATTGACATGCTCTTATTGTACTCTAAAGGGTCATATACTCTCCAACTGTTTCAAGTACAAACATAAGATAAGATATGTCAATAAACTTCAACGAATCGCAAATCGGTTAGCAAACAAGCTTAAACTTGTTCAGAAGTCGTCTGAGGTATGTAAAATTTTCTCTTCTCCGAAGAAGTTAATTACAAAAGATAAGAGTAGACCTCTAGAGAAAAGAGTATGGTCTAAACAGTCTGTTAAACTGGGTTTTAAGAATTCCATTCAAAAGGATTATGGTGGACAGATTATAGTTCACCCGAACACAACTAAATTGTGTTGGTTGTGCATCTTGTCTCATGTGCCTGATTCAAAAAAAAAAGACAAGGGTTTGCGCACTACAGGCTTTAGGAAAAGAGTAAAAAATTTTTTTTGTCTTTCTTTACGTTTTCGCCGGTTTGGATTTCTTCCATCTTTTCATATCTAATTGATATTGAAAGGGCTTTCTCTGTTTGATCAATAAAAGAGGGTTAAAATTGACAATTCTGCCTTTTTTAAGGTTGTGAGTCGTGCGTACGTGAATCCATTTTGTGTATAAAGGTTCCGTAACCCTATATTCCTTTCTCCTTCTCTGAAAACTCTAACTTTATCACAAGATTGCTTTTTGAGCCTAGTTTGTGAATTCCTCTCACAATCTCATACTAGTATGGAGAATCCAAGCATTATGTCTTCTGATGGAAAAGATGTTGATATGATTTTAAGCCATCAATAATGAAGGAAAAATAAAAATCTCCTGTACCTTCAACTTTGAAAAGAAAAAAGAGGAATGTGAGGAAACCAAGAGTTGTTCCTTCTAATCTACAGAGGTTTTCTGGGGTTCTTGAAGAGTTGAAGAAAACAAGAAAGGAGATTCAGCAAATAAAGGCTATTATCTTTAGGACTCTTGAAATTCATAAGGCCCTGGTTCGGCATCAGTCTAGAAGGTTTGTTGGAATTGACTCATTTCTTCATGAACCTTATGTTCCTATGGCTGTTGACGACAAGGAGTTCGGGGATGATAAATATTTTTTTAGAGGCCTTAATGTCTAGGACACTTCTTATGAGAATTTATTATTGTGTTTTAAGAAGGATAACTATGGTTTGGAATAGCCATTAATGTGAGTACACATAGCTATTGCCAATGATTTTCATTTTGCAATGTTTTTAGATTTATTTATTTAAATTCTAAAGTTTATTTGGAAGATGATTTTGCAGTATTAATCCTTATTGGTTTTATATATTGCAAAAAAATTATGGGATATATGTGTTTGCGTCCGTGAACTATGATTGTCCCATATATGTCAAAAGTTTAGCCTATTATGTCAGTATGCAAATATTGATGAAGATAGGATGAACTTTTGATTGCAAAGATTAAGTCTATTATATGTCTTTATGAAAATATTGATGAAAAATAGAATGAATCTTTGAATATTCCGCAGTATTGGTCTTTCCCTGATCCACTTCTATGTGAAAGTACTGCGTGGCTACGTAAGTTCTCTTATGTTGAGCATTTCCGATTAAATTGATCATGGGTTCTCTTGTGGTTAATTTAATTGAGTTTTATGGATACAAATTCATGTTTCATGAAATTTGTTAATGTCCAAAGAAATCTTTCTTTTCTTGTAAAAGTAATGTCGCTCTTGTTGTTCTTTCGGGAATGACATTATATGGGGGAGAGTTCTTAATTGAACTTGTGCTTAATTGCATAATCTTTATGGGGAGTGCGGATGTGGAATATTGTAGGAGTTTTCTTGTATCTTTATAAACTCCTTGATGAATGCATTTAGTTTCGACTATATGATTGCATCTAAACAAAGTTGATATGTTTTCTTTTAGTCATGAAGTATCTCTATGAGAATTTCATTATGATCCCACTAGTTTTCGTACCTTTGCCAATTCATATTGACAAAAAGGGGGAGAATTAATGTGTAGTTCACACTAAAAATACATATGGTTTACGAATCATTATGTAAGGGGGAGTGGTTTTCATGTGAGATGAAGTATTGACTAAGGAGGAGTGATACATATCACCATAGTATTGTTGTCAAAGTTGCGATACAATTGGACTTTGATGATGTGTAATGATACTATGACACTGTATAACAATGATTCAGAGCTACTGTTTTCTCATTGTTATAGCTACGGATCTTCAACAACTATGATGCTGAGTTGAACACGTTTAAAATCACTGGAGTACTTGGAAGTGACGAATATTTTAAGTAATGTTGAAGAACCAAGGAAATCAAGCATTTGGATGAGAAGGTACAAAGTTTATTTATTTTGTAATCCATATGTATTGATAGTTTTGTCACTAAAATTGACAAAGGGGGAGATTGTAAGAGCACTGCTCGGTCGAACTCGCAAGCGTTGCTATCTCTAGCTTGTTGTCAAGTTTAGTTTCCAAAACTATAAGTCTTGATTTCTAGTCTACTTATATCTAAGTCTCGGATTAGGATAGAAAGTGTAGTTGAGCATTAGACTTCACGGCGTTCATCGATTGAAGACGAATAACTACTAAAGGGAGCTTTTGGAACTTCATCAACAAAAGGTATGTGGAGACTTGAACTCATCTATCACTCAAAATTCTATCTACTCTGTTAGAGCATAGCTCGGTTGAACCCACCAAGCGTTGGTATGTCAAGTTTGGTTGTCATATTTTAGTGAATCAAAACTCATTTAAAGAGTCGCTTGATTATTTACTAGAGTCAACTTCGTATAGGTTAGCTAGAAAGTTACTAGGATATGAGACTTACAAGTATTACGTGAAGAATTGAAGAATGTGAAGAAGTAAGGAGCTACATCGACGACATCATCCTTCCTCTTTAGGTTAGTAATATTTGACTTTAACTGTTTCATTCCCTAACGTATCTTTCAAGTCTAGTAAGAGGTGCAACCGATCACAAGCAAAGGGGAATCGATCCTTGTAAGAAGTGCAACAAGTTTTTAGTTATTGGGGAACCGATCCTATGAACATGTGCAACAAATACAAGTTAGATACCATATATATGTGGGAACCGATCCTAGTACCTAGTCAACCAAGTTTTGGTAACTAGCGTGACTAATTCTTGTACCCACATGGAGGTAGAACCGAAACTTGTTTTCGTAGAACCGTGAAACCCATGATTGGTTAGATAGGATAATCAATCACATAGTTCTTGGAAGTCAGATGAACCAATTCTAAACTTGTTTGGAAGTGTGGCAAATCGGTTCCAAGATTGTAAATATGAAAAATGATTTACAAAGTAAAGATGTCGACATACTTTGAACACGTGCAGTAATTCTTACCTTTTATTGTTTAAAGATATTCCTTAATAGCTAAAGGAGAATCCCGGATCGAAATAAATTGAGAATCTTTTAATTAAGGTTTTTAGTTTTATATGCTTTTAATTTCCAGCAATTAAAATGCATATCTTTAGAAAATAAAAATTAGTAATGTGCATTTACTAGTTGGAGATTTTCTACTGAGATTTTCTGTCAATATTTGGACAGTGCATTTCCAGGAATTATGAAAACCGTTTTTTTCCTTATTGCATATCTTTGAGAATATTCGGTTTTGGAAATTCCTTGGTGTCCAAACTTCCTTGGTCTATAAATATTGAAGTTTGCATTTCAAGCAAACTAATCCTCAGATCCAGCAAAACTACCTAGTTGTGTTGTTACTGGTGGAGCCGTCTATTCGGAGAGGAAGTACCATAATTAAGCGAAATCTCTTACGACCGCTCGTTTTAAAGACTTCTTTGGGATTGGGAAGCTCTACGAGTACCGTTGGTGGGAAACTAGATAATTGCAGTTTATTATTAGTTTTCAATTGATTTGATTGACTAACGGTTGTTGAACTTTGATTGCACCTAGTTTTTTTATGCTTGAGAATCTTCTCTTCTGATATAAGATTCACTCAAACTAGATCGAAGTTTCGACAGGAGATCTTTAGACTGTTTGTAGATCTAAAGACGTCTTGTGATAATCCATTGCTAACAAACTCCATTCTATGTGTGATTGATCACAAGAGATTCAAGTTGATTGTGTGCAGGTGTTTATTGAAGATCTAAGAAGATTTGAAGACGAATAAGATTTATGATTTGGGTTCATAATCTTTGGTGTGCACAAAACTTGATCGGCTGGGGATCCAACTATAATCGGTTTATCTTTGTGATAGATTTGATTGATTAGTTGAGTAGATCGGCATCAATATGTTTCTTTGTGATTTAAAGTATTGATTGCAAAATCTTGACAATTACTTTGGTAGTTGTTATTGGATAGATCTAAGGAACTGACAAAGGAGTTTATTGGGATAAACGGAAGAGTCTTTTGTTAAACTCATATCACTTGATTGAAAAGAGTTGTTACCGAACAGATTTGTTGTTCCTTTACTGTTTGGAATACGAACCAAAGGAATTGTTCCAAGTGCATGACTTACTGCAAGTTGGAGGCGCAGGGATACAGACAGAACTAGGTGAACTATAGGTTTAGTTGCTTCGTCTCAACTATACGAAGTTGGTTTAGATTTTGTATAGCGGCTTAATCCTGAGAGTATTCAATTTTGGACAAGGTCCCGGGGTTTTTCTGCATTTGCGGTTTCCTCGTTAACAAAATCTTGTTGTGTCTTTTACTTTTCTATTTCCGCAATTATAATTGTTTTATTATAATTAGAAGTAAAATACACAAACGTTAATTCATATTTACTTGATAGCAATCCTATTGTGTTTGGTTAAGTCCGAACCTATTATCAAGTAAACATACTTTGTTGTTGTATTGTCTCGATCTTGTATCCATAGTCAATCACACAAGTTATCTGGTTATTGATAGACGCATTTATGTGTCTATTTTCATCTCTATTGTGTATATTTTTAGTACCCATTTTTGTACTAATGTTGGTATTTTATCCCTTTGTAGGTATTTTTGGGGAATAAACATTTTTGGGAAAATTGGCTCGAAAAGTTGTTAAAGGCTCCTGGGAGGACACTTGCTATTCGGACTCTCATTTTGGATAAGGGGTAACCCATTTCCAAGCAGCTGCTAAGCACAGACCGGCACTGGATAGGGGGAGGTCACATTTCTTCTCAAATTTTCAAAACAGATTTTGGCGGGATTTTTTTTTACAGAAAACAGAAATTTTCTGTTTGGATTTTGGATGATTTTTAAGACGATTCAAGGGCTGATTTTCGTTGGGTTAACTCTGTTAAGGATAAACAAGTATGGTATGGGCTGTAGAATCGATTAAACAGGGATAGAAATCCGTGTTGGAGCAAAACAGGGAGAATTCACAATTTGAGTTATTTTCGACTTACAAAAGAATTTGTGAAGAGTTTACGGCAAGATAGGAGTGTATGGAGTCATTATTCAGTCCTGGGAGAGTTTAAGAGAGTTTGGAAACCAAGTTAACGCGTAAAAACAAGATTAAAATCCCATAACGTGCGGTGAAGAAAAAACGAAAATATTTGGATTAACTCGAGTAATTTTGTGGTTTGGTGGATATATATAGGTTGATTCGAGTCATATTTAGGGGTACGAACAATTTGGGGGAGTTTGGAGAAGTTTAGAGCTATAGAGAAGCGAGAAAAAAATCAACAGAGTCGAGTTCAGAACTTTCCTGCTGCTGCTGAGAAGAAGAAGAAGACGAAGAACATTAGACCTTCAGAGTTAGTCGCATAGGCAGACTTATTTTCAGTGACAACGAGGTACGGTCGCATCTTCCTTCAGTCACCGAAGCTCTTCAGCAACTACTCGGACTTCTGTTTTAGACCTTCAGCAACTACAGAATCCGCTGCTTAGCACTTTTCACTCTTTTAATCAACTTTTGAACACCAAATATGTATTTTGAGCAAGTGATTAATATGAGGAGCTAAACCCCTTAGCCGAGGCGACGGAGGAAACCATTGTTCCATGAAAAGTGGTATAGTTCTATTTTAATTATTTATTGCAATTATTTTACATGATTTTTTGCATAGAACTTAAAAGAAAAATTGGTTTTTATTGAGTAGTTGTGAAGTGTTTTGATGGGACATGCTTGGTTTTAATACTTTTGATGTTTCATGCTTCGTGCTTACAATTATTACTTCAAAAATCTATTAGAGGCAAATATTAGAATCACTTTAAAGAAGAATATTGCATGAATATTGATTAGAGTTTATCAATTAATTGGTCAATGGTGGAATCCAAAGTCTCGGTATTTTCTTATTATTGTCAAAACAATTCTATTTAATTTTCGAAAATCCTTCACAAGTTCGAGCAACGAACCTTTTTACCACTACAACTATAAAACGACTTCAGTTATCATATTGTGTTGATCTCGTATCCATAGACGATCACACGAAGTGTGAACCGATTAGTTGTATTGTCTCGACTCAGTCTATAGACAATCACTTTCGGAGAAAGGACTTATCGGTGGAAAAGTTTTAGATTGAGATATATTTGGGTACCCTCGTCTTTTCAATTGGTATCAGAGCAGACAAACATGAAAAGATCTAACAATCTGTGTTTGGTGCGATCCAACCTATAAGAAATTGAATATTTGTTCGATTCAATTAACGTTATGCAAGAGTATGAATACTCGAAAGTTGAAGATGTTACTAATTCGTTGACCCATGATCCTGGTGTTACGAATTTGAAGTATACATCTGAGTTATTATCTGATGGAAAAGAAGATACTGATAAAGAGTTGGTAAAACTCCTGAAGCCTATCAAATCTCTGTCTTAAAAGGTGCTAATATTAAAGACAGAGCCAAATCTTATTAAGAATGAAATCAGAGATAAAGACATTCAACTGAATATTCTAGCCAAGTAGAATATGGATCTCACTGTCAAAATAGAAGCTCTTAAATCTCTTACTCAATATAAAGAGACACATTCTATGACTCTGACTAATGATTATGTTATAATTTCTTCTGATGAAGAAATCAAAGGTCCTTGCTCGACTTTGAGAAATTATGATAACAAAACTTGTTTGATCACATCTAAAACAGATCATGGTGATGGTAGTTTGACTAACTACATCAAGTCAGAAGAGGATGAGAAATCAGCTTCTACATCTACTGATGATCAAACGAAATCTTGTCCAAAGGAAACTTTGAACCGATTCCGTGAGCGTGATCTTAAGGAATACAACTTTAAGTCACTTGACAGGAAACTTATACTTCTTCAAAATACGGTGGTAAATTTTTTGAAGGAAGTTTCTTGTCTTAAAAAACTGAAAGACCATTCCTCGGTAGAAAGACATAATATACCACTACCCGATAAGATCAACTCAAAATAAGAAGATATAGTTGATAATCGCCTCTGGAAAAAGGTTCCTCCTCACCCATATCGAAACAATTTTTGTTTTGATGAAGAACGACTCCAAGAGAAAAGGAAAGAGAATCTCTGCCAAAGGAAACAATCAGGAATTTCCGACAATTGTTTCAGACAATCATACTGATGTGCATCATAAAGAAATCCTTAGAATAAGAAAATCTTATGAAAATCTCATTGACAGAATTAATAGAGATTTAGCTATCTCTGAAAATTCTCACAGCAGTACATCTTCTCCACATGAACATATCTCTAGAGTTAGAAAAGATCATTATTCTGGAAGAAAGTATTTTGGGCAGAAATTCCCAAGGAAAAACATGAACTATGTTTATGATACTCGTTATAAGCTATAAAAAGCTTACTCCGATACAACTTAGTTGTATCGAAATTGTGCACTCTCATCCTCTTTCGTGCTCTTAATTATGGATGAGAAAAGCACAATAAAACGAGAGCACATTCTTTTTGTGTTTGTTTATTAGAAAAATCTGTGACATTTTATGGATGACTACGAATCCATGTCTGTGTAAAAATTGTTCATGTTTAACATGATCTTCCAAAAATAGGTTTTATTTAGAATTTTCGAATTTTAATAAACCTTCCAGCATGAGAAGTTCGGAAAAAGGAAATAAAATATATTTTCGGAATTTCCTGATATTTTTCGGTCCAAAAGTTGTCTGTTTTTAAAGAGAAACTATCTCTTGCTTGTATTCTGAAACCCTGATCAATCCCTATTTAAATAACCGAGCATGCCTCCAGTAACTCGCAGTGTCTCAAAGGCTAATAAGGAGGAAGCTCAAAATGTTAAGGATTGTCAAGGAATCAATACAGAGAGGAAGAAGAAAAATATTTCAAAAATCATGTCTGATTATGATTCTGATAGCTCTGTTGGATCACAAGATGAGTCATGTCTGTTGGCTTACAATTTACAAGATCCAACTGAAACCAAATGGATTTGTTTTGATAGTATGATTCACTATATCCAAGGTTTTGAAGAACTAAGAACCAACCTCATAATAACGGTTCGAAATCAAGATTGGCTCGAAGATAAGATTGGGGAAACAAAAGCTGATCTTGCTGATATGAAGGTTCAAGTTGAAAAACTTGAAAAACAGGAAGTGGTTGCAGACAAGTCTCTTGAGACATGATTCAAAAGTTTGAACACTGAAGAAACCTCAATGAACAACAAGAGCACCACTAGAGATTAAGTTACATGCTGTAATTCTTAATCTGTTAGAAAATAGACATCAATTTTTGATCTCTTTCAATAATTGTGTAAGGTCTATTTTTGAATAAAACTATCTTATTTATGAATAAAATTATTAGTTTATAATTTTTCTCGTGATAGTTTTCGATTACATAGCCTGTGCTTGAATGCTTTATATTATTGTTATGTATGTTTATGAGATGTTTGATTTGGGTGACTTTTTGATTTAGCGGGATTAAGTTCTAGCCCATGTTGGTAGGCTTTATCAAAGGATCATGAGGGGTTTTGATTGAAACAAATATGTGAAAAAGTCACAATATGTTGAATCGTTTGGTTTAGCATAAAAGAATATGTGTTTCGGGGTTTTCAACTTTTGCTATGCATTAGTTAAAAATCGGTTTTCTTCAAGTCGTTAACCTATAGGGTTTCGTGAAAAACCTAATGTAAAAGGAGAATCGACTCTAGTCGCAACTAGTATCACACAGGAGGTGTGGGGATTAGGTTTCCCAGTTGCTAGAGTTCTCCTTTATATAGTCTTCAAATCAGGTTTTGCAAAATCAGGGTTTGCAATCTAAGTTACCTTGGTAACAAAGCATTCAATATTCACCGTTAGATGAAAACCTGATTAGACTCAAGCTAATATCTTTCAACCGTTAGATCGAACTTAACTTGTTACACACAAATGAAAAGTGACTTCATTTAGATATGGGTAATCGTACCTAAACGTGTACACCTTGTTGGCTCAACAATAGTTAACCGAAGTTAGCCATATGAACACTTCCATATCAACCATATTCATCTTAACCATAACTAGTTCAAGTGACTCAAATGAAACTAGTTCTAGAGTTGTTCAATTGTTTATATTCTCATAGAAGTATACAAGACACAATTGAAGCAAAATCGATTTTGAATCACTTGAATCAATTCATGAACATTATAGCCACGGTTTGCAAAAGATTGCATTCCTTATTATATAAATGTATTAGTTCATGAATAAATCGATTTTATAACATAACCCACTCAAGAATGCAAACGGGTACGCATACCTAAGTAGACGGACTTGGACTGTGTTTGCCAGTATGCAAACGGGTATGCATAATGTCGTACACATCCAAACTTCAGTTGAAACTAGTACGCGTACAGGTACGCATACTCTAGTACCCGGACTTCAACTTACTTCGCCGGTACGCGTACAGGTACGCATACTCTAGCTCCCGGACTTTACCTGATCAGCCAGTACATATACAGGTATGCATATTAAGCTCCGATCTTGGATCAACACATATGCAAGTACGCATACTGTGCTCATAATACAATCATGGTTAAGTGTTCTAAACTCCCATTTCAATCATTGAAACATTCTCGGAAGACGACAATAGCTGTCTCACATAAACTATTAGCTTTAAAGCAATTTTCAAGTGTTCGAATGATCAATACGAAACATTCCGAGTCTACATCAAATGAGTGTCTCACACAAATCATGTAAGATGTTACAAAGCGATTTTCACATGATCATCTTTTGGCTTTCGTCAAGAATATAAGATGAACTTGGTTAAAGCGAAAGCTTACCAACACATATTTCGAGAAATATGTAAGCGAGGTAAACTCATCTCGAAATATCAAATGTGTATAATCGAAGTCTATATAGCTATACGACTTTTATCTCAAATAGTAAATAGAGTAGATAGACTTTTGAGTGATAGATGAGTTCAAGTCTCCACATACCTTTTGTTGATGAAGTTCCATAATCTCCCCTTAGTAGTTCTTCGTCTTCAATCGATGAACGCCGTGAAGTCTAATGCTCAACTACACTTTCTATCCTAATCCGAGACTTAGCTATAAGTAGACTAGAAATCAAGACTTATAGTATTGGAACCTAAACTTGACAACATGCTTGGGATAGCAACGCTTGCGAGTTCGACCGAGCAGTGCTCTAACAATCTCCCCTTTGTTAATTTTAGTGACAAAACTATCAATACATATGGATTACAAAATAAATAAACTTTGTATCTTCTCATCCAAATGCTTGATTTCCTTGGTTCTTTAACATTACTCGAAATCTTCGTCACTTCCAAGTACTCCTGTGATTCTGAACATGTTCAAATCAGCATCATAGTTTTTTAAGATCCGTAGCTATAGCAATGAGAAAACAGTAGATCTCAATCATTGTTATACAATGTCATAGTATCATTACACAACATCAAAGTCCAATTGTATATCAACTTTGACAACAATACTATGGTGATATGTATCACTCCCCCTTAGTAATTACTTCATCTCACATGAAAACCACTCCCCCTTACATAATGATTCGTAAACCATATGTATTTGTAGTGTGAACTACACATTAATTCTCCCCTTTTTTGTCAATATAAATTGGCAAAGGTACGAAAACTAGTGGGATCATAATGAAATTCTCATAGAGATACTTCATGACTAAAAGAAAACATATCAACTTTGTTTAGATGCAATCATATAGTCGAAACTAATTGCATTCATCAAGGAGTTCATAAAGATATAAGAAAACTCCTACAATATTCCACGACAGCACTCCCCACAAAGATTTGGCAATTAAGAACTCTCCCCCATATAATGTCATTCCCGAAAAAACAACAAGAGAGACCTTACTTTTACAAGAAAAGAAGGATTTCTTTGGACATTAACAAATTACATGAAACATCAATTTTTATCCAAAAACTTAATTAAACTAACCACAAGAGAATCCATGATTAATTTAATCGGAAATGCTCAACATAAGATAACTTACGGAGCCACACAGTACTTTCACATAGAAGTGGATCAGGGAAAGACCAATACTGCAGAATATTCAAAGATTCATTCTGTTAGAGCATAGCTTGGTTGAACCCACCAAGCGTTGGTATGTCATGTTTGGTTGTCAAATTTTAGTGAATCAAAACTCATTTAAAGAGTCGCTTGATTATATAATAGAGTCAACTTCGTATAGGTTAGCTTGAAAGTGTTAGGATATGAGACTTACAAGTATTACATAAAGACTTGAAGAATGTGAAGAAGTATGGAGCTACAACGACAACATCATCCTTCCTCTTGAGGTTAGTAATATTTGACTTGAACTTTTTTATTCCCTAACGTATCTTTCAAGTCTTGCATATTGAAAACATAATTGCGAAGCTGTGTATGATACTCTAGTTAGACATAGTATTAAGGAATACAATATGAGGTTTATTGTCTAACCATTAAACTTTGTATATAAGACATCGACATGATCATATGAATGCTATTGTGATTATGTATGGGTATGAGTGAAGATTTCATCCTAGGAAACAATGTTTTACATTCGTTTAAAGGAAGTAAGTTCATAAACTCGTTTTGTGAATCGAAAGGGAAATCGCTAGGCTTATTGGTATTGTTATTCGTTACAAATCTATTTTGAATTACCAATATGTGTGTTTAGTATAACCGCTCATAAACTTGTTTATGTATCTTGGTAAAACTATTCACAAGGCCTGACTTATGTATTAGTATGACTTTTATTAGTGAAACCGATCTTAAGTAATCACTCAAGATGGTATGATAGATGCCTTGTAAATAACAACTTTTATCTAGCCATTGGGGAACCGATCCTAGTAAGAGGTGCAACACGTTTTTAGTAGATGGAGGAACCGATCCTATGAACATGTGCAACAAGTTCTTAGAAGATGGGGGAACCGATCCTATTGACATGTGCACCAAATACAGGTAGTTACCATAAGTATGTAGGGAACCGATCCTAGTACCTAATCAACCGAGTTTTGGTAACTAGCGTGACTATGCACAGTACTCACATGGAGGTAGAACCGAACTTGTTTTGGTAGAACCGTGAAACCCATGATTGGTGATTTGATAGGATAATCAATCACATAGTTCTTGGAAGTCAGATGAACCAATTCTAAATTTGTTTGGAATTGTGGTAAATCGGTTCCAAGATTTTAAATATGAAAAAGGACTTGCAAAGTAAAGATGTCGACATACTTTGAACATGTGCAGTAACTCTTATCATTAATTGTTCAAAGATATTCCTTAATAGCTAAAGGAGAATCCCAAGATCGAAATAAATTGAGAATCTTTTAATTAAGGTTTCTTAGTTTTTATATGCTATTTAATTTCCAGCAAATAAATGCATATCTTTAGTTTATAATATTTAGTAATGTGCATTTACTGATTATAGATTTTTCTATTGAGATTTCGGTCAATATTTGGACAGTGCATTTCCAGGAGTTATGAAAACCGAATTTGTGTTTATTGCATATCTTTGAGAATATTCGGTTTTGGAAATTCCTTGGTGTCCAAACTTCCTTGTCTATAAATATTGAAGTTTGCATTTCTAGCAAACTAATCCCCAGAGAAAAACTACTCAATTGTGTTGTTACTGGTGGAGCCGCCTAACGGAGAGGAAAGTACCCTAATTAGGAGAAATCTCTTACGACCACTCGGCTTAAAGACTTCTTTAGGATTGAGAAGCTCTATTAGTACCGTTGGTGGTAAACTAGATAATTGCAGTTTATTTTAGTTTTCGATTGATTTGGTTGACTAACGGTTGTTGAACTTTGATTGCACCTAGTTTGTTTATGCTTGAGAATCTTCTCTTCTGATATAAGATTCATTCAAACTAGATCGAAGTTTCGACGGGGATCTTTAGACTGTTTGTAGATCTAAATACGTCTTGTGATAATCCAACGTTAACAGACTCCGTTCTGTGTGTGATTGATCACAAGAGATTCAAGTTGATTGTGTGCAGGTGCTGATTGAAGATCAAACAAGATTGACAAGAAGACTTTTTGGGTTCATAATCTTTGGTGTGCACAATACTTGTTTCGGCTGGAAAGGGATCCAACTATAATCAGTTTATCCTTGTGATAGATTGGATTGATTAGTTGAGTAGATCGGAATCAATACACTTCTTTGTGATTAATAGTATTAATTGCATAATCTAACAATTACTTCGGTAGTTATTGACAGATTGATCTAAGGACCCGACAAAGGAGTTTATTGGTTAAACGGAAGAGCCTTTGTCAAACTCATATCACGTTGTTTGAAAAGAGTTGTTACCGAACAGATTTGTTGTTCCTTTACTTTTTGGAATACGAACCAAAGGAATTGTTCCAAGTGCATGACTTACTGTAAGTTGGCGGCGCAGGGATACAGGCGGAACTAGCTGAACTATAGGTTTAGTTGCTTGGTCTCAACTATACGAAATTGGTTTGATTTTGTATAGCGGCTTAATCCTGAGAGTATTCAATTCTGGACAAGGTCCCGGGTTTTTTTCTGCATTTGCGGTTTCCTCATTAACAACATCTTGCTGTGTCTTTTACTTTTCTATTTCCACAATTATAATTGTTTTTATTATAATTCGAAGTAAAATACACAAACGTTAATTCCTATTTACTTGATAGTAATCCTATTGTGTTTGGTTAAGTCCGAACCTATTATCAAGTAAACATACTTCGTTGTTGTATTGTCTCGATCTTGTATCCATAGTCAATCACACAAGTTATCTTTTTGTCGTATTGTCTCGATCTCGTATCCATAGACGATCACACAAAGTGTGAAACGATTAGTTGTATTGTCTCGACTCAGTCTATAGACAATCACTTTCGGAGAAAGGACTTATAGGTGGAAAAGTTTTAAATTGAGGTATATTTGGGTACCCCCGTCTTTTCACATTCTACTTTTCATCAATATTTGCATAAAGACATATAATAGACTTAACCTTTGCAATCAAAAGTTCATCCTATCTTCATCAATATTTGCATAATGACATAATAGGCTTAACTTTTTACATATATGGGACAATCATAGTTCACGGACGCAAACACACATATCCCATAAAAAATTTGCAATATATAAAACAAATAAAGATTAATACTGCAAAATCATCTTCCAAATAAACTTTAGAATTTAAATAAATAAATCTAAGAACTTTGAAAGATGAAAATCGTTGGCAATAGCTATGTGTACTCACAATAATGGCTATTCCAAACCCTAGTTATCCTTCTTAAAACACAAGAATAAATTCTCATAAGAAGTTTCCTAGACAAAATCAAGTTTCATTGATAACATCATACCTTTGAAAGGGTCCATCATAAAAGGTATCGCTGATATCCTTGATTCTTTTGACCGTAGAGACCCCATGTTCATGAGTTAGAACATTAACTTTCCGATCAACAATGCGGGCAAGATGCCTAGCTTTGACACATTCCATGATGAGTTTCTTCTAATTCCTGATTAAGATCTTTTGATTATCAAGGATTTTGGTCTGACCGTCAATAAGTTGATTTATTTGCAGTTGAAGATTTGCAAATTCGACCTTAGAGTCATTCTGAAAAAGAATTAAATCCTTGACAGATTCTCCAATCCAGGAGTTGTACTCTTTCCTTTCAATCATCTTTTTCAAGACAAGTTCTTAAACTGAATCGCATCCTTTAATGTCTTCTTCCATCTCAAGATTCACCACTTCTAGAGGTCTTGAGGAGTTCTCCATTTTTCTTCCCCTTTTTCTTTGAATTATTAGGGAACGCCAAAAACAAAAAAAAATGTTTACGAACAAGAGAAGGACAACCTTGTTATGGAAACCCTAAAACTCCCAAGAAAGACACGTACGTTCGTGGACTGGATGTGAAAGGTTAATGGATCAGGAAAGATCCATGAAAAAGAAATACTCTATGTTTTCAGATATCTCTTACACCCATGACTCAATAACTAAAATAAAATAATCATAGCATAAGAAAGAGATATACAAGTTACAGGAGGTCAAGAAATGACTCAACCTCCACAAAAAGAGAAAACAAATAAATCAAACACAGGACAAATGGTAACCTACAGTAGACTTGAGCATCTCGCAAATGTCATCCTTGTAACTCTCAAGTTAGATACAAGAATGAAATTACCTAGAGATAGATAGTAAAGTGATATGTAATCCCACCATGAGTATTGAAAGATGAATTGTTAATACCATTTGAGAGTTTGAATCTAGTTTTCCTTACCTTCCTTTGGCTATTTCTCATTCCAGAAGAATTCGACATAACCTTTTTAGACAATCAATCAGAGGAGATTTTATGAGGAATAAGTCTAGGACCTCTAGAAATTGGTTCCAGAGGATTAGAAGAGAGAGATCTCTACCTTATAGACTTAGATTTACCAGACTTATTCTCAATAACACTGGAATGCGTAAGTTTGTAGTGCACAAACTAGCACCATTAAGATGGACATGATTCCTTTGGTGATTCCTAGAGGAGTGACTCTGGAGACCTTGTGCATGAGAATTATGGTATTCTGTAGGACTGAAATTCATTGTGGATGTCGTCAGACAATTCACTCTGTCGACAACAAAAAGAAGTAGATTTTGAAGCTCAGAAATCTGTTTCTTTCTAGCAAAACAATGAGAATCATAATGATTTCTTTTTCCACAGAAGGAACAGGTTCGTGGAAGAGAAACATCGGAAGAACCCTGTTTTAAACTAGTAGCCCTATTAGAAGACTGCAAGACATGTGAACGTTTCTTAATAGATGCTTCTTTTGAAGTATTTTTATTCATGTACAGTGATCCCTTATGAGAATTAGAGATTGGCACGGAAGATTTACTCAATAAAATAGATTTTTACCTTTCCAAGGATTTGCACTGATCCTGGGCTAAAAGCAGAGATGCAGCCAGTTTATTTTTTTCAACACGAACACTGTTCAGATCCGATGAATGAGTCTCGATCAAATGTTTTTCTCTAATTGAATTTTCTTTAACAATATCCTCAAGAGTACAAATCTTTTCACGTTGTAGAGTAGTTTATTGAACAAGTTTTTCGATATTGTTATAGAAGGACTTAATAATGCTATAGAGTTCTCATTCACGACCAAGAGACTTTTCAAGTTTATCAATGAGCTGATCATGTTTTTTTTCAAGAGACATAATCTTAGATTCTTGAAAATCAATGAACTCGGCAAAAAAAAAATTGAGTTCTGGTGAGTTCCATTTAAGTTTCAGACATAGTATTAAATGTCATATCAGAGGGAATGTTATCAGAATTTGATAGCAAAAACTTCTTACCTAGGGATTCGGAAGAATCTACAAAGGAGTTATCCTTGGAGGTAAGCCCAAGACATTTAGCATAATCAAACCTTTTGGAACACATTTCTAAGTGCGCGAGTTGAGATAAACAACTATCCACACAAATCAGATTGCCACAAACATAGACTTATGAGGTCTTAAATGTGTTTGCCTACTCTGATACCAATTGAAAAAGGGGGGTCTAACAACCACACCCAATATTTCTCTTAGCAATCTGTATGGACTAACTCCAATATACTTTCAAGAGAATCAACTAGACAGTCAGACTCAATCTTAAGAAAAGTATATCCAAGAGTTATATCTCTTATTTCTAAATTCAATCTGCAATCAAACAAATAGGAATTTGCGAGCCCGATTGAATATAAGAAATAACTTGGACGGAATCAAAAACCAATATCCAAGTGTCAATCAATTTAATCAACAACCCAAAGGTCGGATTCACAATTGATTGAACTTACACACAACCTGTGATATTTCAATTATATAAAAATATAATGCGGAAAAGAAATAACACAGACACCAGAAATTTTGTTAACGAGGAAACCGCAAATGCAGAAAAACCCCGGGACCTAGTCCATATTTGAATACCACGTTGTATTAAGCCGCTACAGACACTAGCCTACTCCAAGTTAACTTCGGATTGGAATATAGTTGAGCCCTAACCAATCTCACACTGATCAAGGTACAGTCGCGTTCCTTACGCCTCTGAATCCCAGCAGGACTCTACGTACTTGATTCCCTTAGCTGATCTCACCCACAACTAAGAGTTGCTATGACCCAAAGTTGAAGACTTGATAAACCAATCTGTCTCACACAGAAAAGTCTATTGAATAGATAAATCTGTCTCGCACAGATAAACCAATGAGTTTTTTTCCGTCTTTTGATAAATAAAGGTGAACATGAACCAATTGATATACCAGACTTATATTCCCAAAGAACAGCCTAGAAATATCAATCACCTCACAATAATCTTAATCGTATGGTAGTGAAACAAGATAATGTGGAATCATAAACGATGAGACGAAGATATTTGTGGCTACTTTTTATCTTGCCTATCGGAGAATAAATCTCGAGCAAATCTTAGAGAAAATAGTACTCAATACGATAGAAAACAGCAAGATCATAACATGCAGCTACAGAAAAAAAAAGTGGGGTCTGGCTTCACAATCCCAATGAAGTCTTCAAGTCGTTAACCTACAGGGTTTCGTGAAAAACCTAAGGTAAAAGAAGAATCGACTCTAGTCGCAACTAGTATCACACAAGAGGTGTGGGGATAAGGTTTCCCAGTTGCTGGAGTTCTCCTTTATATAGTCTTCAAATCAGGGTTTGCAATCTAAGTTACCTTGGTAACAAAGCATTCAATATTCACCGTTAGATGAAAAATTGATTAGACCCAATCTAATATCTTTCAACCGTTAGATCAACTTAGCTTGTTACACACAAATAAAAAGTGACTTCATTTAGATATGGATAACCGTACCTAAACATGTACACCTTATTGGCTCAACAATAGTTAACCGAAGTTAGCCATATGAACACTTCCATATCAACCATATTCATCTTAACCATAACTAGTACAAGTGACTCAAATGAAACTAGTTCTAGAGTTGTTCAATTGTTTATATTCTCATAGAAGTATACAAGACACAATTGAAGCAAAATCGATTTTGATTCACTCAAATCAATTCATGAACATTATAGCCACGGTTTGCAAAAGATTGCATTCCTTATTATATAAATGTATTAGTTCATGAACAAACCGATTTTAGAACATAACCCACTCAAGTATGCAAACGGGTACGCATACCTAAGTAGCCAGACTTGGACTGTGTTCGCTAGTATGAAAATGGGTACGCATACTGTCGTACACTTGCAAACTTCAGTTGAACCCAGTATGCGTACAGGTACGCATACTCTAGTACGCGGACTTAAACTGACTTCGCCAGTACGCGTACAGGTACGCATACTCTAGCTCCCGGACTTTACCTGACCAACCAGTACGCATACGTGTATGCACACTTAGTTACGATCTTGGATCAACACATATGCAAGTACGCATACTGTGCTTATAATCCAATCATGGTTAAGTATTCTAAACTCCCATTTCAATCATTGAAACATTTTCGGAATACGACAATAGCTGTCTCACACAAACTTTTAGCTTCAAAGCAATTTTAAAGTGATCGAATGATCAATACGAAATATTCCGAGTCTACATCAAATGACTGTCTCATACAAATCATGTAAGATGTTATAAGGCGATTTTTACATGATCATCTTTTGACTTTCGTCAAGAATATAAGATGAACTTGGTTAAAGCGAAAGCTTACCAACACATATTTCGAGAAATATGTAAGCGAGTTAAACTCAGCTCGAAATATCAAATGCGTATAATCGAAGTCTATATAGCTATACGACTTTTGTCTCAAATAGTAGATAGAGTAGATATACTTTTGAGTGACAGATGAGTTCAAGTCTCCACATACCTTTTGTTGATGAAACTCCACAAGCTCCCCTTTGTAGTTCTTCGTCTTCAATCGATGAACGCCGTGAAGTCTAATGCTCAACTACACTTTTTATCCTAATCCGAGACTTAGCTATAAGTAGACTAGAAATCAAGACTTATAGTTTTGGCAACTAAACTTGACAAAAGCTTGAGATAGCAACGCTTGTGAGTTCGACCTAGTAGTTCTCTAACAATCTTCCCCTTTGTCAATTTTAGTGACAAAACTATCAATACATATGGATTACAAAATAAATAAACTTTGTAGCTTCTCATCCAAATGCTTGATCTCCTTGATTCTTCAACATTACTCGAAATCTTCGTCACTTCCAAGTACTCCTGTGATTCTGAACGTGTTCAAATCAGCATCATAGTTGTTGAAGATCCGTAGCTATATTAATGAGAAAACAGTTGCTCTCAATCAATGTTATACAGTGTCATAGTATTATTACACAGCATCAAAGTTCAATTGTATCACAACTTTGACAACAATACTATAGTGATATGTATCACTCCCCCTTAGTCAATACTTCATCTCACATGAAAACCACTCCCCCTTACATAATGATCCGTAAACCATATGTATTTGTAGTGTGAACTACACATTAATTCTCCCCATTTTTTTCAATATAAATTAGCAAAGGTACGAAAACTAGTGGGATCTTAATGAAATTTTCAAAGAGATACTTCATGACCAAAAGAGAACATATCAACTTGTTTCGATGATTTCACATAGTCGAAACTGTTAGAGCACTGCTCGGTCGAACTCGCAAGCGTTGCTATCTCAAGCTTGTTTGTCAATGTTAGTGATCAAAACTATAAGTCTTGATTTCTAGTCTACTTATAGTAATGTCTCGGACTAGGATAGATTGTGTAGTTGAGCATTAGACTTCACGACGTTCATCAAATGAAGACGAAGAACTACTAAGGCGATCTTGTGGAACTTCATCAACAAAAGGTATGTGGAGACTAAAACTCATCTATCACTTGGAAAGTATATTTCTACTCTATCTCCTATATTGAGACAAAAGTCGTATTACTATATAGTTGTCGATTATACACATTTGAGATTTCGAGCTGAGTTTAAATCGCTTACATATTTCTCAGAATATGTGTTGGTAAGCTTTCGCTTCAACCAAGTTCATCTTATATTCTTGACGAAAGTCAAAGGATGATCATGTGAAAATCGCCGCGTAACATCTTACATGGTTTGTATGATATAATCATTTGGTGTAGACTTGGAATGTTTCGTTATGATTATTTCAATAACTTGAAAATTGCTTTGATGCTAATAGTGTGTGAAAACGGCTATTGTCATCCTCTAAGAAAGTTTCAATGATTGAAATAAGAGTTTAGAATACTTAACCATCATTGGATTATAAACATAGTGTGCTTTCTTGCATGTATGTGATCCATGACCGGAACTAAAGTATGCATACCCGTATGCGTACTTGTAGTTTTGAAATTCCGTGTACTAAGTACACATATCGGTACGCATACTTGCATAAGGTATAGGACTGGGAATTTCTGCTGGGTTTTGGAAGTGTACCAAGTATGCGTACCCGTTTGCATACTGGCGAACCCAAACTCAGACCGGCTACTTAAGTATGCGTACCCGTTTGCATACTTGAGTGGTTAAAGTTCTAAAATCGGTTTGCTCATGAACTAATACATTTATATATTAAGGAATGCATTCTTTGCAAACCATGGCTATAATGTTCATGAATTGATTCGAGTGAATCAAACCGATTTTTCTTCAATTGTGTTCTTGTATACTTATATGAGAATATAGCAATTGAACAACTCTTTAAATAGTTTCATTTGAGTCATTTGAACTAGTTATGGTTAAGATGAATAAGGTTGATATGAGAGTGTTCATATAGCTAACCTCGGTTAACTACGGTTGACCCAACATGGTGTACACGTTTAGGTACGGTTACTAAACCTAAATGAGGGTACATTTCATTTGTGTATAACAAGCTAAGTTCGATCAAACAGTTCAAAGATATTAGATTGAATCTAATCAGGTTTTCATCTAACGGTTAATATTGAATGCTTTGTTACCAAGGTAACTTAGATTGCAAACCCTAATTTGAAAACTATATAAAGGAGAACTCTAGCAACTGGGAAACCTAATCCCCACACCTCTTGTGTGATACTAGTTGCGACTAGAGTCGATTCTTCTTTAACCTTAGGTTTTTCATGAAACCCTGTAGGTTAACGACTTAAATACTTCATTGGGATTGTGAAGCCCGACCCAACTATTATCTCTGTAGTTACGTGATCTGATCTTGCTATTTCTATCGTGTTTGAGTACTATCTTCTTTAAGATTGGCTCGAGATTTAATCTCCGATAGGCAAGATAAAAAGTAGTCACAAACATCTTCGTCTCATCGTTTGTTATTCCACAATATCTTGTTTCGCTACCATACAATTAAGATTATTGTGAGGTGATTGATATTTCTAGGATGTTCTTCGGGAATATAAGTCCGGTATATCAATTGGTTCCTATTCACCTTGATTTATCAAAAGACGTAGCAAAACTCGTAGGTATTTCTGTGGGAGACATATTTATCTATTCCTATAGAATTTTCTGTGTGAGACAGATTTGTTTATCAAGTCTTCGACTTTGGGTCATAGCAACTCTTGGTTGTGGGTGAGATTAGCTAAGGGAATCAAGTGCGTAGTATCCTGCTGGAATCAGAGACGTAAGGAGCGCAACTGTACCTTGAATCAGTGTGACATTGATTAGAGTTCAACTATAGTCCAGTCCGAAGTTCATTGGTAGTAGGCTAGTGTCTGTAGTGGCTTAATACAGGGTGGTGTTCAAATCTGGACTAGGTCCCGGGGTTTTTCTGCATTTGCGGTTTTCCTCGTTAACAAAATTTTGGTGTCTGTGTTATTTCTTTTTCGCATTATATTTTGTTATATAATTGAAATATCACAAGTTGTGCGTTGAATCGATCGATTGGTAAATCCAACCCTTGGTTGTTGATTGAAATTGATTAATCCTTGAACATTGATCTTTGGTACCATTCAAGTGGTTTCATATAATAATCAGGTTCGCGGATTTCTATCTGTTTGATTTGCAAATTATATTGTGAAACAGAGATATATACTCTTTGATATACTTTTCTCTAAATTGAGTCTAACTGTCTAGTTGATTCTCTTGAAAGTATATTGGAGTTTGTCTATTCAGATTTCCAAATGAAATATTGGGTATGGTTGTTAGACCCCCGATTTTTCAATTGGTATCAGAGCAGGCAAACACTATAAACCTAATAAGTTTGTGTTTGACTGATCCTTAAGGATTGTCCCCATGGGAGTTTCTTTAGGAAACTTGCTCTAGGCATCTGTAACGCACGCCAGAACTCCTCCAAGATTGTTCAGAGCTTATTATTCACTAGACCTCTGGTCTCTCATGATGATCTCGCTCCATCTAAGACTCTGGAAAACTTAGATGATGAGAAACAATCTAGAGGAAAAATTAAAAGTTCTTCTAAGAAAGGAAGCTTGAGAAAACGTAGTCAAAGCTCAAAGATATGGAATCTCACTAGATTAACTCTTAATCTTTTAAGGAATACTATCGTGATAGATCAATTGACAAAGATCTATTTAGAGCTTTTGAGAACGTTTTTAGATTCTTAGAAAAACTTAATTCAATTAAGAATAAGAATCGTTCTGATAAAAGTTCTGTACCTGTCAAATCATGTATTCATGATGTACGAACTAGGCCTACTACCAACTCATGTGAAATCGATAAAAATAAGTCTATTGAGTCTGGTGAAGGTTCTAATTGTCAGAAAATGTCTTTTCTTTGTTATAAGGAAAGAGATTCAAAAAATTCCGTTAACCCTGAGTATCATCAATACTATGATTATAATATTGGTATATTCCACAAATATCAACCGGAATAGTTGCATGAGAATCTCTCTGCACGGGTTGCCTCTGGGTAACAAGCTTGGTTTCACCCTAGTTGTATATAACTTGAGATGGGGCAAGTAACAGTTGGATTATTTTTGTGTTTGGGGTTAATTTTCTTTCTTTTTCTTCCAAGGAAATTTAAGGAGTCGAAGTTCTTTCCACTTTCCTTTATTGCACTGTACTGATTCTTCCAGTGCGCGAACCTTGGAATAAGAAATCCTGTCTTTCTTTTGCGGGTCACGGTTCAGGAATGGGTCCAAGCCTATCTGTTGGTCTATAAAGGTAGTGGTACGTGTACCTTTCTTCTACCTCCCTTCTTGTCCACGTACGTGAACTTTTCTAGGGTTCATGTTTTTCCTCAATTAAATCAACTTTGGAGATCAAAAAGGAAAAAAAAAATAAAAAAGGGGGGGGGGGGGCGTTTCAAGGAACATATCAAGTAAGTCTTCTTTTCCTCTAATCTCTCTCAATTTCTAGGTCTCATGAGGAATTTCAAGGTTTCAAAAGAGGTTTCAAAAAAATTGGGATCTTCATTTTCTTCTAGCATGAACTTACCTATAGATCAAAGTTCTATTAGGATTAGATTTGTCAATGATTCTTGTGGCAAGGTTTTTGAAAAGATTTCTTCTAATGGGTTTATTCTAGAAAATAAATTGGATTTTGTTAGTGGACATAAAGAAGATTTGATATGTTTTAAAAAAATTAATCTTGGAAACATCTCTGATGGTCTTAGTGAAGGCTTTGACAGTCTTACAAGAATCTTCTATGCTAACATCTATGATGCTAATTATGAGGACATGGAATTCAAGACCATGGTAAATAGACATAGGATTCTTGTTAATAGAGAGTTGATTTCAAAAATCACTGAAATTCCTTTAGAGATTTTTCGCCTTCCAAGACCTAGTCATGAAAGACCATCTTATGAAACCATCTCTAATGGTCTTTGTGGTAAGAATGTTGATTGGAATGAAGGGAAATTTCCTACTTCTCATCTTAGTATTGCCTTGATGTCATTTGGAAAACTTGGTATCTCTAATCTTTGTCCCTCCACGATTGAGAATTCTCGTTGGGGTCGTGAGTTTGCGGAGTTGGTCTATTTCCTTGAGTTGGGAAGTCAAAGTCTCGACATTTGTGGGTTTATCAATTATCAAATGTTGTCGATGACTTCCACCAACAATAAGTTAGGTTATCCTTGCTTGATTGAGCATATTTGTCGCACATTCTCCATTGCTCCCATTGGCAACTCTATTGGAACTCCCAATCTTGTTCGCCCTTGTACTTTCAAACGTATGAAGGAAAATGCTTGCTAGAGACAAAGACATAACACTCTTGTTGACTCATATTATTCTTCCTCCATGAAGCTCCTTCATCAAATTCACAAGGGTGTTTGTAAAATTGATGCCAAGATAAAATGTGTGCAAGAACAATTAATTGTGATTGCCACTAAGTTTCCTGAAATCAAGGAGGACATGGATAAGGTTCGTGCCACATTTATGGTCTCCGATGATGATTAGACTTTCATGCTTTATCTATCTTATCTAGAAAACTTCTTATAAGAATTTATTCTTGTGTTTTAATAAGGATAACTAGGGTTTGGAATAGCCATTATTATGAGTACACATAGCTATTGCCAACGTTTTCATCTTACAATGTTTTTAGATTTATTCGTTTAAATTCTAAAGTTTATTTGGAAGATGATTTTTGCAATATTAATCTTTATGGTTTTATATATTGCAAATTGTTATGGGATATGTTGTTTACGTCCGTGAACCTTGACTGTCCCATACTTGTTCAAAAGTTATCTCTATTATATGTCGATAAGAAAGTATTGATAAAAGATAGAATGAACTTTTGACTACAAAGTTAAGCCTTTTATGTCATTATGAAAATATTGATGGAAGAAAGGTTGAACTTTTGTTTACAAAGATTAAGTCTATTATATGTCATAGTGCAAATAGTGATGAAAAATAGAATGAATCTTTGATTATTCCGCAGTATTGGTCTTTCCCTGATGCACATCTTTGTGCATATACTGTGTTGCTCCGTAAGTTTTCTTATGTTGAGCATGACCAATTGAATTGATCATTTTCCTTGTGGTTAATTCAATTGAGATTTTTGGATACAAATTTATATTCTTATGTGATTTGTTAATGTCCAAAGAAATCCTTCTTTTCGCGTAAAGTAAGGTCGCTCTTGTTGTTCTTTCGGGAATGACATTTTATGGGGGAGAGTTCTTAATTGAACTTGTGCTTAATTGTCAAATCTTTGTAGGGAGTGCGGCTGTGGAATATTGTAGGGGCTATCTTGTATCTTTATAAACTCCTTGATGAATGCATTTAGTTTCGGCTATTTGATGGCATCTAAACAATTTTGTATGTTGTTCTCTTTTGGTCATGAAATATCTGTATGAAAATTTCATGAGGATCCCATTAGTTTTCGTACCTTTGCCAATTTATATTGACAAAAATGGGGAGAATTAATGTGTAGTTCACACTACAAATACATATGGTTTACGGATCATTATGTAAGGGCGAGTGGTTTTCATGTTGAGATGAAGTATTGACTAAGGGGGAGTGATACATATCACCATAGTATTGTTGTCAAAGTTGTGATATAATTGAACTTTGATGCTGTGTAATAATACTATGACACTGTATAACAATGATTGAGAGCAACTATTTTCTCATTGATATAGCTACGGATCTTCAACAACTATGATGCTGAGTTGAACACGTTCAGAATCACAGGAGTACTTGGAAGTGACGAAGATTTCGAGTAATGTTGAAGAATCAAGGAGATCAAGCATTTGGATGAGAAGCTACAAAGTTTATTTATTTTGTAATACATATGTATTGATAGTTTTGTCACTAAAATTGATAAAAGGGGAGATTGTTAGAGCACTACTCGGTCGAACTCGTAAGCGTTGCTATCTCAAGCTTTTTGTCAAGTTTAGTTGCCAAAACTATAAGTCTTGATTTCTAGTCTACTTATAGCTAACATGGGTTAACTACGGTTGACCCAACATGGTGTACACGTTTAGGTACGGTTACTAAACCTAAATGAGGGTACATTTCATTTATGTATAACAAGCTAAGTTCGATCTAACGGTTGAAAGATATTAGCTTGAATCTAATCAGGTTTTCATCTAACGATGAATATTGAATGCTTTGTTACCAAGGTAACTTAGATTGTAAACCCTGATTCGAAAACTATATAAAGGAGAACTCTAGCAACTGGGAAACCTAATCCTCACACCTCCTGTGTGATACTAGTTGTATAAGCTAGAGTCGATTCTCCTTTAACCTTAGGTTTTTCACGAAACCCTGTAGGTTAACGACTTAAAGACTTCATTGGGATTTTGAAGCCAGACCCAACTATTTTCTCTGTAGTTGCGTGATCTGATCTTGCTGTTTCTATCGTGTTTGAGTACTATCTTCTTTAAGATTGGCTGGTGATTTAATCTCCGATAGGCAAGATAAAAAGTAGTCACAAACATCTTTGTCTCATCGTTTGTGATTCCACAATATCTTGTTTCGTTACCATACTATTAAGATTATTGTGAGGTAATTGATATTTCTATGATGTTCTTCGGGAATATAAGTCCAGTATATCAATTGGTTCCTATTCACATTGATTTATCAAAAGACGGAACAAAACTCGTAGGTATTTCTTTAGGAGACAGATTTATCTATTCCTATAGAATTTTCTGTGTGAGACAGATTTGTTTATCAAGTCTTCGACTTTTGGTCGTAGCAACTCTTGGTTGTGGGTAAGATCAGCTAAGGGAATCAAGTGCGTAGTATCCTGCTGGGATCAGAGATGTAAGGAGCGCAACTGTACCTTGAATCAATGTGAGATTGATTAAGGTTCAACTACAGTCCAGTCTGAAGTTCATTGGTAGTAGGCTAGTGTCTGTAGCTGCTTAATACAGTGTGGTGTTCAAATCTGGACTAGGTCCCGGGGTTTTTCTTCATTTTCGGTTTTCCTCGTTAACAAAATTTTGGTGTCTGTGTTATTTCTCTTCCGCATTATATTTTGTTATATAATTGAAATATCACAGGTTGTGCGTTGAATCGATCAATTGGTAAATCCAACCCCTGGTTGTTGATTGAAATTGATTGATCCTTGAACATTGGTCTTTGGGACCGTTCAAGTGGTTTCACATAATAATCAGGGTCGCGGATTTCTATCTGTTTGATTTGATTATTACATTGTGAAACAGAGATATAAAATCTTTGATATACTTTTGTCTAGATTGAGTCTAACTGTCTTGTTGATTCTCTTGAAAGTATATTGGAGTTTGTCTATTCAGATTGCCAAACGAAATATTGGGTGTGGTTGTTAGACCCCCGCTTTTTTAGAAACTAGTGTATTCATCAAGGAGTTTATAAAGATACAAGAAAACTCCTACAATATTCCACCGCCGCACTCCCCATAAAGATTTGGCAATTAAGCACAAGTTCAAAAAGAACTCTCCCCCATAAAATGTCATTCCCGAAAGAACAACAAGAGCGACCTTACTTTCACAAGAAAAGAAGGATTTCTTTGGACATTAACAAATAATCATGAAACATGAATTTGTATCCAAAATACTCAATTAAATTAACCATAAGAGAATCCATGATTATTTAATCGGAAATGCTCAACATAAGAGAACTTACGGATCCACACAGTACATACACAAAGATGTGGATCGGGGAAAGACCAATATTGCAGAATATTCAAAGATTCATTCTATTTTTCATAACTATTTGCATAGAGACATGTAATAGACTTAATCTTTGTAAACAAAAGTTCATCCTATCTTCCATCAATATTTGCATAATGACATAATAGGTTTAACTTTTGTTGTCAAAAGTTCCTTCTGTCTTTTATCAATAAAGACGTATGATAGACTTAACTTTTGAGCAAGTATGGGACAATCATAGTTCACGGACGCAAACACACATATCCCATAACAAGTTGTAATATATAAAACCATAAAGATTAATACTGCAAAATCATCTTCCAAATAAATTTTAGAATTTAAATAAATAAATCTAAAAACATTGCAAGATGAAAATCGTTGGAAATAGCTATGTGTACTCATAATTATTGCTATTCCAAACCCTAGTTATCCTTCTTAAAACCGAAGAATAAATTATCATAAGAAGTTTCCTAGACATTAAGGCCTCTAAAAAATTCTTTATCGTCCCCGAACTCCTTGTTGTCAACAGCCATTGGAACATAAGGTTCATGAAGAAATGAGTCAATTCCAACAAACCTTCTAGACTGATGTGGAACCAGGGCCTTCCGAAATTCGAGAGTCCTCAAAACAATAGCTTTATTTGTTGGATCTGCTTTCTTGTTTCCTTCAACTCTTCAAGAACCCTAGAAAACTTCTGTAGATTAGAAGGAACAACTCTTGGTTTCCTCACATTCCTCCTTTTTCTTTTCAAAGTTGAAGGTACAGGAGATTTATCTTTTTTCCATCATGATTGATGGCTTAACAATCATATTAACATCTTTTCCATCAGAAGACATGATGCTTGGATTCTCCATACCAGTATGAGATTGTGAGAGGAATTCACAAATCAGACTCAACAAGCAATCTTGCGATAAAAAGAGTTTTCAGAGAAGGAAAAAGGAATGTAGGGTTACGGAACCTTTGTACACTTAAATGATTCACGTACGCACAACTCACAACCCTAAAGAAGGACGAATTATCGATTTTAACCCTCTTTTATTGCTCAAACAGAGTAAAGTCCTTCCAATATCAATTAGATATGAAAAGATGGAAGAATTCCAAAGAGGTGAAAACAATACCAAAAAGAAGAAACAATAAAAAAAAAAATCTCTTTTCCTAAAGCCTGAAATGTGCAAACTCTTGTCTCTTTTTGAACCGGGCACATGAGACAAGATACACAACCAACATATTTAAGTTGTGCTGTGGTGAATAATAGTCTGTCCACCATAGACTTCTTGAATGGAATTCTTAGAACCCTGTTTCACAGAATGTTTATACCAAATTCTTTTCTCTAGTGGTCTAATTAACTTCTTCGGGGAAAAGATGAGATTACATACCTCAGACGATTTCTGAACAAGTTTGATCTTGTTTGCTAATCGATTTGCTCTTTGTTGAAGTTTGTTGACATATCTTATCTTATGTTTGTACTTGAAACATTTGGAGAGTTCATGATCCCTGAGAGTACAATAAGAACATTGATAAGTGCTTAATTTACATGTTTAGAGTGTCAAATCCACACTTGTTTGAGCTATAATTCGTGCATATTACTTGTTATTATGATTATTTTCTAGTTTATGTGTCATTTCAGGTGAATCATCCGAAAAGGAGCTACAAAGTGCATAAATGAACAAGGAAGTGAAGTGTTATTGATGAAGAAGGGCCAAAGACCAAATTCAACTCATTCAAATCCAGGAGTTCTTATGATCATCTTTCATATAATTCAAATACGAAGTGAACAGCGAAAGAATGAAGTCATTCCGATTTCGGACGAAGAAGTTACGAGCAAAACAGCCGAGATGAAGAAAGTGAAACGTACAGCACAACAATCGGGAGATAATGGGGATCCCTTAACTTCCGATTATAGGTGATTTTGGCATCAGCAGAAGTCCGTTTTGGAGGACTTATAATCGGTAGATAATTTGGGCATCGATCCTACCGATTATGGGCACTTTTGGGCACATGAAACATGAGTTTTTGGGACATTACAATCGGGAGAAAGATGGAGGACAATAATACCGATTATGGCAAGCCAATAGAGACTTCTTGGACGCGTTTTGGACTACTAAAAGGAGTAAACTTGATCCCAATGGGTTTCCTAACCCTAGAAGAGAAGATACTTGAAGGACGAGCATTGAAAACTATAAAGAATACATTTAAAGACCTAAAAAGGGATGTTACACACCTTGGAGACACAATATCTACCTCTCATATTACATCTTCTACATCAAAACCTAGGGTTTACCCCTTTAGGGGGAACCCATTCTCTTTTGTAATCATGTGTAACTAAATTTTTGTTGATTAAGGATGAATTCAATGTTCTAGACGTGATCTTTATTGGTTAATACAAGTTATTCGAAGTTCTTATCATCATCGTTTGTTTTCACTATTTCTAGGGTTTATGATTGGTTGATTAAATTGTTTGGAGTGCACGCTAGATTAATCTATTGATCATTCTATTGCTAGTAAAGGGTTAGGATATCCGTGTAATTGTTGAATAATCCTTACACAAGTAGAAAACGCGAGACCTTGTAGAGGGATTCTGTGGAGCAATCGTGTGTGAAGACAACACTAGTAAGTGGACCTTGCGCTAAGAGTCTAACTGCTAGGATCAACCTAAGTTCACATAGCTTAAAGCTTCCGATTGGGTTACACCTTGAGTGCGCTACTACTTGGTGGTTCGGTTGGATAGAACTTGATATGCGAGCGCTTCAGTATCCGGTTACTAGAGAAACTTTTGGGATAGCACTGCTCTAGCTGCTTTCCCACGGTTGGTGATGAATGGTTCTAACAAAGATAGATAAGTATACTATTGAGTCAACGTTTGGTAACGGCGAATGACTCCTTGATCATCTTTCTTTTATTTGTTATTATTTCTATTTTACTTTTATTCAACCCCCCTTTGTGTTTTCCTTTGTTTTGCAAATATAAATAACCTATCAATTACACAGCTCTCTGTGGGAACGATCCTTACTACCGCTATATTACCAGTTAATTAGTGGGAAATATCTTAATTAATTTGTTGTGGTTACGACACGCATCAGAAATGTCAATGTGTAGGATGGTTCAGACGTCATGGCTATGCAGGCTGCTAGAAAAATGGTAGAACCTGGAAGATTAGACACAGAATTTCCAGTAGACAAATCGAAGTCCATTTTATCCTCCAAGGTGGTTGAAATTTCTCCCGAAAGAATATCGAGATTGATATACGCATTGCTACAATTATCAAAATCAATATTTTCACTGAGGAGCGCAACACTTGATTTTTCGTCTTCATTAGAATCATAATGATCAGAAATTTCATCAAGAGTTGCAGCAAGACCTTTGTTTCCAGTGTATTTTATACGATTTGGACACTCATTTGCAAAATGACCAAAGCATTTACACTTGAAGCACTACGGCATATCCTCGTCATCAGTATCGTAAGTATCCCTGTTTTTAAGAGGAACACGATTATGAGGTTTAACTGATGACTTAGGTTTATCTCTAGTGAACCGTTTACTTCTCTTCAAAAGAAGATCTCTAAACTGTCTAGTGATCAAGGAGACTGACTTGTCAAGATTTTCATCCGATGAATCAGTCTCAGAAAGATAATCTTCAGAGATGCCAACACTTTTACTTTTATCAAGTAATTTAGTGTTCTTTTGTTCTTTGGAAGCAATATCCTTTCCAGACTTGGATACATGCTCATGATCAAAGATCTTTAACTTCCCAACTAGAGTATTTCTGGAAAGCAAATCAAGGTTATTTCCTTCAACGATGGCATGTTTCTTAGAATCGTATCTAGATGGAAATGATTTGAGGATTTTCATCACAATGTCCTTTTAAGGAATAGTCTTATTACCCAACGCAAAAGATGCATTAATAATTTCATACACTTTGTGATTAAACTCATCAAATGAATCTTCATCTGCCATACAAAGGTTTTCCCAGTCAGAATTTAGGTTTTGAAGCCTAGTTTTTTTTCACAGGTATTCCCTTCAAATACGGTTTCTAAGATATCCCAAGCATCTTCAGACTGAGTGCACGTAGTCATATGGTTCTGAAGATCTAGGGTAATGGTATGGATGATTGCATTCAATCCGTCAGAATTTTGCTTTGCAGCAAGAATCTCGACAGCATCATAATCACCAATATCCTTTGCAATAGAGACACCGTCTACTGTAACCATTGGAGGATTATAGCCATCAACAACATAAACCCATAATTGAAAATCACGCGCTTGAAGAAAGGCAAACATAGCAATTTTCCACCATAAGTAATTCGATTCATCGAAGACTGGCGGTACGTTTATAGAGATAACACTTCTGTCCATAGAGTCAGATAACTACAAACACAGACTTATGAGGTCATGAACGTGTTTGCCTGCTCTGATACCAATTCAAAAGCGAGGGTACAATAACCACACCCAATATTTCACTTAGCAATCTGTATGGATAACTCAATTATAATTCCAAGAGAATCAACTAGACAGTCAGACTCAATCAATGGAAATATATCCAAGAGTTGTATCTCTATTTCACAATGTAATCAGCAAATCAAACATATAGAAATCCGTGAGCCTGATTATTATGTGAAACAACTTGAACGGTACCAAAGGCCAATGTTCAAGTGTCAATAAATTTATATCAACAACCAAAGGTTGGATTATCTAATTGATTGAACTACGCACAACCTGTGATATTTCAATTATATAAAAAAATATAATGCGGAAAAGAAATAACGCAGACACCATAAATTTTGTTAACGAGGAAACCGAAAATACAGAAAAACCCCGGGACCTAGTCCAGATTGAACACCACACTGTATTAAGCCGCTACAGACACTAGCCTACTCCAAGTTAACTTCGGACTGTAATGTAGTTGATCCCTAACCAATCTCACACTGATCAAGGTATAGTCGCGTTCCTTACGCCTCTAGAACCACGCAGGATTCTGCGCACTTGATTCCCTTAACTGATCTCACCCACAACTAAGAGTTGATACGACCCAAAGTCGAAGACTTGATAAACCAATCTGTCTCACACAAAAAAGTCTATTGAATAGATAAATCTGTCTCCCACAGATAAACCTATGAGTTTTGTTCTTTCTTTTGATAAATCAAGGTGAGCAGGAACCAATTGATATACCAGACTTATATTCCCGAAAAACAGCCTAGAAATATCAATCACCTCACAATAATCTTAATCGTATGGTAGTGAAATAAGATAATGTGGAATCACAAACGATGAGACAAAGATGTTTGTAACTACTTTTTATCTTGTCTATCGGAGATTAAAACTCGAGCAAATCTTAGAGAAGATAGTACTCAATCACGATAGAAAACAGCAAGATCAGAACACGCAACTACAGAGAAAATAGTTGGGTATGGATTCACAATCCCAATGAAGTCTTCAAGTCGTTAACCTACAGGGTTTCGTGGAAAACCTAAGGTTAAAGGAGAATCGACTCTAGTCGCAACTAGTATCACACAGGAGGTGTGGGGATTAGGTTTCCCAGTTGCTAGAGTTATCCTTTATATAGTTTTCAAATCAGGGTTTGATAGCTTTGAAACAAAGCAATCAATATTCACCGTTAGATAAAACCTGATCTAAGAGCCAAGCTAAGTTTGCTTGAAACCAAAGCAATATCTCTCCACCGTTAGATGGTCTTAGCTTATTACACACAAATGAAATGTACCTTCATTTAGATATGGGTAACCTTACCTAAATGTGTACACCTTGTTGGCTCAACAATAGTTATCCGAAGTTAGCCATATGAATACTTTCTTATCAACCATATTCATCTTATCAACAACTAGTTCAAATGAGCCAAATGAAACTAGTTATAGATTTGTTCAATTGTTATATTCTCATAGAAGTATACAAGACACAATTGAAGCAAAATCGATTTTGATTCACTCGAATCAAGTCATGAACATTATAGACATGGTTTGCAAAAGATTGCATTCATTATTATATAAATGTATTAGTTCATGAACAAACCGATTCTAGAACTTAACCCACTAAAGTATGCAAACGAGTACGCATACTTAAGTAGCCGGACTTGGACTGTGTCCGACAGTATGCGAATGGGTACACATACTATCACACATCCAAAACAACAGTTAAATTAGTACGCGTACGGGTACGCATACAAAAGTTCCCGAACTTCAACTGAGTTCGCCAGTACATGTACGGGTACGCATACCAAGGTTCCCGGACTTTACCTGACCTTCCCAGTACGCATACTATACCGGTCTTGGATCAACATATATGCAAGTACGCATACTATGTCTATAATCCAATTATGGTATAGTGTTCTAAACTCTATTTCAATCATTGAAACATTCTTAGAGGATGACAATAGTTGTTATCACTAACTATTAGCATCAAAGCGATTTTCAAGTTATTGAAATAATCAATACGAAACATTCATAGTCTACATCAAATGACCATATTACACAAATCATGTAAGATGTTACTTGGCGATTTTCACATGATCATCTTTTGACTTGCGTCAAGAATATAAAATGAACTTGGTTGAAGCAAAAGCTTACTAACACATATTTCGAGAAATATGTAAGCGAGTTAAACTCAGTTCGAAATATCAAATATGTATAATCGAATACTATATATTAATACGACTTTTGTCTCAAGAAGGAGATAGAGTAGAAATAGACTTTCTGAGTGATAGATGAGTTTCAGTCTCCACATACCTTTTGTCGATGAAGTTCCACAAGCTCTCCTTAGTAGTTCTTCGTCTTCAATTGATGAACACCGTGAAGTATAAAGCTCAACTACACAATCTATCCTAGTCCGAGACATTACTATAAGTAGACTAGAAATCAAGACTTATAGTTTTGATCACTAAACTTGACAAACAAGCTTGAAATAGCAACGCTTGTGAGTTCGACCGAGCAGTGCTCTAACAACAGTTGTATTTATAATTTGATTATGAAGCTTATTTAGAAAGAATAAATGAATTTCTATTGAGTTGATAAGAAGATGATGTTGTTTTAAGAAGAGATTAGATGTGCTTGTAATCTTGGTAGAGTCTCTGTTCAGTTAGAACATAAAAGGGTGCATTAGTTAATCAGTGGTCTGTGATGTGGATCAGGCTTAAACCTTCATCCTATCTAACTGAATTTATTCAGTCTGACTCATAACTATTATTGTCTGAATGAGTTTGTCTGACTGAGCTGAGTTAACCCTGTTAATCTGAGTTGGATCAGTTTGACTCAAAATTGATTCAGTGGACCTTGACCTTGACTGTTGACTAGACTTTGACTCCATTGACTAGTTAGAATGGATTTGACCTTTGACCCGGACTTAGACGTTGACTGTTAATTGACCTGTGACCGTCATTTTGACCGTCTGTGCCCGTTAGTTGACTTAAACTGAAACTTAGATTAATGGACTTGGGCTTTGGAATAGTTTTTTATTTTGTTGCTTTGAACCCTTATGATCCGAATTAGCCTTTGATTTCTTCTACAAAGTTGTAGATATTCATAAGACTTAGCTAATGAACTATAGAACAAATCTAATTCAATTATTAAACCTTAGATATACTAAAGGTAGAGATTGAAAGAGGTGTAGAACCATAAATGAGCTTAAAACCATTAGATAGAACTATATGGTTCTTGTATGAGCAATTTAGGCTAGATTCTTAGAGTTCTTGTGTGATTAACAGTTAGTCTTTATTAACAACGATCGATTCAAAGGATGAACCAGTGGATCGTGGATCTCGAGGAAGGCGTGGCTTGTCATCAAAAGAGGTGGGAATTTACATTAACTCTTCTGTAACCATTGTTATTTCTTTTACAAAAGTCTATGTTTAACAAACTCATGCATTGTCTGATTGTGCATTCCATGCATTGGTTAATTTGAATTTCAATAGTTTTGTTGGTTCTTTTAATCTTTCCTTTGCTTGGAAAGGATATTTAATGCTTGTTCTTCTTTGTGAATGTTGTGGGAAATAAGAATTTCCATATGTGGTATATATAATAGGTTCCTTCACAGATTCTTTATACCTATATTTAAGCATTATCTAGGTGTGTAATTGTCATCAATATTATGGTGTGTAATTGTCACCAACTTTATCTAGGTGTGTAATTGTCACCAATATCATTATCAAAAAGAAGGAACTTGTTCCGTATACATGATTGTTTATTTCAGTGCTTTGGTCGTCTTTTAATGTTTGGGAAAACATGTATTGTTTTCCAAATCATGCCAGTGATTACTTGAAAGTTAAATGTTATTTCTACCGGGCACCCCTTTTAGGGATGATGTGCTCACTCATTCCCACTTTCAGTTTCAAAGACAGATCAGAGTTGCGCAACGGAAGCTTCGAGGAGTTGAGTCCGTTAGTTGGTTAACTTCTACTATGTTTTTTTTATGTTGTATATTCTATTTGTAAACCAGATGACTATTGTATATGTATCATTTGAGAGGAGATATTATATATATATATATATATTTCAGAGCGGGGCTAGTTTTTGGGTTAAGTTTTGTGGCAGATTTCTTAATTGAATATTTAAGTAAATGATTTAGATCCTTAGTGCCTTTTTATTTAGTTAATCTCTTAGATTAGTAAGTTGTTAGCTTGTGGGGCGCTACAGTTCAGCCGAGTGAAGCTCTAAAAGCTTGCAGGCATATTCAAGGCTAATATAGCTATTAGCTGGATACGCATTCTCAATTGTCTTGCGGAATATAATGTAAAAGTATGAATCTATAATTCTGATGCCGGGTCAAGAATTTATGCATATTTTATTTCATGTTTCTGCAGTTAGAAGATGCAATATTACAATTTTCTCCCTTGTAAAAAATCCACCATCAACACCACTATTTCTCAATAGACGCGGAACTACGTCTTTCTCAAATCTTGTGGAGGGTATGAAAACAAGACTGCTAAAATGGAATGGTAAGTTTTTGACACAATCGGGAAGATCAGTTATGGTGAAGCATATTCTGAATGTAACGCCATCACATCAAATGGGGTTTTCAAAAATTCCTAAGACAACAATCAAAGAAATGGACAAATTCCAGAGGAGGTTTTGGTGGAAAAAACATGATGGAAAATGAGTTTATCTAACATCATGGACAAAAGTTAATAGTCACAAGTCTCTCTGAGGAAAGGGTTTCCGAGTTTTAGAATGTTTCAACCAAGCATCGCTGGCTAAAGCAGTTTGGCGTTATAGTTATGGACAAAGGCAATAAAATAACGACATTTTCCAGATACATCACTTCTTCATGCGTTAAAAAAGAAGAGTTCAACCTGGGCATGGCAAAGTATCTACAGTGAAGATCAATTTGTTCGCAGTATAGTTTTTGGTTGCTAGGGGATAACAAAAGTATACACATATGGAAAGATAACTTGATCACAGGCATGCAAATACCTTCAGTTCTAATTGCAAACTTTGATATGACTGTTAATTATAACACGATGGCTGATCTTATTGATCCAGATACCTTCAGTCTCAATCATTCAACAACTTTTCTCAACTGAAGATGCTAACAAGATTTTTGCAATGAGAATACCAGCATATTCTCAAGACAGATTGATTTGTACACTTACTTGACATGGTCAATTCACTGTAAATTCGGTACACCACAAACTAGTGGCTACCAATAAAATATCTCCAATAACTTTAATACTAAAATTGCAAAGTTTTGGAAAGAGCTATGGAGTATGAATACTTTGCAAAGAGTCAAAACATTCCTACAAAAGTGTATTAATGACAATATTTCATCCAGTGAACGTTTGGTCTGACAAACACATTACAGAGGAGAAAAATGCAGTATGTGTCACCAAGTGATTGAAACTACTAAGCATATCTTATATGACTGTCCTTTTGCAAAAGATGTTTGGACCTCCATCCCTGGTGCAAGACGAAGCATGGAAACAACTAACACCTCTATTGATAAATTGATAATGAGTTGGTTCAAGAATTCTTTTTGTGAACTCGATGAATACCGGGTAGTTAAAATGGCTAATGCAGGCTAAGAGATATAGAAAGCAGGTTGCAAAACCGTGTTTCAAGGATTAAAGCCAAATCCATTAGAAGTTATTTGCAGTATACAATACCTCAAAAGTTTGACTGGATCAGAAATGAAGAAAAAAAATCAAAATATGAGTGACAAGAATAATCAGAATCCTATTACTCAGACTGCATTGATACCTCCTAACCCTCACTCTGTATGTTGTGATGCATCGTCTAAAATTGTATTATCTGAAAATCACACATGATTGGGACTAATTCTTCGTAACTCTACAGGTGCATTTGAGCAAGGAAGATGCAACTATGCGCATGGACACTTAGATGTGGAGCAGGCAGAGGTAAGGCTGCACAGGAACCGGACCTGAACCGGTGAACCGCACCAGAATCATAAAAAAAAGAACTGGAATCGGGACAACAAGTACAGGGAATGGAGAAGGGAACCAGTGTATGACCGGTACAGGTATTGGGTTCCTAATGATTTCCGGCCTGTACGGACCATATATCCCGATCATTATCAGCCGTTGATATTTTGATTACTATATAATCATAGCCGTCCATCCTAGTTTTAAAATTCCTATTAACTATCGAGTAATTGATTCTCTCATCATTTTTCTTCATCTTTTTTTCTCTCGCAGCCTCGTCTCTCTTCTCTAACTTAGGGTTTGATTTGAAGTAATTACCATCTTACCGTGAGACAAATTCAGATTTTAATGGTGGGTGGGAGTTGAGATACTGAAGCACGGTTTTTTTTGGTTAAGTTCTTTTTCTTCTTCATCACCCGGTTAATATCAGGTACTTATTCTTCCTCTTTATCTTTTTCTATGAAGTAATTGCATGTTTCAATCTCTGTTGGATTGATTTAGGGTTTGAATCGTTAATTTGATTTGAAATTAATTTAGGGTTTTTACTTTTCAGTAAACCCTTGTTCTGTTGATTTAGGGTTCTTCTAAATTTAGATTTCCTTCTTTTACATCACTTGATTAAATTGCAGTATAATTGATGATTTCAATTTCATGATTTTTGTTTAGATTTCAGAGGGATTTTTATTGATTTTGTTTTTCTACAGTTTTTTGTGATTTTAGATGAATGGTTTTGGTATAATAATTTGGGTTCCATTAATACGATGGATGCCTTCATGTTAGATTAATTTGTTAAATGAGATTTAGTTCTTTACATGGATTAAATGGGTTGCTGGTGGTTGTTATTGCAGTGATGGAGATTAAAAGAGTTTGTGAATGTATGCTTTACAAGGAAAGAACATGAGGTAGTGAATGGAAAAATGAAGTTGAAGTGCAGTGAGCTGTAGATAACGGTGTTGATGTTGTGCTGTTAAGGCGAGAAAACAATGAGAAGATTGATGTTTCTTCCATTGGTTTGTATAATTGAATGAATGCTTGTTAACCGATACCATGAGCTATGGAATTGCATAATTTTTTTGTTCACTGCAATTTTAATTACGTAATTACGATTCTAAATTTCTAATAGGTAAAACCCTGGTACTGGTCTTGTACCGGACCAGTCTTACAGGTCCAGGTCCAGGTCCAGGTCCTCATTTTGAGGTACCGGTCAACTCTAGGTACATGTATCGGGTTCATAAGAAACTCGGACCATACCGACCCATGTGCAGCCTTAGGCAGAGGTAGTGGGCCTGTTGCATGCTATACAATAGGCACAAGACAATCTGCAACAAGTATGTTTTGAGTTGGATGCACAAAATGTAGCATCTCAGCGAATGGAGACTACAAGAAAGTGAAATGGAATAATCAACCACTTATCCTAGATGTTAAGTGGATAAATTTATTAATAGGAAGTTAAATAAGCCTGCTGATAAAATGACCAGACACTCTCGTATTTACAAAGTTACTAGAAGTTATAGAACAAATCCACCCAATTTTATTAGGGCTGTCAATGGATATCCGATAACCGTTTCCGAATATCCGAATACCGTTAAGTTAACTTCCGACATAACAGTTAACGGATATCGGAATCGGAATCGGAAAACTTATCGAAACTTTTAGTGTTATCATAACGGAACCGGATGTGCCAGTTTCCGTTAGGTTAGTATCCGATACCGATAGTGTATAACTATATCAGTAAATTATCGGAAATTTCCGATACGCAATACCCTTTAGGTTTACTCTTTAGCCATTTGATTTCATCTCTCCTAAGTAGATATCGGAAATTATCAAAAATTATCGGAAGATATTTTGATCATGAGTAGATATCGGAAAAATATCGGATATCCGATAACCTTATCGTAACGGAATCGAAGTTGATTTTTAATATTCCGTCGGAATTTCTCGGATATCCGTTAATTCTTAACGTAACGGTAGCGGCTGAGCCACTATCCGTTTCATTAAGTGCCGTTGACAACCCTAAATTTTATTGTATTAGCACTCCAAGCTGACATAAACTTTGTTCCTATTTCCAACTATTAATAAAGTCTTTTCTTAGTTTTAATAATAGAAAGTTAATAGCCTGATGTTTTAGCTTTATTCGTTCCGAGTTAGTAGTTCGATATGACCGTGTAATGTTAAGCGCGGGTCGACGGATTAGCGCTGACTTTACTGTAAGGCTTAACCCTTGATTAGAGGGAACCCTTCCAGAAATTCTTGATGGCCCTGGGAGACCTCAGGTCGAGGAGGGGATTCATAAATAGTTTTTAACCAGCAACTGACGCCTCCCCTCATTAGTTGTGGCATTCTCCCCGATCAAGATGCAAAATTTATCTAAACGAATTAGGCAGGCTGTGTGTGGGCACATATCCCCTCGTGATCAAATAATGTAGACTCTTAGAGATCGTAGGCGAGCAGCCTAGACTTTCATGATCATCCTCATCCTCCAGGTAGGTATGATTTTCTTTGGACGTAAATTAAATTTTCCAAGTGCTTCCAAAAATGTAGTAGTAATAAACAATGCCAAACGGGCCCTAATAATGGTCCAATGACTTTCGGTCTTACAGGCCTTGGTGGTTCTATTTCCACGTCCGATTAAAAACTAGAAACAAGGGACACCGGACGAGTATCTTGCTTAAAACCTAAACGGGGAGCTCTTTGGCTCCTTTTCAATATCTCCCCCTATAAGCCTCAGAATGAATCTAAATCGCAAAAATCTTATAACCGTAATCCCCAATTAATCCATATTAGAGGTTATGAACTCATTTGATTCATTGGTATATCAGCATTCAATCTACAGTTACAATCTCATCATCATCATCTGAATGCTAAAGAAGATTGATTGATCCACAATTCCACAAGGAGTCACTAACAAGTATTATTTTTTCATTCTTTCATTCATTCATTTCTTACGTTGATTTTATTTTTTCTCCCAAATATAGATCAGAAAATTGATTAGGGTTTATCAAATGGGTTCTGTTTGACCCTTGAATCTTTTTTTCATCCTTCTTCTGTAGAGATTTATTCATTATTGTCATGATTCAGTTTGAGAAACACGAATAGAATATGCTATCTCTGCGTATAGTTCGCAGATTTTACACCACAAAAACAACAAACACTGCATCTACAATTGTAACTAATGCTGTTTCTAAACATTTGGAAGAACCTGCATTGATAAAGCTGAAGAACGAAAGAAATCCAGATAAATTGTTTTATTTGTTTAAGGCGAATGCTAATAACCGTTTGGTAATTGAGAATCGATTTGCATTTGAAGATACTGTTAGTCGCCTTGCTGGTGCTCGACGATTTGATTATATTGAACAGCTTCTTGAGGAGCAGAAAACATTACCGCAAGGGTGTCGTGAGGGGTTTGTTATTCGGATTATAACGTTATATGGAAATGCGGGTATGAGTAAGCATGCTGTTGATACATTTTATACTATGCATCTCTTTGGTTGTCCTCGGACTGTTAAATCTTTCAATGCTGCTCTTAAGGTTTTGGGACAGACCCGTAATGCAGAAGATATTAAGTCATTTCTCTTGGAGGTTCCTCAGAAGTTTGATATTTCTATAGATGTTTATTCACTCAATATTGCTACAAAGGCTTTTTGTGAAGTCGGTTTATTGGATACAGCTTATTTAGTCATGATAGAGCTGGAGAAGGCAGGAGTTAGACCAGATGTTGTTACATACACCACCCTTCTTTCTGCATTTTATAAGAACGATTGGTGTGTGATAGGTAACGGGTTGTGGAATCTTATGTTGCATAAAGGTTGTTCACCTAATCTTGCCACGTTTAATGTTAGGATCCAGTACTTAGTCAAGAAGGGACGAGCTTGGCAAGCTAATAAGCTAATGGGTACGATGCAGTTTCTGGGTATAGAGCCAGATGAAGTGACATATAATTTAGTGATCAAGGGATTTTTTCAAGCTGGCTATAGTTTAATGGCCAAAAAAGTATATTCTGCATTATATTTTAAAGGTGTCAAGCCAAATCGAATGATATACCAAACCATGATCCATTACCTTTGTGAAGGAGGCGAATTTGATGAGGCATTTACAATGTGTAAGGATATCATGGGAAAGAACTGGTTTCCTAGTTTTGTTACCATCGGGAAGCTGCTAGTAGGTCTTCTAATGAGTTCAAAGAGCCGGAATGCTAATATTCTCATGGCACTGGTTAGGGGAAGAACTCCTCCTTATTCTAAGAAGGAAATTGAGCATTTGGAATACGTTAATTCTACAACTCTGGAGCATATGGTCAAAAAATGATGAATGAAGAATCGGATAGTTTATAAAATAAGCAGTGCAGCTCTGGAGGTTCTATGATGCATTAATTGAAGTTTTTTGCTAAACTAACATGAAAGCAATACGCAATAGGTGAAGAGGATTTCCATTAAAGTTTCGCAGATCAATACATTTTTAGCTTGCACTGAAAAATCAAGAATATTCTTTTCTTTTTTGTTTGATTCAAACTCTCTGTTTTTAATGATTTGTGTTTGGGTTATGATGATCAGATGGGTTGCTGATGCAGCAGTTCAATGGCTAAGGGATAGTCATGGTATAATTCAGAGTGCTAGTGAGATTGAAGAACTGGCAGGGAAAGTTGAGAACACTGGTAGAGTTTATTTTGTTCCTGCGTTTAATGGTCTATTTGCACCTTGATGGCCTGATGATGCCCGTGGGATTTGTATCGGGATCACAAGATTTACTAACAAATCTCCCATCGCAAGTGTTCTTGAGAGCATGTGTTTTGAGGTTAAAGATGTCTTAGACTTGATGCACAAGGATGCTGGGGGAAAAGGCGAAGTGAAAAATGAGAATGGAGATTATGTGCTCAGAGTTGATGGTGGAGCAACTATTAACAATCTATTGATGCAAATTCTGGTTTGTATCCTAGTCTTATTATCTTATTTAACTCATTTGAGAGTGGAAATATGCTCGTTTTAAACATTATGTCTTTTATAGCTAGATTTCGATCAGGACCAGTAAATATAGTTTATGAATATTTGATCAAAAGGAACCATAAGTCACTAACTCAAATCTTTAACTAACATTCCATGTTCTAAGCTAGGAAATTTTTCTATGTCTACTAGCTGTAACTTTGGAATATATTACTCTGCCATAGCGGGAATATTTTTGATTTTTTTTTTTTTTTTTTTTTAAAATTCAGTTTCTTTGATTCAATATACAACTAATGTTGTAGTGCCATTTTATTTGCTAGGAGACATTTTTCATATTGTAAAGGAGTGCACCATACAAATTGATTAAGATGCTATTCTGAACTGTTTGCTTTTAAAATAACTAAGGACTTTTGTCAGATTGTTCGACATTGCCATCTATCGGAGGAACCTAACCTTTGTTATCTTAATTGGATATAAACAGGCGGATCTGTTGGGATGTCCAGTCGTTAGACCAGCTAGCATTGAAACCACAGCTCTTGGTGCAGCCTATGCTTCTTGGTTAGCTGTGGGAGTTCGGACAGAACAAGATGTCTTTTCTGATGAACGAAACAAGAGAAACCTACCACTGTCCAGCCTAACTTGGATGGAGCTAAGGAAGAAAAGAGTAATCTCTTGGTATAAAGCTGTCTCGAGAACTTTCGATTTGGCCGACCTTTCCTTCTAAATCCCTCCTCCCTTACGTTTTTTATTGTCTTTCAGTTTCTTCTGCTAATGTTTTATTTTCTCTTCCTTTGTTTCATTTACGAACTTAAAACTTTTAATTTTGGAATAATGACCAGTGTTCGCATACTGGGATCATAGGCTTTTCAAAGTTTTTTTTTTTTTTTTTTTTTTTTTTTTTTTTTTGACACATTCCGCGGGCTAAAAGCCCAAAAACGAAAAACTAAACAAAGCAAAACAAAAACAAAGAAAAAGAAACAAAAAGACAGCACCAAACTAGTTTCTCCTCTTCTTCTCCCTCTGATAAACTTGTTGCGACTTGTCAGCCACAAGGATTTCTCTAAAGTCAGTAGTGAACTCTTCTCAACGAATTTCAACCCAACTTTTCTCGACGAATTTCAACCCAACTCTTCTCGACGAATTTCAACCCAAATACTCCCCAGATAAAGCCCAACTAGATAATCAGCTGCTCTATTGGTTTCTTTGTAACAGAAAGAAACTATCCACTTGACAAATCTGCCTTTTAACTGCTTTACTCTCCTCCAAATTTGCATTACATTCCAAGGTGGCTCTGAATGCTGATTAGTAAGCAAATTATAAACAATCATTGAGTCAATAGCAAGATGGACTTTAAACTGATTTTTCTGAATAACAAGTTGTAAGCCCATTTCAACTCCCTGTAACTCATGAGCAAGAACTGAGATAATTGGACTTTCACCACTAGCAGCACTAATAACCTCAGCTGTGTGATCTCTGATTATAGCTCCAAAGCCTCCTACAGAAACAGATTTAGCTCCATCTGTATTAATCATAACTTCATCTTCATCTGGGTACAGCCAAGTGCAGGAAATGAACTCAGGAAGGACAAAGCTACATTCCACATTCCATCTCATCATGAATCTTCGGGAATTAGGGCTATCAGATTCCTCTTGAATAGAAGCCATCAGCTTGAATCTCGCATCTTGAACAATAAAAGTACTTACTTGGTCTTGAGACCCATATAGAGCTCTAAAAACTCTATTGTTTCTTTCTTTCCAAATATGATAAACATAGCTATTAAAAGCTAATTTTTTGATCTTAGAGATACAACTGTTCCCAGTAAAGTGAAGAGAACACCATCTAATCTCATCATCCTAGTTTGCTGCAGGGTCCTTAATAATCCCCATCTTCAAAAGAAGACCACTCCATATACTAGCAGAAAAAACGCAGTAATGAAAAAGATGATTTTCAGTTTCCTCAACATGACCACAGAGAATGCATGAAGCATCAGAAAGAACACCCTAGTTAAAAAGCTTACTTCTAGTTTTTAATCTTTTGTGCAGAGAAAGCCATGTGATAAAGGAATGTCTAGGGATATGTCTCTTAAACCAAACAGGATTATTCCAAAAAGGTTTAGGGATATGATCAGAGATAGCAATATATGTAGCTTTAATTGAGAACTGACCTGTAGTACTAGATTTCCAGTAGATTTGGTCCTTCTCTAGAGAATTGAGATCACTCAGGGAAATCTGTTGAACCACTTCTTGTACTTCTTCTTCCATAAAATCAGGGAAAGACTAATGACCATTTGAAATGAAATCAGCCACTTTAGACTCTTCTGTATCTCTAATGGTATATAAAACATTTGAATCCACCCAATCAATGAGTCTCCCTCTAGAATGCCAATTCTCAAATAAGAAGTTTGTATCTGCTCCATCACATAGAAGAACTCCAATATGATTCTTAACAATTTCTCTATGTTCTAAAATTCTTCTCCAGCACCAGGAAGAATCTAGAGGAATGGACATAGTCCAAAAATCTTTACTTTTAATTAGATTGCTCTTAACCCATTGAGTCCAAATAGTTTCCTTACCAGAAATCAGATCCCATATATGTCTAAGATTAGCAGCTATATTAGTATTCTAAAGATCTTTAATCCCTAATCCACCTTCATCATAGGAATGACAAACATGATTCCATCCTATAGGATTATAACTTTTCTTTAGCTCTGGTCCAGCCCATAAAAATATTTTAAACTTAGTATTTAACTCTTTGAGAACTCTCTTAGGCAGGACAAAACAAGAAAACCAAAAGAATAACATACCACTTAGAACAGCTTTGATAAGCAGAGATCTCCCAGGATAAGCAAGAGAAATGGACTTCCAGGAATAGATTCTCTCATCCACTCTTTCAAGAAGAGGCAGGCAATCTCTGTAAGAAAGCTTGGTAGATAGAAGTGGAACTCCAAGGTACCTAACTGGCAACTCTCCCACTGAACAATTCAAAACAATTCAAAATTTGTTGTAAAATATCATCAGGCACAGGAAAACAATACAAAGAGGTTTTCTGATTGTTAATCTGCAACCCTGTGCAAACACTGAAATCATCCAAAGCTACCTTGAGACTAGAAGCAGCAGTAGTAGAACCTTCGAAGAAGATCAGTACATCATCAGCAAAACAGAGATAAGTTAATTTGGTTAATTTACACCTTGGATGAAAACCAAAATTCTGAATTTGAACTTGATGAAGGAGAGTAGTGCTCAAGATTTCCATAGCTAACACAAATAAGTAAGGAGAAATAGGGCAGCCTTGCCTCAATCCTCTCTTGGCCCCAAAAAAAACATAAGGAGATCCATTAATGAGAATAGAAAATTAAGCAGTTTTGATACATAAGGAAATCCAATTAATGAAAACTTCAGGAAAACCAAGTTGTTGTAGCATAAAAAAAATAGCCTCCCATTTAACTGTATCATAAGCCTTTCTTAGATCAATCTTAAGGGAGCATCTAGGAGTGCCATTAGATCTATGATAATTTCTTACCAGTTCATGAGACACCATAATGTTGTCTTGAATAGATCTTCCTGAAATAAATGCAGACTGGTTTTGGCTAATAATCCCTCCCAAAATTTTCTTCATTCTCAAAGATAATATCTTAGTAATACACTTATAGATAACATTACATCATGATATAGGTTTGAAATTAGAAATAATAGAAGGATTTTTCTTTTTAGCAATCAAAGTAATGAAAATACAATTAATTTCTTTTAAAAGTTTAGATTTATGGAAGAAATTCTGTACAGCAGCAACAAATTCATCCCCCACAATGGCCCAACTGGTTTTAATGAAGTGACTAGAAAATCCATCAGGGGCTGGGGCCTTACTAGAACCAATAGAATGCAGTGCAGCAACAACCTCTTCTCTAGTTACAGGCTTTATAAGGTCAGCAACATCATCTTGCTGAATGCTGACATCAATTCTAAGTCTAGACAAAGAAGTAGAGTTGTCCTCTTCAATAAGATCACTACCAAACAAATCAGAGTAATAGGTAACACATTCCTTGGCAATGTCCTGATCCTCTTCTAACTTGACATTCTCACTAATATAAAGAGATAATATATTGTTTTTGGATCTTCTTACTTTAAGAAAATTATGAAAAAAAGAAGTATTTGAATCACCTAAATCCAACCATTTAATTTTAGACTGTTGTTTGGCTGCAGACTCTTTATATTTAGCTAGTTTAACATATTCAGCAACATACTGTCTTTCTCTTCTTGCCAGATCAGAATCTAAAGGATGAGATTGAAGAAAAAGTTGAGCAGTATCCATTTTATCTTTAGCTTGAAGAACTAGTTCAGACATGTTCTTAAATCTAGCTTTCTTCCAATGAATGATAATATGCTTGACATTTTTTAGTTTAGTAACAAAAACTATCATTGGGTTGCCTCTAACATATATGTTCCATTCACCTCTCACCACACTCATAAAATCCTTTTCTTCAGACAGAAAGTTATAGAATCTAAAGGGTGGAGGGCCATGCTTTCTTTGTTCAAATATAGAAACAACACAAGGAGAGTGGTCAGAAATACCTGGTAACGAAAATTCAGCCTTAAATAATTGAAATTGTTGGATCCACTCCAAATTAACCATACCCCTGTCCAACTTTGATCTAATAATAGCCCCATCTAGCTGACAATTGGTCCAAGTATAGAAGCAACTAGAGAAATGAAGATCTAATAACTGAGAAAGCTGAACACATCTAGAAAAATCTTAATAGTGAATAGGCATAACAGGAGAGCCACCCAATTTATCAGAAGGATAGAGAAGAGAATTGAAATCACCCAACAGGGCCCAAGGCTTAGTATTTATTGAAGCAAAAGCTATAATTGAATCCCAAAGAGAGTTCCTAGTAATATAGTAATTATCCCTATAAACAAAAGTAACAACAAAATTTATCATAGAAGAGAAAACAACTTCCAAAAAAATTGCCTGAGGAGAAGAACTAAGTAAGGTGACTTGAAGTAATCAAGGATCCCAAGCAATCCAGATTCTACCAAAATTGTTAATGCTATCATTATCTAAATAACTCCAGGAGGGGTTAATGTTATTCCTTATTCTCAACTTATTAGAAGGATGCACATGAGTTTCAACTATGCCAATCATGGCTAATTTATTCATCTTTATTAAAATTTTAACTTCTAATTACTTAAGAGGATCATTTAGACCTCTTATGTTCCAACTACCTATGTTGAACATCATATAATATTGGGAGGAAGGGTGATAAAACCTCTAGCAGATTTCTTTAAATCTGTAGACTTTGGTAAAAGATTACTAGCAGGCTGGGAAGTAGTACCTTTCTTTTGGAAATGAGCCCTTGAGCCTGAACCAGAACTAGCCGAGGGTTGTTCTTTAGACTTCATTTGAGCTGCTTGCAATAAGGCTTGAAAATTTTCTTTATTGTTTGTAGGTGCCAACTCAGAGGAATTTTCCATACACTGATCAAGAACCATAAAAGAATTGGAGTTTAATTGATTCTCATTACTAATTTCAATTACTTCCACCTCCTGCAATACTGTAGTAGGAGTTACTTCACTAGAAGTGGCCACTAGTTTAACCAATTCATGATTCCCCTTTCTTGATTTTGAAATCCACCCATCTTCATCCACTGAAGTGATGATCTTCTTAGGAACCCATTTTTGTACCAATTTCTGAACAGGTTTCTCTAGTTTAGGACAATGTGAAAGGACATGTCCAAATACATCACATTCACTACACTTTGGGGGTTTCCAAGAGTACTCCACCTTAATTTCAACAGTATCCTTTCCTCCAAGAGTAAAAGTAAATGAATCAGGAAATTCACACTCTACATTCACTTCTACACAAATTCTTGCATAGCCCATTCTAGTTTTGTTTAAGGTTTGAGTATCCATCATAAGAGGTTTACCCAAAAAGCTTGCAATCATGCTCAATCCCTTATTATTCACATGAATAATGGAACATTTCTAAAATTAATCCACACTGGGAGGAACTTCAACTCAGCAATTTCTTGCTCAACCTTCCTAGACCAAGGCTTAACAATAAACAATCTATTGGAGATAAACATTGCTCCTAATTCTAAAGCCTTAATTCTATCTTCAGGCAATTGGAAATAAAAAATGAACATGCTCTCCCCATGAATAGTCATTTGAATATTACCTTTAGGTTTCCAGGCACGAAGAACAGCATTGCTAACCCAATTAAAAGGTAACCTTCGTCCTACAAATGCTCCAATGACCTTATCTTCACATTGACGAATATCCTCTTCAAATACCCCATAAGGAATATCCATTGTTTTCTTTCCATCAACTACTGAATACGAATAGAATTCCATATCTGCAGAAGACATCTCTTCCTTCTTCTTATCAAACAAAGATGACCAATGTCCTCGAGATGCTGCTGAACCCGATGAAGGAAATTTTTCAAAACCAGGTGGAATTACTGGATCTACACCACCAGAAGACTTCAAAATAGGATTACCCTCCATAAGAGAATCCTCTAGCGGTTTGGAGGAAGCCACTAGAGGTGGAATCACCTGAGAAGATGATGGCATCTCACCAGAGGAGATGCAGAAAACCCTAACTCAATCGCCTTGAAATCGCCTTTGACTAAAGTCAGCGCTCGACGGCCCCAAAAGTCTATTACGACTTCTGGCTTTTAAAAGTTGATAATGAAAATTGTAGGTTTTTGGGACATCTATTTTCCTGTCAGGTTTCATTGAAAACCCAGAACATTACGTAGTAGTGCAGGATGTTCTACAGTTTTAATCCAACACAGCACATGCTGCCCTGAATGGGATTCTGAGCAGAAGCTTTTTAATTTAGAACATGCCCTGCTAAGCTACTACATAACAAAATAAGGAGTTTTCTTAAGGAATATTTAATAATAAATACTTAAGGAATATTTAATAATAAATACAAGAGTTCATACTCAAACTCAGCATCCAGAAGCTTTTTCTGGGATTGAATTGGACAGTACACGACAGCATTATAGATAAGATGTTCCATAGGAACAAAGCAAGATAACAATGTGACTTTAAAGGAATATTAATGACATTGAATCAGCTTGAGCATAAATTGTAGTCATAGTTTGTTGATTTATTGTACAAAAGCGTTTTAATATTTTGTCTACCTTTGCCCCATTCAAATTAGTATATGAAACCGTTTACGATCCACTTCAGACCAAAACTTCTCGCGGACTAACTCAATGAGGTCTAGTTAATCCATCAGTAGTGACATATTGGCTCTGGTTTACTGTTCCATCAGTAGCACTTGCAACACATCTTGGTTTGCTTCATTTCATTTCTGGGGCTTCTGTACAAGTTCTAGGCCAAACGATTTTCAGTCATCGGAGTCTATGCCACGGAATGGTAAGGGAACTGCTTTTACTGCTCTGAACTTTCCTACGTTGTTCAAGTGTTCATTCTCCAACCTGTTTAAACATTCATGCACGGATTACTCTAAAGAAAATAAAATGGATTTTTTCTCATCCTTCAGTTGTTTTTCCAATAAATACTGACGCAAAAAGAGCAATACCTGTAATAATTCCAGTGCCCGCGTCGGATAATTTCTAGTGAAGCCAAGAAGAAGTCTAGTACTTGAGACTCCATAAACCCTGTTGGAGAGCTAATACGCGTGACGCTTTCTATCCAAACCAATCTTAGCAGCACGTTGATAAACTGTAATTCGGATTTTATTATTAGGGACTCACAGAAACTTAATTTGTCATGTAATTTGATGCACATTTAAGAGGTGAAAGGGTCCAGGAAACTTACGATTGATATGTAGTAAATGTTCTTGCTCTTTATAATCAAATCGTCTCTCAACCAACGGTTTTTGGAATTTCGGTTAAGAATACCCCAATCTTTAACAAAATCCCAGTACAATTGATAAACTGTTGCTATTGATGAAGTGAGTACGACCATGAACATCCATAAGTTATTGTGTTGCCGAGCAAATGTTAGTCTGGCACCGGCAGCAACCATGGCTGAGACGTATTTCCCCAAGTTAGCCAAATGAGCAACATCGCCCTCATCGAACCATCTTCTTGCACACTTGAAAATCAAATTCAAAGACATTATGTTAGTTCTCACATTTATGTATCATCGGAAAATAGCAGTTCACTATGTTTGAAAATGAAATTTGTTTCTGTTTTCACACTAGATGATGCTAATTGTGTACATTAAAAGGGTTTGAAAATAAGTGTAAACCTGCATAGCTCGCCAGTAATATGGCGCAAATGAGATCACATATGCGAGTTCTCTGTATAGCTTGCTCTGGTTGCAGATCTCATATTGGTGCGTTTTGAAACTTTTTGCTAGAAAATAGCATGCTGTAGTCTCCATGTGTCTCAGCAGTGGAATCTGATAAGTTGAAGAAAAAAACAGCAATAGTGTTTATATCTAGAATCAAGTAATATCGAACCGCGCGTATGGGTACATATTAAGGGTTGACGTTTACCTGGCTACAAAGCTGGTCAGCCATGAAGAAGTCTACCATCAAAACCTACAGATACACACCATAGATATATTGCAAAGTTAACAGTGCTTGTACAGGTAATATGCACGGATATAAAAATTAGGAGTGAATTTCACGCATACCTTATAAAATGGAGAGAAAACAATGTTGCGGATCACCCTAATGAAGCAATAACGAGTTGATCGGTAGAAAATGTTGAATGGGCAAATGAGCAATGCAATGAAACACTGAAAATTAACCTAAACATGTTTAGTACAATGAGCAGGTCCTAGCTGGCAAATGACTGGATATGAAGACTAAAGCTTGTTATTACCAGAAGTAGAACTCCAGGAATGGCGTCGACATGAGTTGGTGCAATATGGCTTGACCTCAAGATAAGGTGGATGACCATTGCACCGACCACCGCTGACATGAAAGATGCACACATCAAGAAGGCATCTCTGTACTTGAGAGCTGTACTCGGGGAGAACTCGAATATGAAGGAGTAGTTGATTCGAGTGCTGGTCCACATGAATATGTTGCACCCGTACATAAACAAGTGGAGACTGAGGAAAGCAAACATGCTACATCACATCCAGCAAAAACATGTCATTAGTACTATTATGTGTTGTAAATCTATCATGTCGGTGTCGCGACACAGCGAGCAAACAAGAAGATATTTTCTATTTGCAAACCAAACCATTGTGCATTAGGAGTCGGCACAAAAAAGCCTAATGGATTCATCTTGTGTCATGCGTGGTGGGTTCCATGTAGCATTAGGGGTCTAAAAATTCTATACCTGAAAACAGGGTAAACAGTCTCCAGATATCCAGGTTCAGTTCCAGACTTAAATATGTTTGACATGTGTGCCAAGATTGCGTATACACTAAATAAGGCTGCAAAACTGCCTGTGAACAGTCCTGCAACAACCAAACAACAAAAGAAATTTCATCAGTGAACAAACCTAGCTGACTCATGACGCAAAGAGATCTTCCAACAACAACAAAAAAACAGAACAAAAATGTGATATAAAGAAGGAAGCCCTATAAAGAACACACTTTATATCTCTAGCTAGCAGCAAAAATAACTTTTCCTTTTTTCTTTGTTTTTTTTGCCAAAAAATTAAGTGCTAGACAACTAATTCATGGATGAAGCAAATGCTGGTATATACAGTTCTGACTGGGTGCACCCTGTCATTCTTGATCGGAAAATCCAAACGAAATGAACGATCAAAAATATGTTAGGTCGCCATAAACAAAGCCGAGGCGCCAAAGTGACGTTTTTTTTTTGGATCAACTTACGGTCTAGGTGTTTGATTTTGCAAAATGATCAACTTACGGTCTGGATCTTGGACTAGTGGTTACAATATAGACCAACAGTTAGCAGGGGAAAGAAAAAAAATGTAACATCGGTTGTCATATCCTTCACGTCATATGCCAATATAAGAACGTATCCCCAATACTACGCATCACTGCTATAAATGGTCATGTTTCAAACCCGTTTCACTTGTCATAAGTACCATTTGATTGTGGTAATCTATTGTAGTGGGTCTATATAATCTCAACGATATCTCGTAAGGATTTTTGTTTCTGCTTTTTTACTTTGTTCAAATTAAGTTCAACCAAAGACGATTAGGTTGTTCTTCCTTTTATTGTATAGCAAAAGTGAAACAAATCAGACATGCTTGTTTCTTGGTTCTTAATAATTCAAAGGCTAAATCCACACGCATTAACTTCGCGGGGAACGTTGTGCCGCGTATTTGCTGGACCAAGGTTGCCATGATATTCTTTAAAAGAGTGTGCACAAAATTAAAATTCAGTAAACTGTCTGATGCCGTGATTTTCTTGCAGAGCATCAAAATTTATTTGTAAAAGAAAGCATAGGAACAAAGTTTTAAGTCACGTACCTACTAAAAAGGTAGTCATATGAGAGGCTTTATTCTCTCGGGGTCTTAAGAATTTCATTGCCTTTTTCCTGTCATCGTTAGCAAAGTGCTTTGTGAAGATGGACTCCACTTCATCTCCCAATCTTACCACCTTCATTAAAAAAAGAAAAAAAAGACACAAGTACAAAGTTAAGTCAAGCAATGTACAGTGGACTCTACTCGAACAATTTTTGCTGATGATATCATCGTGATTTCATTGAAAAACACTCGAAAGCTAAAGTTTTCATTGACTCATGATTCCATATGCACATTTTAAAATTTTATACTGAAATATTTCAATGTTTGTTTGATCATGTAGACTGGTCACGAAACAACATGACCCCATTTAAATCACCAGTTATACTGCATATATCGAATATGCTGCACGAATCGAATAAAAAAAATATATTATATTCTTGTGAGTAGCCCGAAATTTTGGAATATCATTGTACTGTGGGTTGTTAGATAAATGAAATATTGCATCATCACACAATTTCCCAGAAGATTTAAGGTTTTTTACAGAGTTCTTTTAGAAACGTTATCCCACAGCCAAATACAACGATAACTAACATATTTACTATTATATGAACTCTCGAGTTTGGCTTATAAGTCACTTCTGACATATTCTAAACAAACGATTATGTCACCTGGATTATTCCTCGTACATTTATTTGGTTGGTTGCAGTTTAAAGAAGTACCAACCCTGGAATTTTAGGTGTGCACACGAATTCCATATGAGGTACGTTATATGAAGGCGAATAAGAATAAGTTTAAGGAATATGCTAAATCATGAAAAACAGTTTAACAGAATATTATTCTGCCCACCATACCTTGTCGGAACTAATGAAGTGAGATCTCTTCACTGCTCTCAGATAACTACTTGATGCTCTTTCATTTGCCACCTGCAATATCCAAAATAAAGAATAAAAAATAAAAACCAAAAATGATATTTATCCGATTTTGCATTGATTACAAAATAAAAATAAAAATAAATATTACCTTGTCGAATTTCTTAAGTATCTTGACAAAAGCCACCATATTCAACGAGCTGTAAGTTTTGAGTAAACCAAGTCCTCTGTAAAATTCAACAAAAGCTCCTCTGATCATCTTTTCAGCACATTGGATTTTCTTTCTGTTAAGGGAGTCCGCTTGGACTTCTTTCTTAGGGTTATTTACTAAATCATCCCATAGCTTTGATGTCACAGCTGATATTGTTCGTGTTGGGTTCGTTGCTGGAATATCAATTCTTAACCCACTTCTTGTCTTCTTTGTTTTTGTTCTCGTCCCGCCAGTAAAATTATTCACTCCATTTTTCCCATCTTCGTTTGTCGGAGACGTCTCATCCATTTCGGTTCCGCTCTCTGAATTACACCGGAACATTGGCCAAATTATGTGCATGCAGATGTAGTTATCAATAATAGATTTGCAGTATTCTTTGTCAACAGTTGTAATGGCCGCGACAAATCTAAATGACAAGACTTTGTTTTGGCAATTTAATTTGCTTAAGACACGGCAAATGGCAATAAATGTATACTACTAGCGTAATATTTTCTAGCTACTTCATTAAATTCCGAATTTCTAACTAAATTTTGTTCATGAACGGGTGCATAAAAATATCATGACGAGAAGGAACTCTGGAAAGCAAAAACAGTGTGTAAAAACCAAGTAGATTTAAATCATTTAATTATCTTAAATTATGTCATCATCGTCTTAAGATATGCCAACTTTTCTATAATATGAATAGTTGCTAAATGTGCAAAAGAAAATGGAACTTTAAAATTGATGTATATGTTCAACGAGATTGTATCTGTAGTGAAAACAACTTTCACCAAAATATAAAAGTATATATCTAAACTTTAAAAAGATACACTGAAAGAAAAATTTGTTCATTCTGGAATTTGAACCTAGCAGCTAGATTCATTAAAGCTTGATAGTGGACAAAACACTAACTAAGAAAATGAAGCTCAAGTTGATATTAAAGATGGAAGTACATGCAATAATAAGAAGGTTAATAATAATATAAGAATATACTAAAAAGAAATTGCACCTTACTATGGTGATATCAGCTACTGAGTTGGAATCTTGGCAAAATAATATTCTTATCAGTTGTTAAAAAAGAAGAAAAAACTTGTAAAATTACATACCTGAGTAATCTGATGCACTTCTAACTGACGAAGAATTTGATCGAGTAAAATTTCCACTTTCCAATCTTAATAAATGATTTTTCCTGCATCTTTCGCTCAAAATTTGTTTGAGATCAAGAAGAGTTTCTAGTTGTTTGTTGAGAGCCTCTCCCCTCTCAAAAAATTCTTTTTCTTTGATTTTATAGAACTGGTTCACTTTGTTTAATTCTTCGTCCAATCTCTCGAAAAATTCTTTTACCTTCAATTTCAAACCATCAAAAATATTTAATTTATATACTTTTTTTTTGAATATAAAATTATGTTATTAACCATTTTCAATAAATAAATAAAATACCATTAATTACCTCATCTTCTTCGGAAAATAAGTGAAGTAGCTCAGTTTGGTAGACGGATTCTTCGTCTCCTTCTCCATTTTTGTTCATGACCTACAAGAAATTAAACATAAATTAATTTAAATTCTAAATTTAATTGTTACTCATTTTTCATTGGTATTGTTTTTGTTTTTTAAAAGTAGTGTGGGTTCTCTCTTTTCCCACTCACGATAGTTTCGTGATAGAAACACCCAACGGTTTCATTTCTTTTCGTGTCACCCTCCAATCTCTATATCGTTTTACACCAAAATGAACCATAACTTTAGCGTGCCGGAAACTAACACATGCATCTGGTATTTCCCGTTAACTTTTCACGTAAAATCATTGCTAAAAAGAAACAGACACACTACTTTATTTTCCGCTACGTAACAAAAATATAAATTCTATAATGTAAAAATTCGTAAATGACGTCCACAAGGATCGCATGAAAAGGATGCATACAAAATTAGATATCTCGAACAGAAAATATGATGCAACAAAAATGAAATGTTTTCTGGTGAAGAAAGTGATCTCGACCTAATTTAATTTCCGGATATTTAGTTTGGGATGACCTTAAAAAAACCAAAAAGATAATTCAAAAAACAAAAACGATAATTAAATCTGTAAACAACTTTGCCGAAACTGGATCATATAATGCTACCTGAATTATCATCTCCCTTTGATCAGTAGAAGAATTCTGAAATTTAGCTGAAAATTTCTTGAAAACATAACGAACAGGATCGAAAATAGAGAACCCGTATTGAGGAGGATCATCTTCTTGATTATGAAGATGAAGAAGATGGGTTTGATCAGAAATGGGTTTTTTAGAAAGTCTAACTTTCTTCACATATTTTTTTAACTGGCAGTAGTTGACGAACGCATCCTTCCACTCTGGTATTAATTGAGCTTCAAGCTCTTTTGAGAACTTCACCATCACCACCACCACCAAAATTAATCCAACCGATTTCGGATACGATGAGAAGAAGAAGAATGAGAACCAGAGTGATGAACTGGAATGGAAGTTCACAGAGGTGGTCTAGGGGACTAAGTTTGGTTTTTATTTATAGTGGTCGAAAGGAAAAAAGCGTTTTCAATGGGAAAAAGAAAGAAAGAAGGGTTTTTGTTTTTATTACTAAAAAAAGTTATGATTAAACAAATACCTGGGACTAGGACTAGCTTAATATCATTGATTTAATGGGTAATTAGGGCTAACAAATTAATTAGTTAGTTTGTTTTAGCCAATGCGTTGCTAAAGTTGAGTTGAAGTGGAGAAAAGATTAAAGATTGAGTGTTTTTCTTTCTCACTAGTCTCTCGTACAATAGACACTAGCTATCGCCCAATCGTCTGTGACTCATGACCCTAATCGTTTGTGACTCATGCTTCACTCACTCATTCAATGTCTGGTCGACTCTCCTTGAATTAGATCTTATGCATACATTCACCAGGTTCGCAATGCTACATCGGATTTGAGAAAATACTAATCCTTGTGGTTGGAAAAAACCAAAAAATGCCCGGTGGTTATTTTTTAAAAATAAATTTAAAAAATTTAAAAAAATGAAAGCGCGTAATGAATTCACATCGAGGAACCAACTTTAATATGCCTCCTTTAGTCGTGTTTTTTAGGTTCTTTTTTTTTTATCGGTAAAGAATTTGGTGCTGACGAGTTTCGAACTCAGGTCACTGATACCATCATCCAATGACGTTACCACTATACTACAGTGACACCAGCTATTATTTTTTTAGCTCTTGTGAATGTGATAACGAATGCCATAAGACCTAAAGGGTATTTGCCAAGCTATATCTGAAATTTTATAACAAGAAAACACTTGCTTCACAAAAAAAAATAAAAAAAAAAATAAAAAAAAATTATTATATTTTTTCTTAACTTCCGGTAGTCTTCTAAAATTAGGCTCCCACACCAATTTTTGGCTTTTCGACTTAATCGGTAGTCACCATTATCCCTAGCCGATAGGATTAAAGTTTGTGATTACAGTAATATAACGGCTGGCTAAGCAGCAGCCTGGAAGGATGGTGCATAAACCAATAGGATCATTTTTGGGCCTAGACTAGCCAGAAAAAGTTCAAGGATCCAACATTTTAAGAAGAACGATGTTTTGGGGACTATCCCAAAACAGTGGGGGACTACTTAGTTATTCAAATGTCCACCATAAATTTTAAGGGGTGTCCTAAAAGATTAGGGAAGACTAATATGCCCTTATCCTAATTAAGGTTATAACTAATCCTAATAATCCACTAATTTAACCACTACCCACTAATCTAACCCCCTAAATTAAAACCAAAAATCAGTTTCAAAACCTTTTCTTTTCTTTTATTCTTCTTCTTCTTCTTCTTCTCCAACATCAACCAAGAAGTCCGATTCGAGTAAAATGAAAATCCGCAGGTAATTTCCTTCATACCCATTCCTTTTAATCGTTTTTTGTTGAAGAAATCGATTAGAAATCATAAAAAAACCATAGAAATGGTAGTTACAGTATAGATTTCGGCTAGGAGAAATTTTGAAAACCCTAGATTTTGGTAACCGAACTTTCAATATGAAGAACAGTTCGGCCAATTAGGAATTTTTAGGTAACCGAACTATGTAGTTCGGTAAGCTCGCAAAAAAAAATCGTAACCGAACTTTTCTTTATATGCGAAATTTGAGTTCGGTTTAGTCGATAAATTTATATAGGTAACCGAACTTTGATAAAATATAGTTCGGTTACTTCGCAATTTCTATGGGGTAACCGAACTTTGATCTGTCAACACCAAACTTGTAGTTCGGTGACTTCGCAACTTATACCAGATATTGCGATCTTGCCGAACTTGTTCTTTGGAATTTTCTATGGTGTAGTTCAGCAACATAATTACTACACTCGACTAAACGGAACTACAAAGTTCGGTTAGCTATTCAATGATCGTGATTTGCGATCTTGCCGAACAAAAAGTTCGGTAACAAAGGAACTAAACTCGACTAAACCGAACTATTAACTGTATACTCTATAAAATTAGTTCGGCAACGTTTTCTGTTAAAAGATAACCGAACTCTCAAAAACCTCCATTAAAACAGAGTTCGGTTACCTGCGTATGCTGAAATGAGTAACCCGAACTGCACATACAGGAGAGTTCGGCTACCTGTTTTGCAGAATTGCTAACCGAACTACTTTGACCTAGCCGAAATTTCTTCCTGAAATTTTCGATTTGGCCAATTTTTTGCACAATTCAAGCTACATTAACTAAATTTGAGCCATACATGAGTACCCATAACTTCATCTTCTGGTTGTGGCTGATAAAATTCATCATTTGGGTTCTTCCCTCTTTTTCTTCATCTTTTTTTTTTCTTCTTCTTCTTCTCTCTCAATAATTCTGATTCTAACAAAACTATCCTATTAATAACTCACTAATCAGTAATTAATCATTACACTAACACTACTAATCAATAAACTAACTAATTTAATTACCAAAAGTAAATTTGGTATTTCAAAAAAAAATAGATAAGGGGTGACCCAAAATTACTTCAAATATCCATCCCAAATTGGAAGAGTAGTCCCCACCGTTCTTTTAAGAAATGCAAACCACTTTATTTGATTATTGGCAATTTGGCATATTGCAATTTTCACTCGTACTGCATATTCGCATCTTTGCATGGATAACAAGTTACTTCGAAATCAATATACCGAGGAGGAAAACAGCTGATTACCACAATGCCAACCCTACCATTGAAAATGGGCACCACAAAATGGGACATCACAAAATCTCACACCGACTGCAGAATATATAGCCCGCAGAAGTCATTAAAAAGAAAAAATAGAGTAAAATGCAAGAATGGAATCCTCGATATCAGGGTTCTAAAATCAATGTACAGAGTCCAGACAAAGGTACCGAAGAACACCCCCCTATTGGCTATTAGTTTTACTATTAAACGCATCTATGTCATCCCCATTTTAAGTTAAAATCACCCAATATAAGCACGTCATCGACTAAAATCGATATGCCACATAATTTCTGCACGTTTCAGTTGTTTTTGTCTACCAACTGGTTTTCACGTATGTATTATGTAATACGAATTTTAGCGACAATGGCGACATTGTTCTCGGACATTAATTCCGCTGATTGTACGTGGGTCAATTTTATATAAATATGGGTGCAAACAAAAAACTGTTTCTGATACGTGGTTCCTACCCGATCTTGTTTTGGACATGAACCCTCGAAGTGACAAAAATAAAATAAAATAAAATAATAAAAAAAGAGAAATAGACATACCCTTTACGTCCGACGTAAACTCTGCTTGATACTAACTGTAGGATGTCTTGTTCTTATGCCAAGCATTATGATAAGCGATTTCATTTCGCTATAATTTAATTGTAACGTAATCCAAGCATTGTGGTCTTTCATGTCGTTTAAGTTATAGATATCCCTTATCTATTTTTAAAAGTGGATCGCGTCTGAACTGCCTTGTAGGAAGGGAAATGACGGAAACTCAGTATCCGAGTGATTTTCTACTTTACGAAAGCTGAGTATCAGTGAGATTTACACATAAATTGAGTTTTAATTTTTGGTTTTCACAGTTTCACACTAAAAAATTTCTTTCACTCTTTTTTTCTTACTAAATCTTCTCTTTTTCACTCTTTTTTTCTTACCTATTTTTTTAATCCTATTATATCTCATATTTTTCTCTCTTAATTATCTTTTAACCTATACAAATACTCCAACGAGAAAATTTGGGGAAAGAAAATAACGAAAACTGAGTATTGGTTTGACACTATTTCAACGAAAACTCAGTTTCCGTGCAGTATAGCTAAGGGATGACACAACACCATAGCGAGGTTGCCCTGAGATCCTTTTTCCGTAGCTTTAAATAAGCTATAGCTAAAGGAAATCCCTCACCGTAGTGCCTAGCCTTAACTCATTCACTATAAACCATAAAAGTATCGTGTGTAACCACCACCATTTATTTATTTATTTTTCGGAAAACACTAATTATACCGGTAGAACCGATTCAAAGTCGGCATCTTACATGGAAAATCTGTTAAATAGACAATAAAGCTTAAGAATGTTAACATTTTTGGAGACACCATTGCAGTGTTCATTACCAGTCATTCCCACAAATGGTCCCCATACCCGCGAGTATTAGTAATTTCCTTTGTAGCATGGTCACCAGTCACTAAATCCATTTCCCCATCAACTTCAATATCTTCAAATAGAGGAAAGAGAAAAAATTCTGAAACGTAAGAACTAACCTGGATCCACCTAAGTCCTATTAGGTTCAAGCCCAGGAGGATAAAAAGGAGATACTCGAACTTCAAGAGCTTTCATCAGCTCCAACGTTCATGGACTTCTTCCTATGAGTAACTGGAGACGAACCTTTTTAATGCTAGAGCGCACCTGCATCACAACATCGTGATAGATATGTTGAGACATGTAGATGAGGTACCATTATTTTTCAATTTAGGGACATAAGTGGCAGGTGACATAGGAGAAACCACCCTCTTAAGGAACCTACTCTCATTGTGGAAAAAAGTCGAGAACACAAAGCTACTCAATATCAATAGTACATTTTTTCCCCATAGTCAAACATAACTGGAATAGTCTTCTTCAATTTGGAGTTTGGATTAATCATAAGACAGACACGAGTATAAGCCATTACAGTTCGAGTTGTAACTGGTCATTCCAGCATCAGGGTTTCCAATAACACTAACGATGATACTCAATCCTTCAGGATTAAAAGCATGAACAACAACTCTCCTAATGGTCATCCTTCTCGGAACTGACATAATATTTTCCAGTTCATTTTCTATAAAAGGTCCCTGTGCTCTTATGAATAACTGACTACCAGAGATAAACACATGCCTATGTAACACGATCTTTATCGGAAAAAAACTTGGAATGAAGACCTTCTCTCCATGCATGGTTATAGTTAAATTACCTTTAATCCTCCAAGCTCGGTCAATGGAGATTTTCACAAAGTTAAAAGGAAAACAACGCGCAACAAATCCACCCACGACCAACTTCTCGTGCCCATCCATATAACAAGCAATATCAGGATCCTTAACCGAAGCTACAACTTCTCCATATATCACAGAAGGAGAACGATAATGTAAATCAACAGAAAAATTCGGCAAAATTATTATGAAACGGATTGCAACAACTCTCCAACTAGGTTTAGAACTATCAACATGACCAAAATCATGTACACGGTTACAAGAAGAATGTGAATTAGAAGAGGAAAGAGGTGGGAAAATCTCAGCTCCATTACTAAAACCTAGATCTGGTGGAGGAGCGGCAACCATGGCTACCCTTAAGAAACCCTAATCTCTCTACAATTGGTCAAGATCTTTTGGCCAAATTCAGGAGCCTTTCTTATTATTTTTTTACACATAACTCTTTTTATTTTACATAGCAACATAGAGGGAGCATGTATATCTGAAATTGGACATGATTCCATCCACATAGTGTATAATAAGCAGATTAACATAGTGTATAATAAGCAGATTAAAAGGTGACAATATGTGGATGTCCGAAAACTCCAAAAGTGGGACTGAATTTATATAATCGATATCAAATATTATCAAAACATATATCAAATTTGGATTTCCATTCTTTTATCCCAAAATACAACTGACCAGCTACGAATTCAGACACGTAAATACTGTTATCCAAATTTTCCATCTCCAAAAGGTATAATTTATATGTACAACATTGTATATTCTGCAGTAAAGATTTCTTTCATTTTCTCAAAATTTAACTCTATAAAAATAACATTTATAAATATTTTTATTCTAATTTATCTTTATCGTGTAACTATAATCTACCAAGAATCTCTAACTTATTTTTAATAGACCAAGGCTGATCCTATATGAATGTTAAAATAGCAAACACGACAAATGATAATGGTCTATGGAATACAAAATGTCTTGAATTTGGCTGCATTTTAATCATGAAAATGTCACTAACCTTATTACTCTTGTAATTCCCGATCATTGTAGGAGTAGATGAGCTTAAGTGGTTGTATACTAAGGATGGCATATCTACAACGAAATCAAGTTACAAAATTTTAACTAGTGACAAAGGATATTCTAACCCAATCTGAAAAAAGTTTTGGAATTAAAAATATCACCATAGTATTGTTGTCAAAGTTGTGATACAATTGGACTTTGATGCTGTGTAATGATACCATGACACTGTATAACAATGACTGAGAGCTATTGTTTCTCATTGTTATAGGTACGGATCTTCAACAACTATGATGCTGAGTTGAACACGTTCAGAATCACTGGAGTACTTGGAAGTGACGAAGATTTCGAGTAATGTTGAAGAACCAAGGAAATCAAGCATTTGGATGAGAAGCTACAAAGTTTATTTATTTTATAATCCATATGTATTGATAGTTTTGTCACTAAAATTGACAAAGGGGGAGATTGTTAGAGCACTGCTCGGTCGAACTCGCAAGCGTTGCTATCTCAAGCTTGTTGTCAAGTTTAGTTGCCAAAACTATAAGTCTTGATTTCTAGTCTACTTATAGCTAAGTCTCGGATTAGGATAGTAAGTGTAGTTGAGCATTAGACTTCACGGCGTTCATTGATTGAAGATGAAGAACTACTAAGGGGAGCTTGTGGAACTTCATCAACAAAATGTATGTGGAGACTTGAACTCATCTATCACTCAAAAGTCTATCTACTCTGAAAAAGTGGGGGTACAACAACCTCACCCAATAATTTTCTTAGCAATCTGTATGGACTAACTCCAATATACTTTTAGGAGAATCAACTAGACGGTCAGACTCAATCTTAATAAAAAGTATATCAAAGAGTTATATCTCAATTTCTCGATTCAATACTTACTCAAGCAATTAGAAATCTGCGAGTCTAATTGAATACAAGAGAAATTAACTTGAATGGTACCAAAGACCAATGTTCAAGTATCAATCAATTTCAATCAACAACCAAAGGTTGGATTTCCCAATTGATTGATTCAACACACAACCTGTGATATTTCAATTATATAACAAAATATAATGCGGAAAAGAAATAACGCAGACACCAGAAGTTTTGTTAACGAGGAAACCGCAAATGCAGAAAAACCCTGGGACCTAGTCCAGATTGAACACACACTGTATTAAGCCTCTACAGACACTAGCCTACTACAAACTAACTTTGGTATGGACTATAGTTAAACCCCAATCAATCTCACTGATCCAAGGTACATTTTCGCTCCTTACGTCTCTGATCCAAGTAGGATACTACGCACTTGATTCCCTTAGCTGATCTCACCCACAACTAAGAGTTGCTACGACCCAAAGTCGAAGACTTTAATAAACAAATCTGTATAAAACAGAAAAGTCTACAAAAATAGATAAATCTGTCTCCCACAGAAATACCCACAAGTTTTGTTCCGTCATTTGATAAATCAAGGTGAACAGGAACCAATCGATAACCCGGACTTATATTCCTGAAGAACAACCTAAAATTATCAATCACCTCACAATAATCTTAATCGACTAGCAAAACAAGATATTGTGGAATCACAAACGATAAGACGGAGATGTTTGTGACTACTTATCTATATTATCTATCGGAGAAATTAATCTCGAGCAAATTTTACAATTATATTCAATACGATAGAAACAGCAAGATCAGATCATGCAACTACAGAGAAAATAGTTGGGTATGGCTTCACAATCCCAATGAAGTCTTCAAGTCGTTAACCTACAGGGTCTCGATAGAAACCTAAGGTTAAAGGAGAATCGACTCTAGCTTATACAACTAGTATCACACAGTAGATGTGGGGATTAACTTTCCCAGTTGCTAGAGTTCTCCTTTATATAGTCTCCAAATCAGGGTTTGTAATCTAAGTTACCTTGGTAACAAAGCATTCAATATTCACCATTAGATGAAAACCTGATTAGATTCAAGCTAATATCTTTCAACCGTTAGATCGAACTTTGCTTGTTATACAAAAATGAAATACACGTTCATTTAGGTTTGTGTAACCGTACCTAAGCGTGTACACCTAGTTGGTTCAACAGTAGTTAACCAAATGGTTAGCCATATGAGCACTTTCATATCAACCATATTCATCTTCACCATAACTAGTTCAAATGAATCAAAAGAACTAGTTAAAGAGTTGTTCAATTGCTTAGATCTCATAGAAGTATACAAGACACAATCGAAGCAAAAACGATTTTGATTCACTCGAATCGATTCATGAACTTTATAGCCACGGTTTGCAAATATGCATTCCTTAGTTTATATAAGTTTAAGTTCACGAATAAACCGTTTTTAGAAAATAACCCACCCAAGTATGCATACCGGTACGCATACTTAAGTACCTGGTTTAAGTTTGTTTTCAGTTCACAAACTCCAGCAGAAATTCACGGGACGTGAACTTCTGGCAGTACGCGTACGGGTACGCGGACTTTAGTTCTGGTTATCCTGAGCAGCAAAGTACGCATACTTTGGTTCAAGGATTTTGGACTTACACACGTATGAGTACACATACAATGTTTATATCCATTCAAGGTTATATATTCTAAACTCTCATTTCAATCATTGAAACATTCTTAGAGGATGTTAAATAGAGGTTATTCACACACTATTTTTCATCAAAGAAATTTTCAAGATATTGAAATAACCAACATGACTTTCGTCACTTGTAAAGATGAACTTGGCCAAAGCGAAAGCTTACCAACACATATTTCGAGAAAAAGATTAGCGAGATAAACTCGGTTCGAAATAGCAAATGTGTATAATCGAAGTCTATATAGCAATACGACTTTTGTATCAAGATTGGAGATAGAGTAGATATACTTTTTGAGTGATAGATAAGTTCAAGTCTCCACATACCTTGTAGTCGATGAAGTTCCACCAGTTCCTTGAGTAGTTCTTCGTCTTTGTATGATAAACGTCGTGGTGTCTAGAGCTCAACTACACTTTTTATCCTAGTCCGAGACTTAGCTATAAGTAGACTAGAAATCAAGACTTATAGTTTTGGAAACTAAACTTGACAGCAACGCTTGCGAGTTCGACCGAGCAATGCTCTAACATACTCTATCTCCTATTTGAGACAAAAGTCGTATAGCTATATAGACTTTGATTATACACATTTGATATTTCGAGCTGAGTTTAACTCGCTTACATATTTATCGAAATATGTGTTGGTAAGCTTTCGCTTTAACCAAGTTCATCTTATATTCTTGACGAAAGTCAAAAGATGATCATGTGAAAATCGCCTTGTAACATCTTACATGATTTGTGTGAGACAGTCATTTGATGTAGACTCGGAAAGTTTTGTATTGATCATTCGATGACTTGAAAATTGCATTGAAGCTAATAGTTTGTGAGACAGCTATTGTCGTCTTCCGAGAATGTTTCAATGATTGAAATGGGAGTTTAGAACAAATAACCATAATTGGATATAACATAGTATGCGTACTTGCATATGTGTTGTCTAATTCCGGGAACCATGGTATGCATACCCGTATGTGTACTGGTTGGTTATGGAAGTACGGGAATTTAGTATGCATTCCGGTATGCGTACTGGAGTGAATTTCAAGTTCCGGAAATTCAACTGAGTTTTGGAAGGTATGCGTACCCGTTCGCATACTGGCGAACCCAAACTTTGTCCGGCCACTTAGGTATGCGTACCTGTTTGCATACTTGAGTAGGTTATGTTCTAAAATCGGTTTGTTCATGAACTAATACATTTATATAATAAGGAATGCAATCTTTTGCAAACCGTGGCTATAATGTTCATGAATTGATTCGAGTGAATCAAAATCGATTTTGCTTCAATTGTGTCTTGTATACTTCTATGAGAATATAAACAATTGAACAATTCTAGAACTAGTTTCATTTGAGTCATTTGAACTAGTTATGGTTAAAGTGAATATGGTTGATATGAAAGTGTTCATATGGCTAACTTCGGTTAACTATTGTTGAGCCAACAAGATGCACACGTTTAGGTACGGTTACCCATATCTAAATGAAGTCACTTTTCATTTATGTGTAACAAACTAAGTTCGATCTAACGGTTGAAATATATTAACTTGAGTCTAATAAGGTTTTCATCTAACGGTGAATATTGAGTGCTTTGTTACCAAGGTAACATTGATTGCAAACCCTGATTTGAAGACTATATAAAGAAGAACTCTAGCAACTGGGAAACCTAATCCCCACACCTCCTGTGTGATACTAGTTGCGACTAGAGTCGATTCTCCTTTAACCTTAGGTTTTTTACGAAACCCTGTAGGTTAACGACTTGAAGACTTCATTGGGATTGTGAAGCCAGAACCAACTATTTTCTCTGTAGTTGCGTGTTCTGATCTTGCTGTTTTCTATCGTATTGAGTACTATCTTCTCTAAGATTTTCTCGAGATTTATTCTCCGATAGGCAAGATAAAAAGTTGTCACAAACATCTTCGTCTCATAGTTTCTGATTCCACAATATCTTGTTTCGCTACCATACAATTAAGATTATTGTGAGGTGATTGATATCCTGTTCACCTTGATTTATCAAAAGACAAAACAAAAACTTTTAGGTATTTCTGTGGGAGACAAATTTATCTATTCAGTAGACTTTTCTGTGTGAGACAAATTGGTTTATAAAGTCTTCGACTTCGGGTCGTAGAAACTCTTAGTTGTGGGTGACATCAGTTAAGGGAATCAAGTGCGTAGAGTAATGTTTGGATTCATAGGCCTAAGGAACGCGACTTTACCTTGATCAGTATGAGATTGGTTAGGGCTCAACTACATTCCAGTCCGAAGTTAATTTGTAGTAGGCTAGTGTTTGTAGCGGCTTAATACAATATGGTGTTCAAATCTGGACTAGGTCCCGGGGTTTTTCTGCATTTGCGGTTTCCTCGTTAACAAAATTTCTTGTGTCTTTATTATTTCTTATCCGCGTTATATTTTCTATATAATTGAAATATCACAGGTTGTGCATAAGTTCAATCAATTGTAAATCCTACCTTTGGGTTGTTGATTAAATTGATTGACACTTGGATATTGGTTTTTGATACCGTCAAAGTTATTTCTTATATTCAATCGGGCTCGCAAATTCCTTTTTGTTTTATTGCAGATTGAATTGAGAAATAGAGATATAACTCTTGAATATACTTTTTTTAAGATTGGTCTGACTGTCTAGTTGATTCTCTTGAAAGTATATTGGAGTTAGTCCATACAGATTGCTAAGCGAAATATTGGGTATGGTTGTTAGACCCCCGCTTTTTCAATTGGTATCAGAGCAGGCAAACACGTTTAAGACCTCATAAATCTATGTTTGTAGCGATCTGTCTCTATGGACAATAGTGTTATCTCTGAAAATACAACACCAGTTCAGAAACACTTTGATTTGGTTCAAAGCCTTGAATCTCCTGAGAATTCTCTCACGTCTTCTCCATGGAATGAAACTGTGGTCAATTGGGAAAAACGCCTAGATGAACAGTTGGATGATCTTTTAGATGAAAGTGATTCAGAAGGGGGACAAGATGTTGATGAGGAAGTCTCACAATATATCCATCTTTTCGACCATCTCATAAAGAAAAAGAAGTCAACAACTTTCTTGGCTGAATATCTGAAACCTCTCTGTGCAAAAAACATGAAATTGAGGAAACTCTTTAAGGGATATGATTGTGGTTACAAACTCTTACAATCTCTCGTTAAAGATCGTGAAGAAGATGTGCGTTCAAAATGGTCTGAATGTGATAATCTTCGTCGAAATCTCTTTTTGTTGAAAGAAAGACTTGCAGAAACTGAAGCAAGACATGACTCTCAACAAAAATGTTTTAACGACTGAGAAATCAGCTTTCTCGACAGAGAAAAATAATTGAAGGCTGATCTAACTGCTGCTCTTGATAAGGTCAAATTACTGGAAGAGAATCAGAAAAGATTCAATGCTAGTTCTACAAAATTATCCACTATGCTAGGAGCATGTAAAGAAAATCGTGATACACATGGTCTGGGCTATAAAGGAATAGACGCACCAAGTGCTGGTAAGATCAATTTTGTCTGTGCTAATGGCAAACTCCCTAGTGAAAATTTCACTAATATCAAAAGTGAAAGACTACCTTCAGCAGCTGATGTTTCTATGAACAAAGATTGTCAACCATCAAAAATAGCTCATATGAGAACAGTCAAAAACATTCCCTTTAACTGTTATTATTGCGGCAAAAAGGGTCATCTTGAAAGGAGATGTCGTTTTCGACTGCGGAATGAAAAACTTCATAACATTCTTGTATGGATGTCTAAGGAAGTAATCAAACCTGCTTCTCATTATGCTGGTGTTAAAGGTCTAGTCTGTAATCAAGAAAAGTACTGTGATGGAACAATTCTTGGTTGTAAATATGACACAAAATCTGTTTACAATTGTAAGGGGAAGAATGTTGTTATATGGACGACAAACTCTTTAAATTGCTCTGTGAAGAGAAAAAGTCAACGAAGGAATAAGAAAATTTCAAACTCCTTGCCTCTCACTGAAGTAAGTCGTTAATCTAATGTGTATGTTCCCGAATACATTCACATAAATAATCGTGTCTCGGAGCTCAAGACCAGTATAAATAGACTTAAACGTAGTATTAAGAAGGCGAAAAAAACCGCTGCATCAAGTAATACTTGTTCTTTTCCTATTAATTCCTTTGAAAAGTCTGATAATATTTCTGATGACAGTCAAGAAAGAAAAAGGGAAAATGTCTATGCCCTTGATGAGCTATTTGCTTGTCAAACTACAACTTGACTACTTTCTAATTCTCAAGAAGTATTCCTTCTTGGCAAAGTAGTCTCTGTTGTATCTGTTTTTTTCTTCGTTTAAAAAAATATTGTTCATCTTACTGTTGAGCCCTTCTCCGGTTAATTATTACATTTGTAATACATTTGATCAGTAACTCTTGAGAAAGTTTTATTTGTTGCTCACTTTGAAAACCCTCGTTTTTCTTCCTTATGACAGTTAATTTGTTGTCTATCAACAATAATCTTGTTCCCTCCTCTTGGGCTAAGATTTTCTGTCAATGTGTTTAGATTTTGGTTTTTATCAAAACTACTTCTAAATTAGGCTCCACGGTTCTCTTGGTCTTGAACCTGGTTCATAACCATGAGCATACGTTCACCCGACCCATTACCGAATGAAAACGAGTAACTAGGGTTTTCCTATAAACGTCTCATATATATCATGAACTTCTTCTGATATATACTCGTTCGGTAACGTCAATTCTCCTGTGAGATTATGGTATGCACAATGTATGGATGCAAAAAGGAATACAATGTTGAAGGCAACAAATTTATTGAGTTTCACGAAAAACCTCTCTCCATAACCTGCTTTCATGCATGCAGTTGATCATGAAAAAGATCTGCCAGTTCAGATTTCGCCTCAATTGGTGGGAAATCTTCTTCGAGATTTTGAAGTCGTTCGTGAAAACTTAAAATTGCAACAAAGAATTTTGATTTTTTGAAAACCGAACTGAAGAAAGCAACTGATGAACTTGTTTGTGTTCGATCCCTGGTTGTTGATTTTGTCTGAAGACCTTCGGTTTTGTTCTTCTTAGGAATTATTTTATTTTGTCTAGGAAACTTCTTATGAGAATTTATTCTTGTGTTTTAAAAAGGATAACTAGGGTTTGGAATAGCCATTATTGTGAGTACACATAGCTATTGCCAACGATTTTCATCTTGCAATGTTTTTAGATTTATTTATTTAAATTCTAAAGTTTATTTGGAAGATGATTTTGCAGTATTAATCTTTATTGGTTTTATATATTGCAAAAAAATTTATGGGATATGTGCGTTTGCGTCCGTGAACTATGAGTCCCATATATGTCAAAAGTTAAGCCTATTATGTCATTATGCAAATATTGATGGAAGATAGGATGAACTTTTGATTGCAAAGATTAAGTCTATTATATGTCCTTATGCAAATATTGATGAAAAATAGAATGAATCTTTGAATATTCCGCAGTATTGGTCTTTCCCTGATCCACTTCTATGTGAAAGTACTGTGTGGCTCCGTAAGTTCTCTTATGTTGAGCATTTCCAATTAAATTAATCATGGGTTCTCTTATGGTTAATTTAATTGATTTTTTTGGATACAAATTCATGTTTCATGTAATTTGTTAATGTCCAAAGAAATCCTTCTTTTCTTGTAAAAGTAAGGTCGCTCTTGTTGTTCTTTCGGGAATGACATTTTATGGGGGAGAGTTCTTAATTGAACTTGTGCTTAATTGCCAAATCTTTGTAGGGAGTGCGGCTGTGGAATATTATAGGAGTTTTCTTGTATCTTTATAAACTCCTTGATGAATACACTAAGTTTTGACTATGTGAAATCATCGAAACAAAGTTGATATGTTTTCTTTTAGTCATGAAGAATCTCTATGAGAATTTCATTATGATCCCACTAGTTTTTGTACCTTTGCCAATTTATATTGACAAAGGGGGAGAATTAATGTGTAGTTCACACTACAAATACATATGGCTTATAGATCATTATGTAAGGGGGAGTGGTTTTCATGTGAGATGAAGTATTGACTAAGGGGGAGTGATAAATATCACCATAGTATTGTTGTCAAAGTTGTGATACAATTGGACTTTGATACTGTGTAATGATACTATGACACTGTATAACAATGATTGAGAGCTATTGTTTTCTCATTGTTATAGCTACGGATCTTCAACAACTATGATGTTGATTTGAACACGTTCAGAATCACTGGAGTACTTGGAAGTGACGAAGATTTCGAGTAATGTTGAAGAACCAAGGAAATCAAGCATTTGGATGAGAAGCTACAAAGTTTATTTATTTTGTAATCCATATGTATTGATAGTTTTGTCACTAAAATTGACAAAGGGGGAGATTGTTAGAGAACTACTCGGTTAAACTCGCAAGCGTTGTTATCTCAAGCTTGTTGTCAAGTTTAGTTGCCAAAACTATAAGTCTTGATTTCTAGTCTACTTATAGCTAAGTCTCGGATTAGGATAGTAAGTGTAGTTGAGCATTAGACTTCACGGCGTTCATCGATTGAAGACGAATAACTATTAAGGGGAGCTTGTGGAACTTCGTCAACAAAAGGTATGTGGATACTTGAACTCATCTATCACTCAGAAGTTTATCTACTCTATCTCCTATTTGAGACAAAAGCCGTATAACTATATAGACTTCGATTATACACATTTGATATTTCGAGCTGAGTTTAACTCGCTTACATATTTCTCGAAATATGTGTTGGTAAGGTTTCGCTTTAACCAAGTTCATCTTATATTCTTGACGAAAGTCAAAAGATGATCATGTGAAAATCGCCTTGTAACATCTTACATGATTTGTGTGAGATAGTCATTTGATGTAGACTCAGAATGTTTCGTATTGATCATTCGATGACTTGAAAATTTATTTGAAGATAATAGTTTGTGTGAGACAGCAATTGTCGGCTTCCGAGAATGTTTCAATGATTGAAATGGGAGTTTAGAACAAATAACCATGATTGGATATAGTACAGTATGCGTACTTGCATATGTGTTGTCCAAGTCTGGGAACAATGGTATGCATACACGTATGCGTAATGGTTGGTTATGGAAGTCCAGGAACTTAGTATTAATACCGGTATGCGTACTGGCGTGAATTTCCAGTTCCGTAAATTCGACTGAGTTTTGGAAGGTATGCGTACCCGTTCGCATACTGGCAAAACCAAACTTGGTCCGGCCACTTAGGTATGCGTACCTGTTTGCATACTTGAGTAGGTTATGTTCTAAAATGGGTTTGTTCATGAACTAATACATTTATATAATAAGGAATGCAATTTTTTGCAAACCGTGGCTATAATGTTCATGAATTGATTCGAGTGAATCAAAATCGATTTTGCTTCAATTGTGTCTTGTATACTTCTATGAGAATATAAATAATTGAACAATTCTAGAACTAGTTTCATTTGAGTTAGTTATGGTTAAGGTGAATATGGTTGATATAAAAGTGTTCATATGGCTAACTTCGGTTAACTATTGTTGAGCCAACAAGATGTACACGTTTAGGTACGGTTACCCATATCTAAATGAAGTCACCTTTCATTTATGTGTAACAAGCTAAGTTCGATCTAACGGTTGAAAGATATTAACTTGAGTCTAATCAGGTTTTCATCTAACGGTGAATATTGAGTGCTTTGTTACCAAGGTAACATTGATTGCAAACCCTGATTTAAAGACTATATAAAGGAGAACTCTAGCAACTTGGAAACCTAATCCCCACACCTCTTGTATGATACTAATTGCGACTAGAGTCGACTCTCCTTTAACCTTAGGTTTTTCACGAAACCCTGTAGGTTAACGACTTGAAGACTTCCCAGACCCAACTATTTTCTCTGTAGTTGTGTGTTCTGATCTTGCTGTTTTCTATTGTATTGAGTACTATCTTCTCTAAGATTTTCTCGGGATTTATTCTCCGATAGGCAAGATAAAAAGTAGTCACAAACATCTTCGTCTCATCGTTTGTGATTCCACAATATCTTGTTTCGCTACCATGCGATTAAGATTATTGTGAGGTGATTGATATTTCTAGCTGTTCTTCGGGAATATATGTCTGGTATATCAATTGGTTCCTGTTCACCTTGATTTATCAAAAGATGGAACAAAAACTTCTAGGTATTTCCGTGGGTGACAAATTTATCTATTCAATAGACTTTTCTGTGTGAGACAGATTGATTTATCAAGTCTTCGACTTTGGGTCGTATCAACTCTTAATAATGGGTGAGATCAGCTAAGGGAATCAAGTGCGTAGAGTCCTGCTGGGATTAAGAGGCAGAAGGAACGCGACTATACCTTGATCAGTGTGAGATTGGTTAGGGCTCAACTACATTCCATTCCGAAGTTAACTTGTAGTAGGCTAGTGTCTGTAGCGGCTTAATACAGTGTGGTTCTCAAATCTGGACTAGGTCCCGGGGTTTTTCTGCATTTGCGGTTTCCCCGTTAACAAAATTTCTGGTGTTTGTGTTATTTCTTTTCTGCATCATATTTTCTCTATAATAGAAATATCACAGGTTGTGTGTAAGTTCAATCAATTGTGAATCCGACCTTTGGGTTGTTGATTAAATTGATTGACACTTGGATATTTTTTTTTATACCGTCCAAGTTATTTCTTATATTCATTCGGGCTCGCAAATTCCTATTTGTTTGATTGCAGATTGAATTGAGAAATAGAGATATAACTCTTGAATATACTTTTCTTAAGATTGAGTCTGACTGTCTAGTTTATTTTCTTGAAAGTATATTGGAGTTAGTCTATACAGATTGCTAAGCGAAATATTGGGTGTGGTTGTTAGACCCCCGCTTTTTCAATAAACTTAATACATCTACTTGTAATGTTGTTACTTTGTGTGGCTATGCTCTTAGTATAACTATCAAGGCCATTTAAACTAGTTTGGTTACCTGGATCTTGTTTTATTGGAATGTTAGGGATGAGTCGATTAAAATGGTAGAACTGGATTATCGGTTCCAACAGGAAAATTATGGTAATTATATAATAGGAGTGAATTTGTGTCTTCTTAGTGTAGTCTAGGAGTCCAACAACAAGTATGCAAGTGTTTCACCGAAGTATAGTGCACGTACTACATACGAGACAAATATTTATGTTTATTTTAATTATTTTGAAGTAGGCAAATACTTATTTGTTGTTAAGTTGTTTTGTTTCTTTGTTATGTTTGAAATAAGAAAAAATACTCTTCAAAAAGCTATGAGACCAACTTCGCAGATGGCACTTTCACACTAAGATCGGCCATGTATTTCCAAAGGCTTAGGCAAGTTCGGGGATCTCCTTTTATTTGTATTAGAGGTCCTGACTTAAGGAAATCAGGTCGGGTTAGGCACGTTCCTTTTAGACTTGACATTCATGATTATTGTAGGATGCTGGAATACCAAAGGGCTCAGTGACCCTCTATAGCAAATGGAGGTAAGGAATTTAAATAGGATGAATAATATTAAGATTTGGGTTTAGTTGAAACTCGCGTGCAGGTTATGAATAAGGATAGAGTTAGAACTTACATTCCACCTTCCTGGTTTTATCTTGATAATTTTAACCATCATACTCTGGGTCGTGTTTGACATATGAAGGATCCTAATGTTTAGTTCCGATCAATATGTTTTTGCTAGAGTGTCTATTCAAAATGGTTCTTGGTTTATTCTTATTATTGTGTATGGGCATAACTTTGAAATTTTGAGAAAAGAACGATGGTCCAAAACCTTCAACTTTGTTGATTATAATGGCCTCCCTTGATGCTATATGGGATACTTTAATGCTTGTTTGTACTCTCATGAGGAGGAAGAGGAAGTACTCGTGACTTCTTCCTATCTCATCAGCTTTCAAGGGTTTTTGCAGGATGCTTAATTGTTTGATTACCCTTATATGGGATGCTTCTATACATGGTTTAACAAGCAAAATGCTCCTACTAGAATTAGTTATAAGATGAATGGGGTCCTCATCAACTTAAAATGGTGGCGTTATATCCTGATTCTATTACTGATTTTCAAACTAGTGGAGTGTCAAAATATTTCCTTATAATTTTCAGTATTTTTGCCGGAAGGGGGACTAGGTGTAATTTTTACAGATATTATAATGTTTGGGTTGAAGATGTTGACTTTTTAGTTGTTGTATAGGAGTCTTGGAATATGGAGGTTTAAAGCACTCTAATGTATAGATTTGTCTCCAAGTTGAAGAATGTAAAGCATGGAGGAAAAGAATATTTACAATTTCAGTGCTTAAGTTTGTGCAACTTGTTACTGTCCAAAAAGATCTACTCGTGAATCCCTTCTTCCCTATTACTATTTCTGATGAGAGAGCTGATGTGCAGGATTATTCCAAGAAGTTTAGGTATGAGGAGTCATTGAAAGAACAACAATCAGGGGTTCCATGACTGAAGTTAGGTGACAAACAACACTCCTTTCTTTCACAAGTTTATTATGTAAAGGTGAGCTAGGAACATAATTCTTGTACTCTACAACTCTAAAGGTAATAGACCTACCACTGATGAGGAAATAACCAAAGAATGTGCCTAATACTATATATATATATATATATATATATATATATATATTTGTACAATATCTCGATATTCCATTTGATGCTTTTTCTTGGGACCAGATTGAATTAAGTTACCATGTCTCTAAGGAGGATCCTAACTCCTTGACTGTACAAGTTACCACTGATGAGATTACTTTTGCTTTATCCATCATTGATTCTGATATATCTCCAGACTTAAATGAGTTCTCTTCAGCTGGAGAATCATTGCTCATATCTTCATAAAGGCAGTAAAGAGTTGCTTCTCTAGTGTTAATTAAGCAGCTTGGAGAGGTAAATCCTACCCTTGTTTCCTTGGTTCCTAAATCAATAATGCATCTTTTTTAAATGATTTTAGGCCAATTTCCATTTGTAATACAATGTACAAGTGCATTACCAAGATCTTAACTATCAGATTAAAGTATATGGTGAAGAATTTGGTAAGTCCTTGTCAATCATCCTTTATCTCAAGTAGGTCAATCCAAGACAACATCATAATAGCCTATGAATTGTTTAGAAACTACCATATAAACAATTGAACCCCAAGTGTGCTCTCAATATTTATTTTAGGAAAGCTTATGACTACATCAGGTGGGATGGATTGTTTAGTGCTCTCAAAAAGTTCAAAATTCCTCATAATTTTATTAACTGGATAAGCATGTGAAAGACTTCTCATACGTTCTCTATGTACACTGAAGTTAAGAGAGGCATAATACATGGGTGTTCTATATTCTATAAATTTTTGTCCTTATTATGGAGGTTTTTAACTCTTTTATGCTCAAGCAGGTGCCCTTGGGGTTCTTATCCCAGCAAAGATCATGTATTCACCCATCTTTGCTTTGCAGATGACAAGTTGATGTTCGTGAAGGGTATGCTAGATCATTGGCTAACAATCTCGCTACTTTCTCTAACATGACTGGATTGATTGTCAATAATAGAAAAGGCAAGGTTTTCATCTATTTTGTTGATCCTACCTCTATTTTCAACATTAAAACTATTTTAGAATTTGAAGTTGGAGCTCTGCCAGTCAGGTACCTGGGCCTTCCCATTATCTCCAGTAGACTCTCCCACAATGACTGCTTCCCTCTTGTGTTACATATAGTTTCAAGTCCTGCAAAGCTAGAGCTCTCTATTTTGCAGGAAGGGTTCTCCTCATCAAGGTCGTCTTGAGCAGCATGCTAGTATTTTGGATTTCTTTCTTTGTTTTCCCGAATGCATCCGACATTATAAACTATATATTATGAAGTTCTTTTGGCCAGATATAGATCTTGTCTACAAGCTGTCTTCAGTCAAATGGTCTTTTGCGTGTCTCCCACACTATGAAGGTAGGTTGGGTATTGGATGCATATAGACTACTCATATTATAAAAATATGGGATGTTGTGTCCAACAAGAATACCACTTGGGTGCAATGGGTCGAATATACCTGATCAACGGAAAGGATTCTTGGCATCCCAAGCCACATACTAACTCTTCATGGTTATGGAGGCGCATCCGGGATCATAGATCTATTGCAAATACAATGTTCTACACCTTATTGTAAATGAGGGAGAGCATTAGGTTGTGTAAAGATAGGTGGTTTCCTATAGGTAACTTACAAAGTATTTTTCATCCCCATCTTCTGTATGATATTGTTCATCATCTGGATATAAGTGCGAGTAGTTGGTTGAACAATGGAGATTGGCCTATCTTTCGAAATATGGTTAACGCTTTAGGATATATTCTCTTGGACGCGCTCAAAGTCAAAACAAACCATTTGATTGAAGACATGATTTTGTAGATAGTTAGGAAGTCTAGGGATTATTCTCTCAAAGACACATATAATGCCCCGGGGTTTCATGCTCCTAAGAAAGATTGGCAATCTCTAGTTTGGTTTTTTCATTACATCCCCAGATAGTGCTTCATTGTTAATTTGGGGGACTATCCATGGGGGGTTGAAAACAAGATCTAAGATACTCTAATGGGAATGGATGTGGATCTTGTGTCTGTGTTTTGTGCAACGTAATTGTGACGGACATGAAAATTATTCCTCGGGCACCAAGCCGCGTAGGCCGATACTCCACGATGCACCACTCATACCGCAGTAATCGGGAATTAAATCTTCACTTTTCACCAGGCAAGCATGATGCCTTATACGTCATTTTCAACTTACCCTTGTTCTGCTAAGGGTGCAAGGCCATAAAGGCTAATGCTAATGCATTTTGTACGCATCATTGACTTCTGAGTCCTGTATAGGCATAGAGCATGCCTTGGACTTGCACATCGGACGTTGCAAGCCTATATCTAACTTTCTTACCTTGCTTCGGCATTGTTGAAAGCATGCACTATTCTTGCTCATGCAAAGGGTGCATCGTTTAGGCTCATGCCATTCTTGCCTTGTATAATCTTATGATGCAAGTGGCTTATAAAATCTCATATAGCTTGCATGTCGGTTTAATTTTCTTTCCCAGTTATGCCCAATTCGCAATTGGTGCACGTCAACATCGAATGACGACTTGATAAGAAGTACAAGCATCCAATGAATGAAACGCAACTACCTTGTCAAGTATGGAAATAATCACCTATTGTATAACATTGTCAAAAGATATGGGTTACCATAATGCTTCAATCACCTTGCACTTAGATGATATGAGCGACAAAGAGCTGGACCACAAATGCTGGAACCCATTGCGGCTGCCTGCATACCCTATTCCGTAGCTTGAATGGATCAAGACATACCATACATCATCCATGTCTGAACTAGCAACTAAAGCCAACAAATATTCAAGGAAAAAGCTAAGAAAATCCTAGTTTGTATAGGGCAAAGGGTCCTTTGCAAATAATGCACAAGATAGTGCATCATAGACCTTTCTGTCGGAATGCATCATACTGGAGCATTCTTTGTTCAGCAACACAACAACGATGATGCATACATATCATGAAGCTCTCGAGAGTAGGAAACAAGGCATACTGATACTTTCACATCATATATGCTTCACTGCTAAGCTTTATAGCCTATTGGTGCATTTTCCCCCTAATGCACCTTCAACCAACGCCTTTTCCCTATTTATGTATTATTATTGACAACTCTAGAAATATAAAAATGAGAGAGGATGGACATATACCAAGTGCACATGCTTTCGCGACAACGAGTTTTGGATTTTTGCATCATAATGGTGCAATTTCAGTTCTCCCCGATGCTCACCTTGAGAATTGGACAATCGTGGTGTAATTTTTCTCTTGGAAAGCATCCCACTAGCGTGATGCATCACGATGGTGCAACTTCAGTTCTGGGCGAACATGCCCTTCTCGCGCAACACAAACTTTGAGATGAAGCTTCATCTCATTCAATGACGCATCTTTGAGCATGCGTCGTGAAAAACATGCACGTGATACATTGATGCTAGAGGATTTTAATTTCTTATTCAAGTACATCTATAACCTACCACCTTTTTTGGGTCTAAGGGTTTCTGGCTACTCTCATTAGGATGAACAGATCAAATGGTGTGTGACTAATTTCTCTGGCAATAAATCTGTTTGTACTTTAAGGAAACTCTCCTTCAATGCTTTTATCTATCATGAGTGGGGTGAAATAAGTTGTAGAATTTTCACACACAAGTCCCTTATACCCCGAGAATCTTCTCTAGAAGATTTTTATTGATGTGCGTTTAAAACTGGCTTCACTAGGCACAAAAATATTGGGTACAAATGAGAATAAAACCCTTGATTAGGGTTGCATAACTAACTTTTAGTTCCCAACCAGATTGATATTTCTTGGAAAAAACCAGGCAATGAGGAGATTGTTGTAACTATTGATAGATCTTTGAGTGGAGATGGTGCTGGTTTTGGGGCCATTATCAGAGATGAGTCGAGTGAACATATTGTGTTGTGTCTGGTAGCTCAAAACCTGGCTCTTTTACCTTGCATGAGTTACAAGTTTTTAAGCAGGCTTCAAGCTTGCTAATATAAGAGGTTGCTCTAAAGTATTTCCATATTCTGATTCAATAAATGTCGTGTTTTATCTTCTTAAAGATGATTCGAACCCCCTTGGACTTGCCACCATGTTTGGGAATCGATTAAAAGATTTTGTAAATGTTCCTTACATACAATGCACACGTATAACAAAACCAACATAGTTGATGATTTGCTGGCTAGCTATCTTCTTCCTACTGACGAGTTTTGTTGAGTTTATTCCTAATTTTTTTGTCGAGGCTTCAAAGAAGATTTTGATGGAAGATACTGACAATAAAGTCTGATGTAGGGCTCGTTGAGTCGGCTAGTTGAGTTGAGTTCCTCCTTTTATAGAAGAGTTCCATTTGTTGTTTTTTTCACTGTTTTCCTTGTAGATTGGAGTCTCCTTAACCCCGCCCCTTTCCGAGAAAGGAAAAAGAGTTATGTGTGAAGCTTAAAATAAAATCACGCACAACTAAATTGGTCGAAGATTTTGGTATAACTTAATCTCGCCAAGTTATAAAGGCCTAATTTTGTAAGAAAGATAAAATAAAAATATAATCTACTTTTTATTTACTATATATTTGTATTGATGAATTTTTCTATATTTTTTCTATTTGTATTGAAATCTATATAGAATTGGCAAGTCATTTGGTTTGTATCGATATTTTGTAGAACGGATAATTTTATGTTGTGATCACGGTTAGAAAAATAAAAAATCGGAACAACTCAAATCAAATGATAAAACTCGAAAAAGTACGACGAATCTTTTTTTAAAAAAAAAACTAATGAAAACCTGGGCCTTCATGAGTTTGACGGGGGAATTAAAAAAAATAAAATAATAATTAGCTACGCATATGGGGGACATATCATCTTTGAATCATGGGGATCTGAGACATATAGATGCTCAAGTGCAGCTCAACTATCCTAAGGATATCTCAAAGAAGCATCCACCACAAAAGTGGTTGCGGATGAAAAGGGAATCAAAGCATGGAATATTGGCTTGATATGAAACTTGAAGGATCATGAAGTTGAGGTACACCAGATCAGCAAACTCAAAACAACAAAATAGAAGAGTCGTGCTTTTACGGGGTCACTATTCATTTTTGTCGTAAATTCATGCCGTAGTTTTTTCTACCGGTTTACTAATTCATAGTTGGCATGTCAGCATAGTGTTTCCTAGAACTAGGCCAAAATTCATTAGCCTAGGATTTATGTTATTAGTGGGGTTCGATCACCAACCTCCTTCATGGGAAGAAGTTTGAGAACCATCATACCACTGATGATTCTCATGTTGTGGGTGTCTACATATCGCGGTATGTTGTACCATAATGTATGTTGTGTCCGGATCAATATGTGCTTATATTTTAGCATGTTGTAATGTGCATTGTGCCATATATGTGGCCTAAACGGCACACTTTGCACCTCGAAAGCACACAGTGCGTGACTCATAAAAAGGTACAGTATCCGGATCGACCTAACCTACTCATCATAATTCGATCAAAGTGGGCATCATATTCATAGTTTGATTGGCATAACACTTCGAGTCAGAGGTAAACAGGATTGGATTCCGTTGGTACAGCAGGTATCTGAACATCGCCAAACTAGCTAGCGATGGCTCAAAAGTACGCTACGAGGCTGTTATTCAGTTATTGTATACAGAGCGAAATCCCAAAATTTATAGTGGATTTTGCTGATGCCAGTGGTGGGTTCTTTTTTTCACTAAAGATCAACTAATGTGGTGGCGTATGAATGAATCTTTTGTGCATTTCATCCCACTGTAAATGACTACCATAGGGCACCCTTATAATTAATAGTTGTTTGGAGAACAAAAGCAGGGCTTAAATTTGGCTGAGTAGGGACTGCATCTACTTATAGAGTGCCAATGGTGGTGTGCTTAATCTACAAAATCTACTTTGTTTGTGCCATCTGGCTAACTCCTTTGAATCTAATTTATCGACCAAGCAAAAATGAAAAGATAATTTATCTAGATCTGGCTGGTATGATGGCATCCGATTCAGAAAAACGTGACACATGTTCCTTACTTAGGGATGCATATATACTTGGTTCAAAAGCCTCTAAACTAAACGCTCCAAATAGTAAGGGCCGGGGTCATCAAAATGAGGAAAAGACAAATACTCTGGCACCCAAGGACAACAACCATACAATGAGAAATTTCTTTAGTTTCTTTGATTTTGGCTTCTTTTTGGAAAACAAATTTGTTGAAAATGGTAACGGGTAAATTTTACTTTATAATCTATAAGGATGATGTTAAGTTGAAGAATGCAGTTTTTTTTTCACCCCAAATTGTTTTTTTGCATGGCTAAATTGAGTCTATGGTGATTATTTGGGGCCTACGACTTAAAAACGAAAAGGGTCATTAAGAAGTAATCTCTAGAAACTCCTCATCTCCTATTTATATGAATGTCTAATATGCCCTTATTCATTAGTGATGATTAATTTAGTATTAGTTAAATTAATTAGCGTTTGGGTTTTTTTTTTTTTTTTTTTTTTTAATAGGAAAGAAGATACATTAAGAACTTAAACTACATTTTACATAAGAGGAGTATTTCATGAGATCTCCAAAACTCTTGAGCAGAGACTCGATCCGCTGACCTCCTATTTGAGAGTCAAGCTCCTGGCCAACTAGGCTAACCCCTGATGGTTTGTTTGAGTTTGATTATAGTGTTAGGATTAGAGTAGAAATTCATTTCCTCTTTTAAGGTTTGGAGGGAAGGAAGAAGTAGAGGGAAAAAAGAAAAAACTAGGGTTTGTGATTTTCTTAGCAAAAATGAAACTTTATAGTGATGATGGAGACTCTAGTAGTGATGAAGAAGTGAGTGCATCTGATAATCTTGATTTCGATCCTACCGAATTGGATAATTTGTTGAATGAAGAAGAGCATGTCAACCAAAGAATGCTTGAGGATATTATTGAAGCACAAGAACAATATCGTCAGGAAAAAGAAGGTGATAATGCTCAAATAAACATGTGTGAGTTGTAACGATCTACAAACATGTATTTGCACGTCTCGATCGCCCAAAAAGGGGGGGAAATTCAAAAAAAAAATCCCAGAATCGGTTTATTCGATATCACCACATAAACCGATTCTGGGTAAAATCCCCAAATTGGGTTCAATAATCGGTTGTTGTTCATCACTATATAATCCGATTGTAGTAATTTTTTGGCGCGATGGGTACGTGACCAAAATCGGTTTTTGTTGGTGATGTACATATGCTGATTCCTTCACTTGGATGTTCCAGTAAAATACACGAAGTTCACAATCGGTTCATTTACGTATATATGTAATCCGATTGTGGAGACGAAATGACTTGGGGAAAAAGAGGACGAAAATCGGACTACATGTTATGCAATGTGAATCGATTGTGAAATATGGAAAATTTTCTATGAAATCATCAAGTCCTCAATCGGACTTTATAATTGCTCGTATAATCCGATTCCTAACAATCGGTTGTATCGACTGTGACACATAAACCGATTCTAAATTCTCAACTTGTCGATATATGTTGTAGATTGTTGAGGCGTTTGACAAAGATCAGCCCAAACCCATATCTCTGTTGGTTCCCGATACCTCTGCCCAATATTTCACCGATTTGGAATGGAAAGAAAGAAATGATGCAAAGCAATGGTTTATAGACAAGGGCATAGAGATAAAATGCGCATTAGTTTTAGGTCGTCGTTCAACTTAAGATCGTTTGGAACTTGTTTGTGAGAGAGGTGGAACGCAAGAAAGTCACTAGGCAAAGAACAGACCGTACGTGAAGAAGACGACAAGGGAATGCATTACTAAATCAAAGAAGTTTGGTTGCTCGTTTAAGATTGTAGTTAATAGACCCAATGGACCCAGTGGTAAGGTATACAAGCTCCATAAAGTGATGAATGGTTGTCATAATCATGATGATCCGGAATCTCTTATTGGACACTCGGCCGTTTGTGGGTTGAAACCACATAAATTGGAAACGGTAAGGTCGATGAAAGCGTGTAAACCAAGTGACATCCTTAGGAAGATTAAGGAGGATGATAAGAATAACTTGTCTACTTTGAGGAAAATTTACGCGGCAAGAGCAACCTTTAGGAAGAGGGAATGGGATGGTAGAGCGGTTATGGAACAATCTCGGTGGTTAGCCGATCAACACGGATACACAATGAGGAAGCAAGTATTGGAAGGCAAAGTGACTCGTATTTTCTTGGCGCATCCGGAGATGATCAAGTTGGCCCAATGCTTCTATCAAATTTTGTTAATAGATTGTACGTACAAGACCAACAAGTACAAAATGCCGTTGTTAAACATTGCTTGCCATACTTCCGACAAGAAAACTTGCACGTTAGCATGGGGATTTATGGATCGGGAGAATTATGTGAGTTTTACTTGGATGCTAGAGACCTTGAAGGAGATATACTGTAGCGATCAAACTCCGAGGATCATAGTAACGGATAAGGACCAAGCACTAATGAATGTCATAGGAGTGGTTTTTACGGACGCTAAGCATTTTCTTTGCACATGGCACATACAATGCAATATTAGAAGTAATTGTAGGGGTCATATCCAAAAGCCAAAGCCACAAAAATGTACCACTCGTGAAAAGGCCGAAGATGAGCGTCTTCAAAAACTAACTCCTGAACAACGAGAGGAGGAGAAGAAGAAAAGAAAATCAGAGTATGAAGCGAATGGGTTACTATGGAAGGCTTTTCAACATCATTGGGATTTAATGGTACACTCAATGTCCGTGGACGAGTTCAAATCTTATTTGGAGAGTTTTATTGGACTATGGAAGAAGGATTACAAGAAACGTGTGGTTTATTGCTTGAAGGAATTGTTAGATCCGTACAAGGAAAAATTTGTCTATGCTTACACCTACCAACACATGCATTACAAGAATAAGGTGACAAGTATCGCGGAAGGATCTCATGGACGTTTGAAGAGCTTGCTCTGAGGAAGCCAAAACAGTGTGGTTACGGCACAACAAGCCATCCATGAATACACTAAAGCTGATATCGTCAAGATAACCGCGCAAATGGAAGAGAGTAGGATGAAAATCATCACAAGCTACAAGGATTACCATTGGTTGATTAGATGTTTAAACTATAGGGTGTCTTACTGGGAAATCATTTCTATGATGAAGGATTACAAATATTATGTGGAAAACGAGATGGGGAGAATGAGAATTGTATGTTCATGTATGATGATGACGGCCTTGGGATTTCCGTGTTGTCATATGATTGCGAGGTATCAACAAGGAATTCCTTTTGAAATCATTGATCCGTTTTGGAAGCAACTAACTTTCAAACCACCCCCAACCGAAGAACTACTCGAATCCTTTGTGGACACGGATATTGGAAGAGAAATCATCGAGAAATTCGTAAAAAAAGGATGGCTTGGAACGGCAAGTTTTGATGTACGACTTAAAAACTAGCCGCTAACCCCCATATGGTACCGGTTGGAGAACCAACGGTGCTACCTCCGACGGGTAGACCACCTACCAACATAGATAGGAAGGAAGAAAGAAAAGAGTTTAAGGTTGCAATGAGTACCGGAAAAAACCCGTTATTGAGTCATAAAAGAAACCTTTCTCAACATGAGTATGAACACGCTAAATATGAAGAGGCGCAGGTTCCAAAAAAAAAGAGTCGACCAAAGAAGGGGGAAAGCGGGACAAGTAGCGCACAAGCCAAGACAAATGTTCCAAACATTCCTTCACAAATTGAGCATGAAGAGGCACTGGCTAAGAGGAAAAGGGGTCGACCAAAGAAGGGAGAAAGCGGGACAAGTAGCGCACATATGATCCTTTCAAATGATCCAATCGCTCCTTCGCAACATGAGGATCCAATCGATCCTTCTCAAGAAAGTCAAGCGCCTACAATAAATGATCTAATCGTTCCTTCTCAAGAGAGTCAAGCGAGTACAACACGAGTATCAAGGATACGTGCATGGAAGGGACAAATAAGACAAATAGGTTCTATGGTGACTCTAAGGGCCACTCTTGGTGATGGAAGAACGCCTAGGGATGAACGAGGTAGACCCCATCGAACCTGTTACACCATATTCGAGGAGTATTATTCGAAACTTCCTGAATTCATTAAGCCCTATGTGTTATCTACCGACGATGTGGATGCGGATGAGAATTGTGGTTACCACATTGCGTCGGAACAAATAGGTCATATAAGTTTGGTGGACGATGAGAACCTAACCCAATGTTAATATTTTAGAAAGACGATGGCCTTACGCCTACAAGAAGACAATGATTTTTACATTTCGATGATGAAGGAAGGATCAAGAAAAGATAAATAAGTGATATTTGATGAAATGGTTGCTAGTGTACAAGGGCCAAAGGGGAATGGACCAATTACCCCAGAGTATTGGATGAGCATGCCTCTATGTGGTCATCTTCTGTCAGAAACGTGGAGTTGCGTTGTTCATTTATTTGGTTAGGGAACATATTATACATACGCCCCCAAGTACACCATTTGGGATGAAGAGCTTAATGATCGGAGAATTGTTTTATTCAACCCTAACAACATACATTATATCGGTCTCAGGCTACGTGAAGATTGTCCATTACCACCGTTGTGTAGGTTTCATTATGACTCAGATCTCACCAAGAAATGGCTTGAAAAATAAGAGCCCAACATGAGGCGTTGGGAAGAGTTAGTCGAGCCGGATCAAGTGAAGGGTCTCCAAGTGTTGGAATGAGTATTTTCCTTTTGTTAAGAACTTGAACTATCAGATGCTTATATTTTGTCGCTTTCATATATTACATGTTGCAAACTTAACCAAGCTTAATGAATGAAAGTGATTTGTCTTTTTTGGGTATGTTGGACTCTTGAAATTTGTAACATAATCGGTCTTCTAATACGTTTTTAAAGTCCAATTTTGTAGGTTGTTTGCTGCAGCTTTTACAGAATCGGTTTATAATGTAACTATTATAAACTGATTCTGAATTCAAACAAGAATCTGTTTACACAGGAACTATTATAAACCGATTCTGAAAAAAACTTGTCTGGGATTCTTTCAGAATCGGTCTTTGTGGACGATAATGTAATCTGATTTTGGGAAGAAAAGGTTACAGAAGAACATACAATTTTTAACTCAATAATCGGATTGCATATGATCTAACATGATCCGATTGTGGACCATTTCCACTTTTCATAAACTCTTAAAATTGAAACTAGCACGGTTCTATTTTTTAGTGTGAGCTTCAACTATCAATGCCGCTTCGAAATGATAAAACCGCCCTCCTCTCCAAGTGGTATATTCATCATGTTCCACGAACATGTCTCCTCTGTGTCTAGCGAGAATCTCGTTGTACTTGACGCATAATTTCCTAACATGATTCGTCCTTGAACAAATATGGGATGGTTCATAATTATAGTGTGGTTTCTTGCTCGTCTGTTTAACGAAAGGACCCCAACCAACTTGAAGCCAAAATATACTCTCTTCTTGATGTTCTTTTGGAAAAATCCTTGACTATGTAATAATTTTTAACCCATTCAGTCTCTTCCTCAACATCCTTCATTCTTTCTCTTAGTTGGAATTTCTCTTGACCTCATTTCTTTGCCTTGAGTTTCTCTTCATATTTTGTCGTAGCCGATGACGATGATATTGTTTCTTTTATAGTTATTTGTTTGCTTAACACTTCATCCATTACATTAATATATTTTTTAGGTGATGAAGACGAAGTCATGTTTGTAGTTGTTTATTTGCTTCTTTTGCGTATCTCTTCTTCCATTGCCGCAATTGATTTGGTTGTTCGCTTGCATCTTCTAAGTATGTGTTCGATTGAATTGGTAGTTGATGATAATGGACTTGACATCTTCAAATGAAAAAAATTAACAATGGAGAAAGATTTCTTTGGATTAGGTAGTGTATGATAGAGGACAGACTATCCTCTTTGTATACACAAAATACCAACGGCTATAATTTCAACAACAAAAATAGTCGTTAACAGTCACAATCAGACTATATAGATGCACTAATAATCCGATTCTTGATTTCTCTACAAATCCGAACTTGAACCCAGAATCGGTTGATGTGTGCATTAGCGTAAACCGATTATGGTTGATGTTCATCACATCAACCCAGAATCGGGTTATGTAGGTGCACTATAAAAACCGATTGCTTTTAATATCAACCGCAATCGGACTAATATGGTGCACACATAAACAGATTCTGGGTAGATTTCCAGAAAATTTGATGAGTGAATTTCAAAGATTTAGAGGTAAATCATTGTAGAGTACCTCTTAGAAAACATGGATTAAAGGGATTTAACTCAATCATTTGAATCGTTTGTTTTTGGGGGTTTTTTTTTCAAAACCCAAATAGAAATTAGATTTCAATTATTGTTTGTGATTGATTAGGTTTTAGTTTTGATTTTGATGGAAATTGAGTTTTGATTAATGATTTTTGTATTTGTTAATTAAGTGATTATGATTTTGTATTGTATTAGAATAATTAAGTTTTCTTTAAAGATTAATTTAGTATTTTTACCATCATTTTTTTTTTGTAAATAAGATATTTCATTAAAGAAATTAGGACTCAGAAAGAGTCTCCGATACAAAAGGAGTAGAGTCATCTAATCTGGGAGTAGAAAATTTCCCAATATTAGATTTATCTACTAGGATATGTTTTAAGCTACATAGAGGAGGAGAAGACTCCCATTCAATAACCGAATTTAAAGGTCTGACAAACTTTGCTAGAGTATCTGCTACTTGGTTACCTAGTCTAGGAATATAATGAAATCCCAAAAAGTTATGACAGAGTTTAGTTATCCTATTGGCCTCATCAAGACAAGCCTTTGCACGCCAGGAGATGTCCGTAGAATGCCCCTGTAGATACTTGAAGATGCTTCCACAGTCACCCTCTATGCTGAAACTTTGAATTTGCTTTTCTTGTGCCCAAATTGCTGCTCGTAAGACTCCTATAGTTTCTGCTTCTTGTGGATCTGCACTTTTGGATTTCCCTGCTCTACCTCCTTCACACTTTCCTGCATCATTTCTTAAAATTAAAGCGTAACTAGATGGTAATAAGTCAGAGATCCAAGCTGCATCTACATTTATCTTTAGGGTATCTTTGTCAGGTTCCTTCCATGTCTGCATTTGCTTCTTCTTTTTCATCCCTTTAGGTTTAGAGTTTTTCTTTTTCCTTGTTATCCAAAAGTCTAAGTGTCTCTGAATTTATAAAGATAATTGTATAGGTGTTTTAGATTTGTTTTCAAATACTCTGTCGCATCTCTCCTTCCAGATAAACCACATTTTAGTTAAGAGCCTTTCAATGGATATGTCTGTCCTAGGATTACTCAACCAGCTATTACAGAGATCTAAAAAATTACTTGATCTGTTTAATGGTAAATGCACAGGATTGGGAGTTGCTTCCCAAATTTCCTTAGCAAAGGGACAGTGAAATAAAAGATGTTCAATTGTTTCTACTTCTACATGATACATGGTACAGTTAGGCACTTGATGTGATTTCAACATTGTTGTAGTAAAAGGTTCATTGAGACTTGTGAAAGCAATTGATTTTAGACTTATTTAAACTAAAAATAGAGAAAATTTAATTCCAAATTTGATTTCAAGATTGAAAATAACCAAGACACTAGATTCCACTATTATACATGAATGAATGATGGTAAAAATTCCAAAACTCTAATTATCTTTTAAATCTCTTATTTCTTAATTCACAAATAATCAGGCATATTCTCAAACATTAATTGTATTCCCTAAGCATAGATTATCTAAACAAAGTATAACCTATCTAATTGAATCACATCTAATTAAGAAAATAATGCAAACAATTAAAATTCTGCAAAGTAGTGATTGAGTGAATTATAAAATACAAATTAGAGAAAAATAGAATAGTTACCAATTATTCATGCATAAATAGCTTCCTCCGTGCCTTGGTTACGCGAGAATTAGCTCATCATCATGGAAACACGCTCAAAATTCATCTTTATTGCTCAAAAATGGTGTTCACAATAATGAAATGGGAGAAAAACAATAAAATCGGGGTTGTAACACTTTTATTTGTTACAAACCGAGCTGTTACAGAGAACGATAAAAATGAAGTGTTGTTGTCACTGTAGCAATACGGCCCACAAACAATTGTCGTTGTCACTGTTGGAAAACGACAGTTCTGCGTGCGTCTTATGTTCTTCGTGTTCTTCACAACAGCAGAAAATGGAGTTTTTATGCCACTTGATTTCTCGACTCTCTCGTTCTTCCTAACTGCCCCCAACTCTCCACGCCCCGTCCTTGTACCTAGAGCAATCTATTTATACTCCTAATCCTCATTTAATCAGGCCATATCTCCCAAATAATCTTCATTTATCAATATTATTCTCCACGGCCAAAATTTCCATTTTTTGATCTTCCACGCGCATGCTGCTGTATTTCTTTCCTTCTATACCTTCTTCACGCTCCAGAATATCGATTAAGTCTTCCAAGCACGTGCAGTACACGTTTAAATTTCTCACAACTCGTGTAAGCTCATATTTTTCCTCCAACTCCCTGTTTGGATTAAACCAAGTTATCCAGCCAAATTTGATCGATAAAATCACCCATAGTAGCTTTCTATAGTCATATCACGTCTACCCACTAAGTTTCAGGGATTGAATCTCACTAAATCACGTCCAAACATCCGATCGAAATTCTGCTGTTAATGAAAATATTTTCCCGCCAAAATTCATTTTTTGAATTTGAGAAGAAGATGTCCTAACCCTAATCCTGCACGGGTGTCCCTTTAGCACTTGTCTTATGGAGTGCAAATAGTAATTTTTGGGCGTAGATAGTAATTTTTCCGGGGTTCCTCCGACACATTTTTGGGGTGCTTCCGGTGCATTTCTGGGGTGACTTTAGTACTCTATCCTGGGGTGTAAAACACCACTTTTCGAGCCAATTTTGCCGCAAGAGCTTATTCTCTAAAAAAGACTTAAAACAACTTTATTAGAAATAAAATGAGTCCTAGATAATGTAGTTATGAGTGAAAATGCGTCACACTTACGTGCTTATCAGTACTACATCTTTGACTTTTCCAAAAAGCTTTGCATTGATTGGGAGTGCATTTTGCAAGCATTTCCACAAAAATAACTTGATTCTTTCAGAGATATTCAAATTCCATAAGCCTTTCCAAAAAGATTCAGGTAAAGAGAGACTAACTATGTCTTTTCTTGATTCATTTAGTTCATCATACAAAGATTTGATAGTGAAATCACCTGATTTTGTTAAAGTCCATCTGAGTTGATCCTTCCTAAGAATTTGGTTACTATCCTTAAACAGATAGATTCTTTTTATTTTTTGAGCAATATCAACAGGAGGTAGGTAATGGAATATTCCATTTGCATGTTTTTATGTCAATCAGATCTGAGACCCTAACTAAATTACTGTTACTGGGTGTTTTGAGACTTTCTAAAGTAACTTCAAGGCATGGAATCCATTTGGCTTCCCAAATATTAATGTCCTGCCCATTTCCCACTTCCCAAACACTGTATTTATTTACAAGCTCTAGACCTTGTCTAATACAATTCCAGGTCCAAGAGCTCTTGTTTGAAAGTTTAGTTCTAAAGGGGAATTTGTTCCTAAAATACTTAGATCCCATTGTTTTCGCTCAAAGAGCATTGGGTTCTTTAGCTAATCTCCAAGCTACTTTTGCTAACATTGCTAGATTAAACTTATGTGTTTCTCTAAAGCCTAAACCTCCTTTGAGGATTGGTTTACAAATATTAGGCCAAGCTTTAGGGTAGAAGCCTTTATGACCAACTTCATTTGGTAAGAAGGGATACTAGACAAAACTGCTCGATTAAGAACAGACCTACTTGGTTGGGAAAGTACTAAGCTTTTCCAACCTTTAGATTTGGTTTCGATTTTTTCCAGAATAGGAGCAAAGGTTTTTATCTTTGTTCTGTCCATAAAAAGATGAGCTCCTAAGTATGGGTCCTTAAGATTTATGTGCTTTATTTTTAGAAGTTTAGACATCATTCTCTGATGTTTAGGTTCTACTTTCTTACTAAAGAAAACTCCAGATTTTTCAAAATTAATTATCTGACCTGAGGCTTTGCTAAATGTTTCTATTGTGTCCAAAAGATTCTTACATTCTATCAAAGCATCTTTTACAAAGAGTAAGCAGTCATCATCAAAGAAAAGGTGTGAAATAGGTTCACTTTTAGGAGTTATTTTGACCCCGTGTAGAGATTTCTTTTTCTCCTGAGTTAAAAGAAGTCTTGAGAAAATTTCCATACAGATAATGAATAAGTATGGAGATAGAGGATCTCCTTGTCGAAGCCCTCTAAAAGGTTTGAAAGAAGGACCAGGGGTACCATTCAATAAAACAGAAATGGAAGTTGTTGAAATGCATTGGTCTATAAGGAGACAAACCTCATCATTGAAGCCAAAGGTTTTAAGAGCAGTTAATAAGAAATTCCAATTAACTCTATCAAAAGCTTTAGACATGTCTATTTTTATCCCTAACCCTCCTTTTTTGGTCTTTCTCTTTTTGAAAGAATGGATTATTTCTTGGGCTACTATTATATTATCAGAGATTTTCCTGGAGGAAAGGAATGCAGATTGAAAAGGAGAGAATTTTTTTTCTAAAAAGGGCTTTATTCTATTAGCCAAAAAATTTGCAATAACCTTATAAACAGTATTACAGAGACCGATTGGTCGAAATTGACTAGGATTCTTTGGATGTTTTGTTTTTGGTATTAGAAAAAGGTGAGTTGTGTTCAAATCTGGGTTCATAATTTTTGTTCTAAAAAAAATTGTATTGTTTTTGTTACTTGTTGTCCTACTAAGCTCCAGTTATGGATGAAAAACCTGACTGGAAAGCCATCAGGTCCAGGGGATTTATTTGGCTTCATGTTTTTTAAAACCAAAAGAACTTCCTCAACAGAAGGGATTTTCAAAATACAAGAGCTATTAGAAGAAGAAATGACAGAAGGGATGTTTTCAAAAATAGGATTGGGGCTTAATTGATCAGAAGTCAGTGAAAAGAGTGTTAAAGTAATTTGTTAAAATAGAACTTATCTCCTTTCTATCTCTTGTTGGAACTCCCTGATCAGTTTGCAAACTTTCTATGGTATGGTATTCCTTAGACACCCCATATCCTTCTCTTTGGGTTGGTTGAAGAAATTCATAAGCCCCAAATAATCACCATAGGCCCCAATTTAGCCAGGTTTTTTTGTCCGGGTTCTAATTTTAAAACCTCATTCTACATTTATTTTAGCTATCATCGTTATATTTTTTATTTTTTATTTTAAGTAAAGCATTTTATTATAAAATAAAATAAAGTTTTACAGGAAAGCACGTAAAAAACTGTTGGTAGCTTTTGTTCTGGCCATATTGCCTGAAAAATGAAAACCCGTTAATAGATTTGTCAAAACCTGAGAACCATAAACATTTGAAGAAGTACAACCCACTAATAAGTAATCCCAACGTGGGTGGATTTGGTCAGGGAGACGCATAAATAGTACTTCAACATGTGGACAAGAAATAAACTACTTTTATTTAATCTGAGCGAGAAAGAAAGAAATGGTGGCATTATATTCCATTGTTGTTTTTAGAAACCTTGTTTCCTTGCTTCTTTTGCCAAAACTTCTACCCCATTGTTACCATTTGCATGTATAAGCTTATTCCCCAAAAAAAAAATCACAAGACATTATGATTGTTATGGCTTACGAGACTATTGCTTGATTTCTCCAATTAATTGAAGTCACTTCCATGTTGGAAAATCAATGGACTCTTTTACAATCAATGTCTTGATAATAAAATTGGTGGAATTAGCATATACCACATATGTCTCGCTACATTTCCCTTTCAAATAAAATCTTTTTTTGTTCGTTATCCTCTAACTTCACTCTGGTAGTCTCTCACCCTATAAGTAAATTAGGCCTGCAAGAATACATAAATAAAACACATACAATTTTATAAACTTTTTTTTCTAAAGGAAACTCAAGTTTTATATATTAGAAAAAAAAAACATACAAGCTAGCTTCTGTCAAGCAGAAGCTGCCTCCTAAACCTATTATGAGGATTTACACACCACACCACACACCTGTATACATATTCTAACGAGCAAAACTTTGCCAACTTATCAGCTTGTTTGTTACACGCTCTATTTACATAAGAACCCATACTAGAAGGAAAAGAAGATAACAAAGTTTTAATATGGTAAAAGAGATTGATATATTCTTTTCGGAAACTAGAAAACAAAAGAGAAACAACCTCAGCCGCACCCTTGTGATATGTTTTTACAAGAACTTTGTTACAATTCAGTTGTTGTGCCTATTTCAATCTTTGCAAAACTGCTAAGCTTCATCTTGATTGATATCTCTCGTTATAGTTGAAATAGCTTTGGTATTTAGGAACTCTCCCGCATCATTATGAATAACAATACCCAAATCCGTAGAGTTAGCATTAAGCCCCATTATCAGCATAAAAGGTTACCCATCTTATAGGAGGAGAAGACAAATGCATATACTGAACAATTGATCTAGAACGAGTAAGTACTAACTGATCTAGAGAACTGTCTATATGATATGCAGTACAAAATTGATAAATGTAGTCATTAGGGTTATGTCTAATATGCTGAAAAACAAAAGAACAACGAGTTTTCTAGATCTCCCAAAATGTAACCACCACCAAATGAATCATTAGGGCCTACTTGAATGAAATATGATTTTTCCAATTAGTCCAAAATTATAACCAACCCTGTATATTGTTAATTGTCATTAAATGATGTAGAATATACTCTGAAACAACAAACAGTGCAAATGTCGTTGGATAAATAGAGGAATAATGGTTTCACTGGCTTCACCAAAAAAAGGACAAAGCAGAACTTGTTGCTGGGAATACTAAACACCATTGTAATAACTGTGAGAATATTATGACAGATCTCCCATAAGAATATCAACATTTTATATGGGAGCTTCAAATGCCATAGTTTAAGCCAAAAGAAAATTAAGATAATGGTGTAGTGGTATGATGTATTTGCTGGTTTTGCAAGACAAAGACGATGACAAATAGAACTTACTGAAGATTTCCATACTTGGTGATAGACCACTTAAGTAAATCTTTAATGTCTCGAAATAACCTGATTTGCTGAATTTTCTTGAGTTTCTCATGAGTTAGAAAGTGTTGAAGCTGATCAAGATTCCAGTCATGATTGTCAATAAAATGAGAGTGAGTTGTCGGAGGATAAAGAGATACCTGATTTGATGGTTCAAGAGATGTGGTGGATAATCAGTTATGCTTCCAAGGGTTAATGGAACCTCCACCAACAAATACAATGCTTTCGAACAATTTGTAGACCCTTAAGAAGACTCATCCATATCCAAGTACCATTGGTGGGTAACTCATCAAATAATACATCTTTATCTATGAAATACCGAGCTTTTAAAACTTGAACCCCTTTAGCATTTTCTTCAATAACTAATCTCCATGCTAACTTTGTTAACGTAGCTAAACTAAAAATCAGGTTTTTTTAAAAAACCAATACCTCCTAGCCGCTTAGGTAGACATAATGAGTTCCAGGATTATAAGTACCTTTTGAAGTAGACTTGTCCCACCAATATTGCCTCTGAATTCGATTCAGTGATTGAATTGTAGACTTTGACAGCATAAAGTAGTTCATATGAAAATTGTCCATGATGCTGAGAACTGCCTGTATTTGAATGGACCATCCTACCTGATTAATAATTTTTCCTTCCCAACCTTGTAGTTTAGATTGCATCTTATCAACAATAATGATAACGCAATGTGATTTATTTATGGAGGTGAATAAATTTATCCCTAAATACTTCTCCTCTATTATAACTTCTCCAGCAAACTGATGGTTTGCCTTTACTAATTAATTTTCTCATTTTTATTTTATTTTCTTTAAAGGAGAGGTGAAAATGCATTCGTGGCTTTAATTTAGTCTCCAAAACCATGTATGCTGAATTTGTTAGCTTACCTATCCGAGTAAGAATGGTTTCCCAATCGTTATATCTATCCAAACAAGGTTGTATGAGATTATCAAATTCCATACTATAATTTAAGAATTGTTTTGTTTGGTACTGATAAACTCTTTTAATAACCCTTTGCAATATTTTTCTTCTCCAAATGATAGCACGTTCGTGGATTAGAGTTGTGTATAATTTCCAAAAATCTGCTTAGTTTGTGAGAGTGTCACTTAAATTTGAAATCTGATGTTTTAATCTCGAATTAAAATTTGTTGACTTTTAAAAAAATTGAGACAAATTTCAAAAAAAACAAAACAAACGGAAAGACGTATATGCGGTCTTATCTTATATTTAAATACTACAAGATTTTGCTTGTAAACATAGCAAGTAAGGCAGCAATGTACAAATCAAATTGGTTTTGGTTTTGGTTTTAGTAATTAGCTAGCTTGTGCATTAATAACTTAATGCTATTATATCTTATCCCGTGATAATGTTGCTAATCTATGAATGTCCACCTTAATAAGATGATTGGTATTTACAGAAAAAAGAAAGATCAATACAACTTTGCATTTGCGACTTATTAATGACATACTAAAAATCCTGCGGGAGTCATTGTTTTTGGGCCATTTTCCCACTCAATGTGACCAAACAATTCCTATTAATAAAAGCAAATTAAAACAATAATGCGTCTTCCACTAAACCTTTTCATCATTTATGCAAAAGAGGTGGTCGTCGTATTAAAATCTTCACACCAATTTGATATGAGAATGTGTTACATTTCATTGGTTTCAAGTGTTTCTTTTTGGCGACCACCACCCATTAGTGGACGGACTGTATAAATCTGTTTGATTTTTGAGTAACCAATCAAGAATTATAACTTAAAGTTGACAATTCCGTTTCATTTTATAATAAATCTCTTTGGTATTTCTTTAAGGATGCTGAATGCTGATGTCAATGTGCTACGTGCATGTTATGCATTGGGTTCGTGAATAGTCCAGTCATAGAGACAAGACATGCACTCAATCTATGAACATCTACTGCATGTTTAGTTTACTGATACACATCCTCCCGGTATAATTAATACTGTACTTTGTGTAAGGGAAAGGAAAACTTGGATGTGAAAGTGATATAACACAATTAATAAAAATATTAGAGTGCGGATAATCTTCAAAAATAAAAATGTTTATAACTTGAAGTAAACGTTTCTCGTTCCATTTTAATAGTTTATCCCCGCCGGCAAATTTATGATACGTTTATATTAGGCATCTCACAGTTCACATCGGACATAATCACTCAACATGTAATGGGCCGAGCTAAGGGTGGCAATGGTTAACCCCGAAACATCGTTTTCAGTTTTTTTATTGGAAGTTTTCAAATAATGCGATCGAGTTTTAGTGAACGTGGTTAACATATACCAATGCATGTCATCTCCCCACATATACAGCTCTCATAATCACGGTAGAAGTGGACTTTATCATGGCAGTACTGAAAAAGACCCCAAGGCAATGATTCTAAAGCCACGATTGACCAATGAACGAGACTTCCGACATACCGGGCTAGGTTGGATAGCTAGGTAACCGCACAGTTGGTCGGGAATAGTAGTGGGCACTCATAGAGTTAGTGGAATCTTTCGTTATAAGCTACTACAGTATATATGGGACAAACCATATCAACAAGTACAGACATAGAGACTGCGACATGTCATATTAGATTCTTCATTCCTTTTTCTGATCAGCCTACCGAATTGTACTGTACCAAATACAACAACCTTCACTAGAGAGAGCCGTCTCAGTCTCGGACAGTGCATGCATTGCATCTTCAACTACTGCTAGTACTGGTACTAGTAGCAGCTCATCATAAAACAGTCATTAGTCTAAGTTCGTTTCTTTATTCGGCCTGCCAAATAGTGGGAGGTTATTAAGGAAAGGTGGCTATATGCTTCTAGATGTTCTGTGGCTTCTGATAAGAAAAGAATCAAGAAAACAAAAAAAGGAATTTTTGAATCATTAGCTCAACAACATTCTACGAATTTCGATTACTTTCCAACTATATAGGTCCAAAGGGCGATATAGAAAAAAAATTCCAAAGACTTTTGGATGCCTACTATAAGGGAACCAGATTTTACTGAGGGGAAGACAGATGCTCATGAAGTGATATATTACCTGGTATGGTTCTCGCTTTGGCCACCGCTAATCCCAGCCGGCCACATGCAGCTGGTTTGGATAACACGCAACCTTGCAGCCAAGTAGCCTACCAGATCAGCCACGAAATGCAGTGTAGAGTGGGTGGTTGGTGGATTAATCACGATATGGGGTCACTCCTAATGTCGATTCTCTAATATGTTGCAGAAATTTATCATGATGGGGCATCCAGTAGAAAAACCATGGCCAAACTTCCTTTAAAGCCCAAGTTAACAACACATAGTGGAAACAGAACAAAGTTTTCTAAAGGCAAAAGTGAAAGAAGCTGAACCACGTATATTATCGTGATATCTGCACAGTGTGCGATAGAAAGCATACACTTTAACACCTACTTATATAAACAGAAAGCAACAACTAATTAGATCCCCCTATGCATGAACCGATGGCCTAAATCACACTCCTGAGGTGATGACCTCACACTACACTCTCCACAAGACAACAATTTGCAATACAATTTTGCATAGCAGAAGGGTCACTCAATGAGAGCCATCTGACCAAGTAAAAACTAACTTGACTGCACTGGCAGAGCCACGATTCTATGTAGGGGGGTGCCAAAAAAAATTAAGAATAATTGCACTTTGTTGTGGCAACTGGCAAATAAGAGAGAAAATGAAAATTTTAAGGGGTAGTCAAATTTTAGGCTTTGCCAAGGTTTGGAGTTAGTTGCCTGCCCCCTGCTTGACCGTTTATCTGCATGTGGTAATTTGTTCCTGCTGTTCTCATATGCTCTGGTTAACTGTGAAAGACTCCCACGCATAAATTTCAATAACTGATTCATATCAGTCTTCATCCTCATAATGTAAAGTATGAAAAAATAGTGCAAGATCTTCATTAGCTTTGACATTCACATGAAATTTTTTACTAGTTCATAGAACATTCCTACTCATATTGAAAAATATGTGCACAAGAAAACAAAAATCCGTAAGAAGTACTTAAAATTTTGCTATAAACAAGGATTGGAGACCTCTATTGTACTTTGACGTATGTACGTGTTTGATTCCTAGATATGTTAATGCTACCAGAACCGATCCCGATTGACACTTAAATATCCAGCCATTACTTTCCCACCAGTATTCCGCATTCCGTCTATGAGAAAACACCAAGTTGAACCCAAAGCTCCAATGAAGAAATCAGCCTCCGTAGCCATCAAGAAATTAACCAGGGGATAATTTGTACTCATCTTTCTACCGAGACTCGCCTCATAAGATGCCATTGACGTGTTTCCTACTTGCCGTGTAATGTTCGTGTAATAAAACTTCCAATTTGGGTATGACATTGATTTGTCAATCACTTCCTAAACACCAGTCATTTGTTAAAATCTATGACATACAGTTTATTGCCTTACAATCACAAATACTAGAACCTAAACCAGAGAATTTTAGGAATTTAGGCTCGAAGCCTACAATCACAACTTATGTTGGACACAGAGGAAACTTTATCCTTTTTCTTTCATGAGAATCATCACTTTTCAGCTAAATTAGAAGGAAGAAGAACGACAGAAGTATATCTGCTTACCTGCATTTCAGTTGAAAGCCAAATGGTCTTTAGATTTGGAAAGCGCTTTCTTATCCTATCAGCAAGGCGCATATACTCTTCAAATCCAACCACCTTCATTTCACATGCCTTATCTCCTATTCTTACATGCATACTCAGTAGAGGCCTAGGAATCCAAGGTTTATGTTCGCGCCACACATATTGCTCCATATCAGACAAAGGTTTATTTGTAACTGCCTGTTTATAAAAAATAATGCACAGCAATTTTGACATTATCTGTAAGATGAGCGAGTATCTGATCCATAATAATTACTAGCACAAATAAGATACATGTAGGCATCTCCGGATACAAAGGGATTAATTCCTATTTTAAAATTTACCAATATGTTCAATTTTGGGTAATCTCTTAAATATGACTTGTTAACAGTTTAAGTGGATACCTCTGGCCATGCTTCAGGAAGATTTTCAAGAACCATCTCCGCGGCTTGAAGTCCAAATGCAGTATGTCGAGCAACGTTTAGCAAGTCACATGTATAATCAGTTTGAAATCTCATTAGGTACCGTATTGCCTGAGGAATACAGCTCAAAAAAATTAAATTATGAAATTTTAACTAAACCCTGAATATATATTCCAAGGATGAGATATGTAATTCTGAAATCCTGGTTGGTACTCAGTTGAAACAAGTTTTTTCAGCATTGATAACAACTACAAGTTAGTTCAGTAATATGAGAAGCATTGTTACACTTAAAACCGATTACAGTGAGTAGTCAGTAAATTGATAATGCAACCATATCCTTGGCGCCTGTTGATTGATATGGGGTGAATTATTGGTGCAACAAAGCTGGAGTTAACATTTGAACTCTCCTAGTACTGGATAAAAAATTCATTTGTACCTGTGCTCGCCACCACCTCCGGTCCATTTTTCGATGATGCCTGACCAAACTACCATTTATTTCAGTTGTTGGTTGTAAATATAACCAAGGATCACCCCAAACCCTGCAAATGAATGATAAACATATAAAAACCAATAATGAGAAGGCGCTAGTCGTGACCCTCTCATATTACATTTACATTATCTTACTTAGGTACATGTCCTGCCCAAATGTCCTTTGACCTATAATTTTGCTTTCCAGTTACAATTCCACTATCCCAAGCTTCTTGTCGTTTCATAAGCTCAAATGCACGATCTCGGCATTCTATAGAAGTTTCAGGAAAGAAGTAGCAAGACCAGTGAGAGCGGGAATGGCCTGTAAATATAAGAAGTAGCGCAAAAACAAAGCTTTTTGTGTCACATTTTCGACCTTTCAACAGACAACTTTCTTAATACAGGTAAAATTATGATTCTAAATTGTACCTTTACATCCATCATGGTCTGCACGGTTGAAATAGTTAGTAACTAGAATCCTATTCTCATTGATTGCAATGGCAAGAAAACCAATCATTCCAGCTAGCTGGGCACCAATGCCATATCCAGGTTTGGTTTCCCAATCAACAACTAGAAACCTTAAATTAGGGTCACTGCAGTTCAGTGGGTGTTGGTGTATCCATATGTCATGTTGCACTTTCCTTGTCGAGGGAAAATTATCTTCATCTGATCCTGAAATCTGCAGACATCGACTTGGGTAACATTACCGAGAAGTATGGAGAATTTTTTAATCGGCAGATGGGAAGAAATAAAACTAGCATCTTAAAGTAAACATTGCAGTCCTACAACAACAACAACAAAAAAAAAATCGCAACAGATAAATACTTCATTGCTTTGTCAAGGCCTACTTGATACAGTTCCCCCAGATAAGCATAAATTGTAAGCAGGTAACACATAGTATCAAACATGGATGTACAAAGAATTCTGCAAATTGAATTGACGGTGATAGCAAAAATGAAACTTACCCAAGGAGGATAAGCATCTTTAGATTTAAACATCTTCTCAGCATGTACTTGTTCGGTATCCACCGTGGAGTTTTCTTGTTGAACTTTCATTCTTAGAAGTCCTTTCCAGTTTGCCCAACCTGGGTTTCGTTCATTCTCTCTGCGACTGTCCAGAAATTTGTTCACTTGTGCACTGGATTTACAGTTCTCCATATGGGGAGCTTTCGGCACTTGGGATATGTTCAGTCCTAACTTGCTCCAGAGCTGACTATCATTATTATCTTCTGATTTATTTAGCATAGCAGTCCAAGCAGAATACAATAACATGATCTTCTCTTTTCTATCCAACTCTTCATTTTTCTGTGAATGTAGCTTTCTTGCACCATTATCTACAATTAACAGAAGAATATATGCTCTCAAATCTCAATCCCAACTGAGGAAATCGTCACCAATCAATATGACAATTGCCAACAAGAATAATGCTAATAAGATATGTGCAGGCATGTTGCGCAAACTACTTATGTTTAATCTAGGAATCATTCGGCGGTAATAGAAGATTTGATCATGAATTACAAATACTACCAAATTGAATTCAGGCAAAAACTGAGGAATTCAAACTCACTGAAAACGTCTGAACTTGATGCATTCTGAGACAAAGTTCCCAGGGAAGCTGGCAAAAATGAAAACCCTCCAAACTCCACATTTCCAGATGAAGTTAAAGCGGCAAGAAAGAAATAAGTTAGACAAACACCAGAAAGGAAACCCGCTACACAAACTTGACATGAAAATGAGTTGCCCATCTTCAATGCCTTTGATGAAACAACCCTCTCAAGGGTTATGTCATTTCTCTGTGCTGTGGATTCCATTTCTGCAAAAACATAAAATCTAATTACCAAAATTTCCTACTAATCCCATTTTTGGGTACTCAAAATTTTCATTGCTTTCGAACTGTGTAGTCACATGAATCCATTACCCATCATAAAGAACTCCAAATCAAACCTGGAAATTAGAGTTTCTCACTTCCAAACCAAACAAATTGACCACAATAAATGAAACCACTAGCAATTACTTTTTTCACCTGCAATAAATGGAAATACCTCAACCTCAACTTCAATTTCATTTAACAAAAAGGCAAAAATCACAACTATACTGAAGAACAAAATTAATGAACCAGTTTTGCAACAATTTCACATGCAAAAAAGTTGGTTCTCCAACTTGACAAGCGACATGCATTACCTCAAAGTATATCTAACTTTTTGAGATGGGTACTGCAATTACAAAGATGACTCATTGGTGGTGTCTGGTCAAGGGACTAACTGCACCTCTATCCTTGTACATTCTGATCGAGAAATAAAAGAGAAGGAAAAGCTGAAACCCAGTAATAAAAACAAATCATGCAAAAAGATGTAACCTCAACTTTATGCAAGTTGTGTGTTACTTGGTGAAGACAAGTATCAGGAGGTTCAGTAAAGGAAACCAACCCTACCACTTTCCCCCAGAAAGGCAGAAACAGAGAAAGACAAGTATCAAAAACATCCCTGTTGGACTGAGAACACAGGATCTGAAAATGGGTTTTCAGTGGGGCCTACTAGGGACTTCAAAGATGTCATGCTAACTTAGATTTCTTAAGGAAAAGCCTGTGGAGATGGATTATATGAGAAGATTAATGATTGATGAGAGTAGGATTATGAGATGAGGAGCTATGATTATGAAGTGAAGATCAAGTCATGGTAGGAGTGAATTGGATCAAACCCTTTATTAGGAGATAATTAAGTGAAGATGAAGTCGAGTAGGAGTGATGGACAATACGTGTTGGCGTATGAGTGGTGTTTGGTTCTTGTGTGCTGGTTGGCTCTCCGCTCTGCGCGGCGAACGGCAAGCCCGATTATCTCTTCAGTCCCGTCCCATGTTTGGTTCCCTGAACTATCCTCGGATATTAAGGTATATGCGGATACCACGAAGCGAACATGTTACACCATCTGCTAGCAGGTTTTCCTTGCTAGGTCTCTCTGGGAAGGGAACATGTGGGTATGCCATTCTAACGGTCGTGAATACGTAAACCCAACTAGAGTGGTGTGTCAACCCCTTTCTGGTTAACCATTGCGGCACGGAATGTGTCAAAGATTTTGCCTACGTAATGTGGGTGGTGCAAGGCTTGACAAGCCGGCGTAAAAACTATGTTATACTTTTAGGAGATATTCTCTAATCGACCAGATACTTGCTACTGGAAAAGACTTTGGATTTGGATTTGGAAGTCAAGTAGGAGTGAGTCACTACTGACCAAACCCTTTATTAGCAGATTATCAAGTGAAGAATAAAAGATGCAGTCGGAGGAGTGAGTTGGCATTGACCAAACCCTTTACAAGGCATCGGTATGTGCGGTTTTTTCTTTCTTTCTTTCTTTTATAATAAACAAAAGTTTTATTGCAAACAACCGTTGTACAATAAAATGTTATGACCGTGCACAATACATTCTAGTATCTTAGAGCAGTTCCTATGGAATGAAAAGTTTGTTCATTTTGCTCCCACTACAGATGTAACAAACATGGAAGATGGATGGGGAAACCAACAAATTTGAGGATTTGTTGAGTGAGGCAGTGGAACGAATGCGCGCTTGATGTAGAACCGGGCGCTCAACCTAAAAACGCGCGGACCATCATCAACTGCTGGCGTGTATGCCAAATCCGCGGGAGGATTTTCTCCCACCGCCTGCGGCTCTTTCTCACACGCCCAGTCCTGATTCCCAAAAATTACTTTACTACTTTTTTATTCACTTTATCTTATTTTATCTCACTTCATCCTATTTTTATCTCACTTAAATATTACTACGAACCTGCCTATTATTTTGAAACGGATGGAGTATATTTTATATTTAACCTTTATCCTACAAAACATGTTATATTAAAAAGAAATATTAGTGGGCTCCTGAAAATCCAAATCTGTTCATTTTGCTCTAGTTTTCCATGTTGGAAAACGTAGTTTGATCATCCATGTGGCTCAACAATTTATTTTTTTGTTCATTGCCATAGGAACTGCCATTAGCTTCAAGCTATTGGAGTCATTAGATACAAATATTTCTTTTTCACCCTACATCATCTTGCAATTTTATCCCCTAACCCCGTTACTATCCCTATTTACATACCTTTTTTTTTTGAAGCATGCAATTTATTAAAAGAAATCAGTTTACAATTTGTCGTACCCACGGAATCATGAAATAAAATTTGACTAATAAAAGATGGGATTGCCTGGTTCCATATTTTGGTTAATGAGCTTCCTGTTTGACTTCCATCCGCTGCATGATTGCCCAATCCGTCGGCTGCTTGATTTCCTTCTCTGTAGTTGTGCTGAATAGCAGCCTGCGGGATTTGTTGAAATCTAATTTTTATTTCCTCAATCATTCCTGCTATGTGCCAAGGTGGAGGGGTAGAGGAGGTGATGAAGCGCAGTAGGTTTTCTGAGTCGGTTTCAAAGAGAACTCTTGGCCATTGTCTTTTTGTTGCTGTTCTTGAGGTCAAAAGCATAGCCCAAGTTTATGTAGTTAATGCAGTTGTAATTCCCAGTGGTTGAGCTAGAGCCAATAATGTTCGTGTGTTTGAATCTCTGCAGATGAACCTTGCACCCGTGTATCTCCTAGATGACCTCTGGCTGCTCCATCTGTGTTAATCTTGATCCAGTTGATGTTCGGAATGGACCATCCCACCGATATTGTTAATATCCTTTTATCTCTTATTGGGTGGTTAAATATCGGTGTATCTCCTAGAATGATTGGTGGTGAAGAGTGTAGAGCCCCGTAGTATTCTTGTTGCAGGAGGATGGCCTGTTTACATACTTACATTCAATTAAACGATTATTACACAGAAAATATGATACATCCTTTAAAATAGATTTTTCTCTCCAACCAGAGGAGGATGGCCTGTTGTTCAAAAAGTCCACTACACCTTTATAATTCGTTCTTATTTTGATGTTCGTTATCCCCAGCTCCCTTGCCCATTGTACTGTTTTTTGTATTGCTAATCCTTCGGCTGTAATTGGTCCTGTCGTTGTTCCTGAAAAGAACAAAACGTCAGCAATTGCATTGTTCAACCAGTAAATTATTCCTACTCCATAAGATCCATTCAGTTCATCATAAGAAACATCAACAGTGAAAATCTCATGCTTCATATCCTCTGATCCACCTAGCTTCCTTGCTATAACCTGCCTTTCTTTCTTTGATTTATGTGGAGATCCTACTGGATTTTCATTCCAGTCATTTAAGAAATTTCTAATCTCTACGATGCATTGTATGGGACCTTATTGAAATTGACATCATTTTTATGTTCCATATCTTCCAGCAAATGACACTAAATGTTTCTTTTCATTCCCATAACCCATGTGTAAACCATTTCCTTATCCAATTCATAAAATCTGATTCATAATTTGGTATTTGAATACCTAAACCAAACCATACCGCTCTAGGAAAATTATAGTGCACAAACAGATGCGCTGATGTTTTCGGTAAATTTGAGTTACATAGAATACAGTGGGAATCTACATGCTTCAAAACTGCATTCATTTTTGCTCTCAAAGGTAATACATCCGCTGTCATTTTCCATGTAAAAAGATTCACCCTCGGTATGGATTTCATCTTCCAGATTTTAATCCATATTTTAATCCACATTCCTCTGATTTTCTTTAGATAGAATACGATATGCAGATCTAGTTGAAAAATCACCATTCTTATTTTCCGTCCATCTCGATCGATCCTGGTTGTTACTATTGATATAAATTGATTTGATTCTAGATGCAGTATTTGATGGGAACATTAAATCAATTAGATCCACATCCCAATCATGCAAATCTATGAGATCAAAAACATACACTAGTTCTTCATTCTGCCAATCCGTTAAGATACCCTGCTTAGGAATCCAATTATCTTTTGAAATCAGAATACTCCTTCCATTACCAACTTCCCAAAATACTAGTCCAAATCCATGAAGAATTATAGTGTCTGCTTTTATGAAAAGGGTGACTCCTTGGAAAATATTTACCCTTAAGCAATCTAACTGATAGACGCATTTATGTGTCTATTTTCATCTCTTTTATGTATATTTTTAGTACCCATTTTTGTACTAATTTTGGTATTTTATCCCTTTTGTAGGTGTTTTTGGAAAAATGGGCTTTTGCGGCGAAATTGGCTCGAAAAGTGGTTTTTGCGCTCATGGGAGAAAATTACTAAGGGGCACCCAAATTACTAAGGGGTATCCACCTGCTATTCGCACCCCTGGTTCAGATAAGGGAGGGTCATCCCCTTCGTTTGGATTTCAGATTTTGGCGGGAAGATAAAACTTCACCTGCGTAACTCTCTGGCGATAAATTGGGTGAGATTTTCTCGGTGATTTCCTAGCATTTGGATCTGCATGAAGTTGTGGAATTAAAACAGAGCCGGTAGTTGAGTTCTTCACGTAAGAAAAGCAAGTTTCCATTTTTATTTCTTCAAAACAGGAAAAAAATATTACGGGTGAAGTTTGGTTCTATATTTGGATAAGAGAAGATATTCCATGAAGATTTAGTCCTATTAAGTCAACAGAGAGTTCTGAGACAATTCAGAGACAGCGTAAAAGGAAAGAAAATCGGGTGAATAACTTAATATTGGAAGGAAAAAAAACCGTAAAGAATATTGAATTGATGACGAGATATTTTGGAGATTTTGTGCACCTGTGAGGTATATATAAGATCTAGGGAGGCCAAGGAAGAGGAGGTACACTTTGGAGAGGTTTAGAGCACTAGAGAAGCAAAGAAAATCAAAGACAAAATTCTGTTCTGCTGCTGCGAAGAAGAAGACACGAAGAACATAAGACGCACATGCAACAGTCGCAGGAGCAGACTTATTTCAGTGACAATAAACGCCTATCGTTCCTGTCTGCAGTGACCGAACCCCTTCAGCAACGATTCAGTCTTCTGTTTTAGACTTTCAGCGACTACAGTGTATTCTTTTACTCTTTTAATCAATTTTTGAGCTATAAACATGTATTTTGAGAACATGATTAATATGAGGAGCTAAACCTCTTAGCCGAGGCGACGGAGGAAGCCATTGTTCCATGAAAAGTGGTATAATTATATTTTAATTATTTTTTGCAATATTTTTATATGATTATTTGCATAGAACTAATATAGGAAAATTGATTTTTATTGAGTAGTTGTGAGTTGTTTTGATGGAACATGCTAGGTTTTAAAACTTTTGATGTTTCATGCTTTGTGTTTACAACTATTACTTCAAAAATATATTAGAGGCAAAATATTAGAATCACTTTAAAAGAAAAAATTGCATGAATATTGATTAGAGTTTATCACTTAATTGGTCAATGGTGGAATCCATAGTCTCGGTGTTTTCTTTATATTTTTGATATAATTTATTTGAATTGTTGAGTTTAATTTAAGTATAAAAAAATCCTTCACAAGTTCGAGCAACGAATCTTTTTACCACTACAACTACAAAACACATCAATTTTTGGCGCCGCCGACGCGGACTTGTTTTTAGGGTTTTAGATTTATTTTTATTTTTATTTATTTTTGTTCTATTTTACGTTTTTGGGTATTTGTCTTTTGTCTACAGGTTTTGGAACGTAAAGAAAAAAATTGAGCCAAGGAGTTTGGTGATTTCGTAAAGACTTTGAGCAAAAGATTAAAGCGAAAAGAACAGAAAAGAAGACAATTTTATTTTAGTTATTTTTTACTTTTTTTTTAGTTTATTTTTTATTTTTTTTATTTTTTTAGGGTTTTGTTTATTTTTTTTAGAAAAAAGAAAAAAATTGTATTAGGGTTTCTTTATTATTTTGTAATTTTTCTTTTCTTTTTTTGGACTTTTTGGACTTTGGACACTATTTTTATTTTTTATTTTTATATACCCTACGGAAGGGTATCCTTAAATATAAAAACTGTTTGCAGAGAAGGAGGACAATTACGATATTGTCTCTGCACCTTGGGTTCGTACACTGACACAGGAGTCAGTGGCCCGAGTCGATTACAACTTATTCATCCCCCATCTGGAACGGGAGGTAAGATTTTGAACACTTGTGAATCCCCTGTCAGCGAGTTACTGTCTTCCTTCGTATGCATATATGCTGAGGACTGAATACGGACATTTATTTTCCTAGTAAAGGGCAAGGCCTGGCCATACAAGATAAGGGTTCGGATTTCATCACCGCTCTCTTCTTGCCTGCTTAGGAAAACGATACCGAACGCGAACCCAATCTTAAAATATTTACTAGAACGAGACCGATAGGGTAACGAGCTTATAGGAAAGTCGTTCAAAAGGATCGTATTGGGTATCTTGTTAGCCTAACTCAAAGTTTAGGAAGATTACTGTAAGTCGATTAGAGCCGCCTTGTAACCCAGGGAAGCGTTGCTAAAGAGGTGGGGGTATCAAAGCTCATCTGAGCTTCTCCTACTTCTCTTCGACTTACTTTATTCGGATCGTCCTACGAGGTTTGCTAAAATTGTACCCCAGTTGCCTCTTGGAAGAGTAGAAGCTGGTCTAGAAACAATCTAAGTAGAGCCATCATGCTTTTTGTTTGCTAGAAATCAATAGGTTTGATTTGGTTGAGTCGTCTTTGATTTGTGATTGCTCATCCTTCCAATTTGGGAAACTCTTGTATGCCTGAACGTAAAAGAGACGCCCTAGGTAGATTTGTTAAAGAAAAACCTAGCAGTTCTAAGCGTCTCGATTACCTTAATCTAGAAAGTCCGATTTTCAGAGAGTCATGTTTTGAACATTCTCCTGAAGAGAGAATCCCTAATACTCCGATAGTACCAGAAATGGCTACTTTGAAAGCTTTGTTGAATCCGACTAGGACCACTCGTCCTTCGTGTATTAAGTTAGCTGACACAGAAGCCAATTATGAACTTAAACCTGGGACCATACAGATGCTCCCAATCTTTTTAGGGAAAGAAAATGAAAACCCTTATTTCCATGTTAGGGATTTTGAAGAAATTTGCAGTACCCTAAGAATTAGAGGCTTAGATGATGATGCTTTTAAACTTAGGTTATTTCCCTTTTCCCTGAAAGATGAAGCCAAATCGTGGATGTATAGTTTGACTTCTGAGTCAATCGAAACATATGAACAACTTACATCTGCCTTTTTCAATAAGTTTTTCCCTAGGCATAAAACATCGTCGATTAGGACGCAAATCTGCACATTCTCACAACAAGAGGGAGAATCTTTGTATAGGTGTTTGGAAAGGTTCAATGATTTGTTAACACAATGTCCTCACCATGGTTTAGAAAAGGTTAGGCTAGTTCAGATCCTTTATGATGGTTTAGATTATTCCACAATATCCACGGTTGAAGCTTTGTGTACAGGTGGGTTTGAGAACCAAACTGTTGATGCGGCAATGGCATTTTTGAATGAAGCCGCCGAAAAGACACAACAACGGGAAAATAGTAGGGAACCCCGGAAAACAATTCTTCTAAGCAGAGGAAACGTTAATTGGGTAGAAGGAGGCTATGAATCAGATGCCAAGATTGCAGCGATAGCTAAAAGGTTAGAAGCTTTAGAAATGGGTCACACTGGTGGTAGATTGAAGCCTTTTTGGGAAAGCCATAATAATGAAGAGCAAGCCAATGCTCTTTATAATAACACTAGACTTGATAATCGTCAGAAATTTGACCCATATTCAGAAACCTATAATCCTGGGTGGAGAAACCATCCGAACCTTTCATGGTCTAAGGGCCAGGGTCAAGGTCAGTTTAGTAATTAGAATGCTCCTCCAGGTTTTGGTTATACTAAGAATCCTTCAAGATCAGCTCAGTTTCAGAATCAGTCTGATAAGAAAATTTTGAGTCTAGAGGAATCTCTCGCTTTGTTAACCCAACAAACTGCAATGTTTCATCAATCGATGATATAAGGTTTAGATGAAAATAAAAAGATGGTCCAAGATAATTCTCAGACTATTTCCGAGTTAAAAACCCAGGTTAGTTTGATAAATGAGTCTTTGAGAGAAAAAGGTAGGTTTCCTAGTCAAACACAACCCAACCCTAGAGGAGTTCATGAAGTAGGTACAAAACCATCGAATCAATTGAATGCTATTAGAACCCTTAGGAGTGGTAGAGTTGTAGACAATAAGGTAAACATGCCCAAAAGTGAGCAAACTGTAGTTCACCCCTCAGGACAATCCATAGCTGAGGAGACTGATAAAATCTCTGATGATGTCAATTCGGTTCCTGAGAGGCCCTATTTTATTCCTAGAGCCCCATTTCCACAGCTACTAGTACCAACAAAGAATGAATCCAACTTTAATGACATTATGGAGGTTTTTAAGAAAGTTACCATAAACCTTCC
>JAJJMB010000948.1:2987450-3175572 GCA_023531105.1 Papaver atlanticum
TGGTGTGATAGAAGATGTTCTTATTGAGGTCGACAAGTTTATTTATCCTGTGGATTTTGTAGTCCTAGATACACAACCTGTCCCTGACCCAGAGAATCAAATACCGGTGATTTTAGGTCGCCCATTTTTAGCCACGTCTAATGTTGTTATCAACTGTAGGACCGGACTTATGAACATATGCTTTGGTAATATGACCACTGAACTAAATGTCTTTAATGTTACTAGACAACCTTCTGATGATTTAGAGGAAGTGAATATGATTAGTACTTTGGTTCAGGATCTAGTTCAGGATAATTGGGACGACACTTTGTTTGGTGATTCTTTAGATGAATTTGATGAGACAATTATCTTAGGTAAGATAGATGACCAAACTTTAGAACTAGAAGAATCTCTCGAATATTTTAAGGACTCTACAGACCTAGAAATTCAGTCACTAGTATTAGGTCTTTCTGTGAGTAATGATGACCCTAAGTTTGGGGGTAGAGAACTGGAAGAAGCTCTTGAGTATTTTAAAGACTCTGAGGATCCTGAAATTCAAGCAATAATTAGAGGTTTGTCTGAGAATACTGACTACCCTAATTTTGGGGGTAGTTATGGTCAAGTATCCTTATTAGAAGTCCCTAACTTGGGACTTGAGTCCAGTGTGCCTGAGGTATTACTTGAGTCTGTCCCGACTCCACAACCCGATCCTCCTGATATTGTCCAGGAATTGGGAACTCATAGTTCGGAAAAATATGTTTGTCCAAACACTCACATGAAGCCTAAGAGGGCGTCACAGATAAACCCAGTTGTCTTGCAAGAAAGTTTAGATCAGGTTGTGTTCCGTCTGTTAATTTTTCTAATCCTATGCAGTTGTCTCATATTAGTGGCAGTGCTATTTGGTTCTGATGACCCACAGTTATTTCGACTACTGATATATGATTTGAAAGGTAATTTGCCATTTTATGGTACTTGATGTCTGGCTGAAGACTTTAAACTTAGCACTTCTTGGGAGGTAACCCATTCTCATGCAACACGGTAATATCTTTCCTTAACTCTTTTTCTTCAAATGGTAACAGTTTCTCCTTGTTCATGCTTTTAATTTCATCTTTAGAACATTGAGGATAATGTTAGATTTAAGTTTGGGGGTATGGGAGATACTTTTTAGTTGCATTTTAAACTCCGGAGCCTAGAAATTTATGCCTATTAAGGATGGCACTAACCAATCTAAGTGGATGGAAGCATTTTGGTTTTAGGAGTTGAGGAACCAATCTGACTAGATGGAAACATCTATAAGAGTCTATTCATAAAAGCACAGAGCTCAGGTGTTAGAAATAACATGATAGTTTCACCGTATCTCGGAATCATCTTTTTACTTCTGTTTTTGTTTTTGCAAATTTTTATGTTGATGTCTGCTGGGTTGAAATAGAGTGATTGAGTTACTAAAAAAAAAAAAAAAAAAAAGACACCAGACCAATTAGACCAATCAGAATAAATATTAACACTTGGATAGCAATATGTGTGTGTTCTCCCTGTCTCCGTCGCCTAAACAAGCGTGAAACGCTGGATCCACGGGAATTACCATGTAATCTGCTGACAAGAAGCATGCGCTTGGATCCAAAAGATCTAATCATGTCGTTAAAAAAATAAAAATAAAAATAAATAAAGGTTTATTATAAAGTCGACCACTGGTTCCCTTGTATATGCCAGTTGTGTTGATGTAGATTTAGGATTGTCGACCACTGGTTCCCTTGTATATGCCAGTTGTGTTGATATTAGTCCATACAAGTATCTCAATCCACTAGGTCATAGGTTCATCTTGGCATTGAAGTCCATTCGCAACCATCTATTTCTATATCCATCTTCTTAATCTATTCATGTGATTTGTTTGATTCCGGATATTGATGTCCATAGTGCGACTATCTGAGTAGAGCTCTATCACTTATATATGAATTTTAGTATACTTGAGTGCAAACTCATATACAGCAATTGGAATTTCGCATCAGGGTCCTTCCTCCCGTAATCAATAAGTATGCCAACCAAGGAGATTCTTTAGTGCATTCCAAGGTTCTGCGTAGATAGCTAGGGTCTGGAGTAAAGGTTTTGTGGGTATATCTCTAGTAAACCCTCCCGAGACTATAACTCGGCCACTAGGGCCACCTAGGGGTTTAAAGGCTTGTTGCACATGCTAAGTGCAATCGACGATGCCTGCGACAGTGAGTTAGGATTCTATTTTTTGTAGTTTTGATTTGCTCGGGACTAGCAAATAATAAGTTTGGGGGTATTTGATAGACGCATTTATGTGTCTATTTTCATCTCTTTTGTGTATATTGTTAGTACCCATTTTTGTACTAATTTTGGTATTTTATCCCTTTTGTAGGTGTTTTTGGAAAAATGGGCTTTTGCGGCGAAATTGGCTCGAAAAGTGGTTTTTGCGCTCATGGGAGAAAATTACTAAGGGGTATCCACTTGCTATTCGCACCCCTGGTTCGGATAAGGGGAGGTCATCCCCTTCGTTTGGATTTCAGATTTTGGCGGGAAGATAAAACTTCACCTGAGTAACTCTCTGGCGATAAATTGGGTGAGATTTTCTCGGTTATTTCCTAGCATTTGGATCTGCATGAAGTTGTGGAATTAAAACAGAGCCGGTAGTTGAGTTCTTCACGTAAGAAAAGCAAGTTTCCATGTTTATTTCTTCAAAACAAGAAAAATATATTACGGGTGAAGTTTGGTTCTATATTTGGATAGGAGAAGATATTCCATGAAGATTTTGTCCTATTAAGTCAACAGAGAGTTCTGAGACAATTCAGAGGCAGCGTAAAAGGAAAGAAAATCAGGTGAATAACTTAATATTGGAAGAAGAAAATAACCGTAAAGAATATTGAATTGATGACGAGATATTTTGGAGATTTTGTGCACCTGTGAGGTATATATAAGCTCTAGGGAGGCCAAGGAAGAGGAGGTACACTTTGGAGAGGTTTAGAGCACTAGAGAAGCAAAGAAAATCAAAGAAAAAATTCTGTTCTGCTGTTGCGAAGAAGAAGACACGAAGAACATAAGACGCACATGCAACAGTCGCAGGAGCAGACTTATTTCAGTGACAATAAACGCCAATCGTTCCTGTCTGCAGTGACCGAAACCCTTCAGCAACGATTCAGTCTTCTGTTTTAGACTTTCAATGACTACAGTGTATTCTTTTACTCTTTTAATCAATTTTTGAGCTATAAACATGTATTTTGAGAACATGATTAATATGAGGAGCTAAACCCCTTAGACGAGGCGACGGAGGAAGCCATTGTTCCATGAAAAGTGGTATAATTATATTTTAATTATTTTTTGCAATATTTTTATATGATTATTTGCATAGAACTAATATAGGAAAATTGATTTTTATTGAGTAGTTGTGAGTTGTTTTAATGGAACATGCTAGGTTTTAAAACTTTGGATGTTTTATGCTTTGTGTTTACAACTATTACTTCAAAAATATATTAGAGGCAAAATATTAGAATCACTTTAAAATAAAAAATTGCATGAATATTGATTAGAGTTTATCACTTAATTGGTCAATGGTGGAATCCATAGTCTCGGTGTTTTCTTTATATTTTTTATATAATTTATTTGAATTGTTGAGTTTAATTTAAGTCTAAAAAAATCCTTCACAAGTTCGAGCAACGAATCTTTTTACCACTACAACTACAAAACACATCACTAACCCAGAGATCATTTGGATTATTCAACAATCTTCATGCTAGCTTGCCCAACAATGAAATATTCATTCATTACCCAAACCACCAAAAAAATTAGGTGAACAAACCTTAACCAAAGCTTTTGGATAATAAGCTTTTTTGGGGTTATTCTTATTCCACCAGAAATCCCTTTAGATTTTATCAAATTTTTTTAGTACAGATGAAGGAAACTCTAAATATTTCTTCTAGAGATATTTTTAAAAGGGTCTTAAGTTTATGGTCTAATTAGGATCTGGGTCGTAGAACATGCCGTTGATGCATTAGGGTCGTAGACTAACTAAAGATCGTTAGCTGACATTTTTCTATTTACTAAAGATCTTGACTGTCAATTGACTAGCATTTAACAGTTTAAGTATTCGATATTTTAAATTTCTCATCCATTTCATCTTCTCCCTTTTGATCTGACAATGCTACACATCTATTCATTATTTAAAAGATTTCTTTTTCAGATTTCCTCTCGTTTGAACAATAGGAATACCGATAGACAAGACGGTGGCCAAGTTCAATTCGATTGAAGAAAATGTCTTACAAATCTCACTGAACTAAATCTAACTTGGTTGAGAAGGAAATTTATCCATAGTATACTTGAAAAAGCGGGGGTCTAACATCCACACCCAATATTTTGTTCGGCAATCTGTATGGACTAACTCCAATATAATTCCAAGAGAATCAACTAGACAGTCAGACTCAATCAAGGAAAGATATCCAAGAGTTATATCTCTTTCTAAAATCAATCAGTAAATCAACAGGATGAAATCCGTGAGCTGATTGGTAAGAGAATCACTTGAATGGTACCAAAGACCAATGTTCAAGTGTCAATCAATTTATATCAAAAACCAAAGGTTGGATTTACCAATTGATTGAACTACGCACAACCTGTGATATTTTAATTATATAAATAAATATAATGCGGAAAAGAAATAACACAGACACCAGAAATTTTGTTAATGAGGAAACCCCAAATGCAGAAAAAAACCCGGGACCTAGTCAAGATTTGAACACCACATTGTATTAAGCTGCTACAGACACTAGCCTACTACAAGTTAACTTCGGACTGGAATGTAGTTGAGACCTAACCAAGTCTCACACCGATTAAGGTACAGTCGCGTTCTTTACATCTCTGAATCCCAGCAGGACTCTACGCACTTGATTCCCTTAGCTGATCTCACCCACAACTAAGAGTTGCTACGATCCAAAGTCGGAGACTTATAAACAAATATGTCTCCCACAGATAAGTCTATTCTGATAGATAAATATTTCTCCCACAGAAGTACCTATGAAGTTTTGTTCCGTCTTTTGATAAATCAAGGTCAGGAACCAATTGATAATCCGGTCTTATATTCCCGAAGAACAACCTAGAAATATCAATCACCTCACAATAACTTAAATATATGGTAGTAGAAGAAGTTATTGTGGAATCACAAAGAATGAGACGAAGAGCTTTGTGATTACTTTTTATATCTTACCTATCAGAGATAAATCTCGAGCAAATCTTAGAGAAGATGGTACTCAATACGATAGAACAAGTAAGATCAGAACACGGAACTACAAAGAAAATAGTTGGGTCTGGCTTCACGAATCCCAAATGAAGTCTTCAAGTCGTTAACCTATAATGATTTTGGAAAAACCTAGGTTAAAGGAGAATCGACTCTAGTCGCAACTAGTATCACACAGAAGTATGGGGATTAGGTTTTCCAGTTGCTAGAGTTCTTCCTTATATAGTCTTTCAAATCAGGGTTGCTTACAAACAAAGCTAGGTTAGATTAGAAACAAAGCATTCAATATTCACCATTAGATGAAAACATGTTTTAAGATTCAAGCTAAGTTTGCTTAAAACCAAAGAATATCTCTCCACCGTTAGATGGTCTTAGCTTGTTACACACAAATAAAATATACCTTCATTTTGATATGGGAAGCCGTACCTAAACGTGTATATTGAGTTGGCTCAACAATAGTTAACCGAAGTTAGCCATATGAACACTTTTGTATTAACCACATTCATCTAACACTTCTAGATCAAGTATGATGATCAATCAAACATGAAAGATAATCAAATGAATCTAGTTGTATTACTCATAGAGTTGTTCAATTGTATATATCTCATAGAAGTATACAAGAAACAATTGAAGCAAAATCGGATTGATTCATGAGAATCAAATCATGAACATTAGCCACGGTTTGCAAAGATTGCATTCCTTAATTTATAAATGTATTTGTTCATGAGTATGAAAACATACTTAACCGATTTTAGAACTTTAACCACTAAGTTTGCAAATGGGTATGTAAACTATAGTTTCAAACTTTGGTCTTGTCCAGCAGTTTGCAAAACGGTATGCATACTGTCGTCCCGGACCTAACTCGGGTAAAACCGTTCGCATACTGGTATGCAAACTTGGTTCCCGGACTTTAACAGTTAAAACCATTCGCATACTGGTATGCAAACTAGGTTTCCGGACCTGAATCATACCACAACAGTTTGCATACTGGTGTGCATACTGTGTTGTATTCAGACAAAGGTTAATTATTCTAAACTCCCATTTCAATCATTGAAACATCCTTAGAAGATGACAATAGCTGTCTCACACAAACTATTAACTTATAAGTAATTTTCAAGTGATCGAATGATCAGTACGAAACATTCTGAGTCTACATCAAATGATTGTCTCACACAAATCATGTAAGATGTTCCAAGGAAATTTCCACATGATCATCTTTTGACTTATTATCTAGTTTCCAACAAATAAATTGTTTCCAACTAAACTCTTCAAGAATAATGATGAACGTAGCTAAAGAAAAAAGCTTCCAACACATATTTCGAGAAATATATAAGCGAGTTAAACTTGGCTCGAAATATCAAATGTGTATAATAGAAAAGTCTATATAGCTATACGACTTAGTCACATTAGGAGATAGAATAAAATAGACTTCTGAGTAATAGATAAGTTTTAGTCTCCACATACCTTTTGTTGATGAAGTTCCTCCAAGCTCTCCTCAGTAGATCTTCATCTTCAATCGATGAACGACGTGAAGTCTAAAGCTCAACTACACATTCTATCCTAAACCGAGACATAGCTATAAGTAGACTAGAAATCAAGACTTATAGTTTTGATCACCTAAACTTGATAAACAAGCTTGAGATAGCAACGCTTGCGAGTTATACCGAGCAGTGCTCTAACAATACTAACTTGAGAAGAAATGTTGAGAATAACATAGAGATTACGGTGTCGTACAACAATACCCTTTATTGGATTCAAGTGAACCAAATTCTCAGTAGTATGCACCCATCATACCCATAAAAAGTTAGTGCCCATTAAACTTTGATGTCGTACATCAGCACCCATCAAGTTAAAAGTGTACCAAAAATAATCAAAATAAAGGAATTCTTCTTCCTCTCACCAATATGGACCAGTCAGTGCATAATTAAAACAATTAAAAATGAAACAGAAGTTCTTAGTACTGTAGTATGTGAAAATGTTTCTTATATTGAAGCTATAGAAACTAATTGGATTTGTCGGTGAAGAAAAAAAATAATTTCCAACACTTCAAGCTGATGAATGTGAAATCAACACAATCACAAACCTTTCTATATCTCTGATATCAAGAATGAAGTAAGAAGACAAAGTGAGTTCTCCGCTTCTTTTTTTACATGCTCTATTATCTTGCACTCAATATGTTTGATGAAATATTTGTATATTGCTATATAACTCGGTTAACTATTTAACTTAGGTTAGGATATTAATGGCATATGCCTAATTTATAAGGGTATTTCAGTAAACAAGTTGGACGGTCAACTTTAGTCTACGACCCTAACGCATCAACGACACGTTTTACAACCCAGACCCTAGTTAGGCCATAAACTTACGACCCTTTTATAAAATATCTCTTGCATCTAATATATTGGAAAAGCGAAAATAGTTAAGTTAATTAGGACAGTACGACCCGCCTGAGATAATAGCTTAGCTTTCCATCCATGTCGCGTTTTATAAGCTTTCTCCACCAAAGGTTCAAAATTCAAAGCTCTTTGCTTATTAAAGAATAATGGGGTCTCTAAATATTTTTCATCCTTTGAAATTCTTTGCACCCTCATCATTCTGGCTAAGAGCTTCGTATGCTTATTATGAACCTTTTTACTAAAGAATACACCAGATTTGTGGTAGTTAATGTTCTGACCTGAGGATTTACTAAAAATGTCAAGGATATTCATTAACTGTCTGACTTCAGATATATCCGCTTTACAGAATATAAAGCAATCATCTGCAAAAAGCAGATGAGATATGACAGGGTAATTCTTATTAATATGCATACCTGAAAAAGTTCTATTCATCTCAGCATACGCAAACATCCTAGATAGTCCCTCCAAGGCTGTTATAAACAGATAAGGAGACAAAGTGTTAGAGCATTGCTTGGTCGAACTCACAAGTGTTGCTATATCAAGCTTGTTATCAAATTTAGTTGATCAAAACTATATCTTGATTTCTAGTCTAATATTATTCAAGTCTCGGATTATGATAGATGTCTGTAGTTGAGAATCGGACATCACTGCGTCCTACCGTTTGAAGGCGAAGATCAACCGAAACTTTTGGAAAACTTCTTCAACAAAAGGTAAGTGAAGACCGAACCACTTATTTCTCAAGTTATATTCATCCTTATATTTATGAGACGTTGTCGCATGACTAATTAGACTATTGCAAGCATATCAAGAATTTCGAGTCAAGTTTATCTTGGTAATTCGTTCTCGAAATATATATGACTAAGCTTAATGAACATTTGTTCATACTTGATGAATTTCGGTTAAGAACAATTTATTGTTCATAATCTAAATCGTGATTCAAGATTATTATTCGAAAATAGCCTGGAGCAGTGATATGTGTCATTGATGTTATTTAGGAATGTTTCAAATTGATTTAAAGAGAAATATAAAACTATTGAAAATCTGGATACATGATAGTATGCATACCAGTTCACATACTGGGAGAACTGTTATAGGTATGGAGCCGTAGTACATGTACCTAATACACATACCGACGTAGCTATAGGTCGACAACAACTTTTTGGTACGCATACCTGGTATCCATACCATAAAAAGTCTGTTGCTCGTGAACCAGGAATGGTACGCATACCTAGTATGCATACCGTAAAGGAATTGTTGGTTTTTGAAACCAGTGTGGTATCCATACCCGGTACGCAAACCGAAAAAAGTTTTGTGAGTTCCTGAACTCGTTTTTGTCTTAAGTGTACACATACCCGGTACATATACCATAAAAAAATAGTCACGAACAAGGTAGAGTACACGTACCAGGTACAAGTACATGTCCTGTCGATATTTTCAGATGCACAAAAATTATTTCTGTGAGATAATTGGCATTTGAATAAATCTCCAATAACTATATTGACATGATTGGTCACATTGTAACCTATGGTTGTGACTTAAGATTAAAGTCTTAAGTGTTATATGAAAATGATTAAGCTTATGGTTCAATCGGCTAGTCTTTTTCTGTTGCTATTGATTTCCAATCTCACCTTGATCCATTGATCAAAAAGGAAATCACATATGGGCTTATATGTGGTAGGAAGATTGGTTAAAAGTCTTTAATTGAGTTGAAGCAACTCTTAGGCTGTAAAGGACGTCAGCTAAGGGAATCATTTGCACGGAGTCTTGCTGGGATTTAAGAGGCATAAGGAGGGCGACTGTTATTGAATTGTTGTGAGGGTTTAATTCGGTCTCAATTACATTCCAGTACGAAGTTATTTGTAGTAGGATAGAGTCTGTAGTTGTTTAATACAGTTTGGTGTTCAAGTATGGACTAGGTCCCGGGGGTTTTCTGCATTTGCGGTTACCTCGTTAACAAAATTTTGGTGTCTATGTTATTTCTTTTCCGCATTATATTGTTTATCTTTATAATGAAATATCACAGGTTGTACGTAAATCAATCAAAGTAGATACATCCATCCTTATTTGTTGGGTACGACTTGATTGATTCTTGGATATTGATCTTTGGAATCGTCCTAGTACTCTCACACGTATCAGGTTCACGGACTAGTCTCGATAAACTTTCTGATTGTGAAAGAAAGAGATATAACTCTAAATATTATTCCTTGATTGAGATTCACTAAGTTAAAATTGTATTTAAGTTTGTACATACATGTTTCCTAAGAAAAAGTTGGTGGTGTATTTTGGTACCTCCGCGTTTTCACAAAGGATCTCCTTGTCGGAGACCCCTTGTTGGGCTAAGCTGCAAAACTGGAACCCCATTGAGCAGAACAGTACATTTGAATGTTGATGTACATTCAAATATCAAATCACACCATGTTTCACTAAAGGCGAAATTCTTAAAAATGTGCACAATAAAATTCCATTGCATTTTATCAAACGTTTTTGATAAATCTAGTTTTAAAGCGAAAAATCCTTTTTTGGATTTGCTAGTACTCATGGAATGAAGTGTTTCATGTGCAATAACAATATTGTCCACAATTTGTCTTCTTGGGATAAAAGCAGATTGGTTTGGAGCTATACTTTTATCTAGTAGCTAGAATCTTAGAGATTAATTTATATTGAGCATTACTCAAGCTAATTTGTCTGAAATCTATCGGAGTAATTGGATTCTCTACTTTTGGAATTAAAGAGATACAAAATTGATTCAAAGCTACTGGGAGTTTGCCTGATTTGAAGAAAAAAAATTACCAATATAACAACATCCTTATCTAAGAGACACCAATGTGTCTGGAAAAACCCTGGTAGATACCCATCCGGGCCTGGAGACCCCCACAAATTCATACTAAAAAACACATTTTTGATTTCCTCATTATCCAGTATTCTGAGTAGATCCTCATTTTCAGTATCTGAAATAACCTTGGGAATAATATGTTCAAAGATAGGGTCAATATTATTTCCTACAGTTGTACTTATACGGAGAAAATGAGTTTTGATAGCATCTAACTGCTCTTTCTCTTCTAACCAAAGACCAGAACTATCTCTTAAAGCATGAATTATATTGTTTATTTTCCTATTTGAAGCTACAACATGGAAATATTTAGTACATTTATCATGTTCTTAAAAAAAATATCCCTACTGTTTTCTAGCCAATAGATGTTCTGAATCTTAATTCAGGTATCCAATTATTTTTCAAAGTTCATCAATTTTTTCCTAGAAACCAAGTTACCAAGCTTTGCATTTTCCTTATCTATTTGCTTTAATATCCTTTTCCTTATTTTTCCAGTCCCTAAAATCCTTAGCAAGATCACTCAAACATTTATGTAAGTCATTATTAGCATGTATTTTATTTACATTCCAAGCATTCTCCAGGAAAGTATTATATTCATTATGCTCCATCCAACCTCTAAAAAACTTATATGGCTTATTTTGATTAACTCTCTTCGGATCAAATTCAATTAGCAGAGGATTATGATCATAAGCAGTTCTTGTTAAAAGATGAACTATAACATCAGGAAAATAGTCAACCCAGTCTACATTAGCTAAAATCCGGTCAATCCTTTCTCTAATATTTTCGCGACCTTCTCTTTGGTTTGACCAAGTAAAAGAATCCCCATAAAATTTCAAGTCTATCAAACTTACATTTTGAATAGCACTTTAGACTACAGCAGCAACACTAGAATTTGAATCATTACCTCCTTCCTTTTTACTATGATCTAAAATAAAATTTAGATCAACTACAATCATCCATGGATGTTTTATCCGGTCCCTGACTAGTTTGATGTTTTACTATGATTTTGAATGTACTCCCACTGGCTAGTTTTACCTCGAGTGTTGAGAGCTCCATACGTACATGAGGTATAACATACAATTCCTCTAACTTTAAAATGCACAGTTATGATATTTAGCTGAACTTCAAACAACTGCACCTCTATATTATTGAACCAAGCAACAATTTGACCACCTGACTTTCCAATAGAGGGTATTATAATCCAATCTTTAAATTGTAATTATTTCCGCAGTCGTTTCCATTTTTTCAAGAGACATTTTTGTTTCAGAAATAAACACTAAATCAGGCTTATGTTTATGCAGAAGGAATTGAAGGTGGTTAAAAGTCTTAGGGTTGTTACAGCCCAGAGCATTCCATGAAAGTATAATGATGTTTTTTAAAAATACAATTTGACAACCTATCAGAACCAAATCAAACATGTCTAAAACAAACACCAGAAATTGGATAAGGATGCAGAGAAAAAAAAAACTGACACAACAACATCATAATAACCCTACCAAAAAAATTAAGCAAACATTGAAGAAAAAAAACAGAAGGTTAAATATAAAGACACTAACCTGATTAGAGTCAATGGTACTTGATCTCCTTTTACTTATCTTCAGATCTTTCACTTTATTGGAAACCATGTCATCATCCTTAAGAACTTCTGCAGCTGCAATTATTGGTGTTGGGTTGATTTCATCCCCCTCAGATAGAGTAAGAGCATTTGATATAATATCACTTGATGACCCCCTACCCAAATCCTTATACTCTGCCAACAACTAAGCATATCCCTGTAAATAGTATTTTCGTTCAATAAAATTCTGAAAATGTTTTTACTTATCCTTTCTTTTGACCTTCTCATCATCCACCTCCCTTTTCTAGCTCAACTTATTTCTGGTTCTTTTCATTTTCCAGTCTCTTATGCCTCCCTAATCACCACTGGCTTAGCCTTCACCTCTGAATTTGGACACAACCATTTTATGTCCATTCTTTGTCTGTTAGCATTTCCTTTATTCACTGCCTCTTTATCTATCAAACTTTTACATTATGTAGATGTTTGATCAGTTTTGTTCCAGTTCTTTGCCTTATGCTTTTTCAGTTCCAGATAAGCTTTAGCATCTTGTTTTGTGCCCACCACCACAGGAGTGTTTCTGGTAAGGCTTGGAGTATCGTTTGGACAATCATACCCATGAGGATGAACAATCCACATACAGTAAGTGCACACCAATGCTGGAATACCAATATAATCAATTGGAATCTGCTTCTTCCTAGCACCTAAATCTTCCATGACCATATCCACCATTTTAACCAGAGGTTTAGTTAAGTCTACTATAACTAGCACTTTGAACTTATTACCATGAGGTCTTATCATCATCAAAACTTCACCTATGTGATTTTCTACCTTTCTTGCCATGTAAATTCTATCAGAAATAAAACTATTAAATTTAAAGGTAGTCCAAAACAAATATTTGTGAAATTTAGATCAGAATGTCTAACTTGATCAATTTTCTTCTTAAAGACAAATAATTTACCATCCGTAGAAGCATTAGACATTAATACTTTTGCAAATTCTTCAGGATCCTTAAAAGATAAGAAAAACTATTTTTTAGTTTTAGTTTCTCTTACCTCCAATTTCTACTGCAAATCCCGTTTCATCTTTAGTTCCCTCTTGACTTGATCATGTCTGAATTTAGATTTATATAACCCTTTCTCCTTAAACAACTTCCCCTCCAGTTCCATTGCCTCACCTTTCCTAATACATGCCTCTGCTTTTTGATGAACTCTAGCAATCTGTAGTTACCTGGATCAGACAGATTAGCTTTTTCCTCTATTAATTTTGCAACTGTGCTTATCCCCTCAGCTATAATTGGATTATCCATCTTACTGTCCAAAAAAAATAAAATAGAAGTGCTTTGATGATAAGAACATCTTTCTACAATATCACCTCTTATATAGTTGAACAAAATTATACAACTGACTTCCTTGTGTACTTCAGTAGCCACTTGTATTATTTCTTCATGCAAATACTTCTCCTCGTTACAACGAACAAATCTAAACTTTTGGTTGAACTGTAGAAAGTTTTGAACTTGCAGGATCTCATGATTATTCTCTGAAACATTTCCAACAGCAAACATTTTGGTCTGAATAATTAATTTTGTTCCTCTACATATGCAGATCTGCTTCCAGTAAATGTTGTCTTAGGATAAACCAAACAGTTACTCCTTATACCCAATCGCATTAGGGGATCCACCCAACAACACTTAACAGATTCCACCATGGAAACCTGTAAGTGTTATCCAAAGATTTGCTCAGGAAGATCTTTCCCAAAGCTCTTAACAATTAGTCTGAAAACCCAACCATATTGAAATCGAATTAGAAACCAAATTCGTAAAAACAAAACTGTTAGAGCATAGCTCGATTGAACTCACCAAGCGTTGGTATGTCAAGTTTGGTTGTCATATTTTAGTGTGTCAAACTCATCTAAATTCGCTTGATTATATACTAGAGTTAACTCCGTTTTGGTTAGACTAGAAAGTATAGGAATGTTGAGACATACAAGTATTACTCTGAATACCTGAAGAATGTGAAGAAGTAACGAACTACAACGACGACATCATCCTTCCACTTGAGGTTAGTAATATTGACTTGAACTGTTTCACTCCTAACGTATCTTTCAAGTCGTGCTATATTGAAAACATAACTATGAATCTGTATATACTGTACATATTGTATAGTACTCTAGTAATGTGACATGGTCATATTTGTCTGATCATAGTATTAGGGAATTAGACTACGAAGTATAACGCTTATCTTTTGAACTTCGTAGATATGACATCAACATAATCTTGTATATACTGTTATGATTATGTGAATGGGTTATGGTGAAGATTTCATCCTAGGAAACAATGTTTTACATTTGTTTAAAGGAAGTACATTCATGAACTTGTTTTGTGAATCGAAAGGGAAATCATTAGGCTTATTGGTTCGGCTATTCATTGCAAATCTTTGGATGACCAATATGTGTGAGATGGTAGAACCGATCTTAACCTTGGTTATGTATCTTGGTATAACTAATCACAATGCCTGACTTATAATTTGGTGTGACTGATTTTTATTAATTGGTGTAACCGATCTTAAGTAATCACCATGTGATGGTATTATCGATCTTTGTAATTCGGTGTAACCTATCCTAGTAATTGGTGTGACCGATCACAAGTGTTGTGTAATCGATCCTTGTAATTGGTAACCGTTCCTGGTAACTGGTGGGACCGATCACAAGCAATACCATGGGAATATGAAACCGATCCTGGTAACTGATGTAACCGGTCCTGGTAACTTGTGTGACCGATCACAAGTATTTCCATATTAAGGTATAACCGATCATAGTGATTGGTAGAATCGATTGAACCCATGTATGTGATTTGATATTTGATCAATCACATAGTTATCTTGGAATACTGGTCAACCGATTCTAAACTTGTTTGGAAGTGTTGTATAACTGATTCCAAGAATGTAAATCCTTGTAAATATGAATAAGGATTTACAGTGAAGAGATGTCAACATACTTTGAACACGTACAGTAACTCTTATCATTTATTGTTCAAAGATATTCCTTAGTACTCAAGGAGATCTTGTGCCGAGATAATTTAAGAATCTTTTAATTAAGGTTTTTGGTTTTATATGCTTTAATTACCAACAATTGGAGATTTTCTATTGAGAGATTTCGGAAATATTGGACAAGCATTTATTGGAATTAGGAAAACCGAATTTTGCCATTCATTGCATATCTTGAGAATATTTTTGGTTTTGGAAATTCCTTGATGTCCAAACATCATTGGTCTATAAATACCTAAGTTTGCATTTCTATCAAACTATCCTAAGAGCCATCCAAACTTCATTTCTTGTTGTTTCTGGTGGAGCCGTCTATTCGGAGAGGAATATATCCTTATTAGGTGAAATCTCTTACAACCGCTCGTTTAAAGATTTCTGTGGGATCAAGAAGCTCTACGAGTACCGTTGGTGGGAAACTAGGTAATTGCAGTGTTATTATTTTTCGATTGATTTAATTGACTAACGGTTGTTGAAACTTTGATTGCACCTAGTTTGTTTATTTTGAGAATCTTCTCTTCTGATGTAAAATTCACTCAAACTAGATCGAAGTATCGACGGGATCTTTAGAACTGTTGTTAGATCTAAAGACATCTTGTGATAATCTATTGTTAATAGATTCCGTTCTGTGTGTGATTGATCACAAGAGATTCAAGTGGTGTTGTGCAGGTTATTCTTGAAGATTAAAGAAGATTTGAAGACAAAGAAGATTTCTTATTGGTTTTCGTATATTTGTGTGTACACAAACCTTGATCGGCTGGGATCCAACTAGAATCGGATTTATTCGATTGATTAGTTGCGTGAGATCGGCATCACTTTTTAGTTTCTCTTTGAGATCTATACTGATTGATTGCGAATCTAAACTTAACCACTTTGGTAGTTATTGGATAGATTGATCTAACCAGGCAAAGGAGTTTATTAGATTAAACAGAAGAGCCTTTTCGTATGACTTGAGATATCTTTATCTTGGAAAGAATCAATAGAGTTATTACCAAACAAATTCGTTGTTCCTTTGCTATTTGGAATACGATCCAAAGGAATTGTACCAGTGCGTGACTCATCGAAGTCGGAAGCGCAGGGATACTGAGGAAACTAAGTGAACTAGGGGTAGTTACTTGGTCTCAACTATACGAAGTTGGTGTAGATTTTGTATAGCGTCTTAATTATGAGAGTATTCAATTCTGGACTAGGTCCCGGGGTTTTTCTGCATTTGCAGTTTTCCTCGTTAACAAAATCTTGCTGTGTGATTTACTTTTGTTTTCCGCAATTATATTTGTTTATATAATTTAATGTAAATTGCACTTTACGTTAACTCCGATATACTTGATAGTGATCCTATAGAGTTTGGTTAAATCCAAACCTATTATCAAGTATCACATTTTGGTAGTCGTATTGTCTCGATCTCGTATCCATAGACAATCACACAAAGTGTGAATACCGAAGTTGTTGTGACTTTGTCCATAGACGATCACACTTGGTAAGAGGACTTATAGGTTGAAACAAAAAGATTGTGGTGTATTTGGGTACCCTCGTTTTTTCAAAAACTAAAAAAAAAAAACTAATTCTAGATTATGACATAAAACTCAACCGCGAATTCAAATTAAAAAGTAAAAACCGATTTAAAAAGATGACTTATCTGATGCCACAATATCTAAATCATATCAATCTATTGTAATTTCATCACTGATCTTGATTTAAATACCTTAGAAATTCAATTGGGTTAACTCGCTATCTACCGATTTTTCGCCCGATTCGCAGAGCCCGATTATCTGAGATGACTTCCCCCTATTGCATATCGGCAAAATAAGATTACGATCGTGGTTTAGTTATTCACTTAGAAGTCGTAAAATATGTTGAAAATGAACCCTTAGTATTTATTCAATTTTCATTTTGTTTTTTTGGTCCCTAGTCGATTAAGAAAAAAATATTAAACACTTCCCATAAAAAATTAGTATCAGTTACAATAAAAACACAATTAATAGTTTACAGAGAAAACCCTAAAATTTCTTGGCTTGATTTCTTTAATTTAATCGGCTAAACCTTCGGGCTTGCCGTCCCTATCCATGCATTGATCAAAAAGGGGTGTTTTGGTCTACACCTGTTTGATTTTATGCCTGTAAGGATCTTACCTCTTTTCGGTTCGGTAAGGTGCATGTTTTCTCTTTATTGGAAAGCCTTCAACTTCTCTGTTTTCCCACCTGGCCAGTTGGCTATTTAGTTGTTCTTTTATTGCAACAAATTTCATGGCAGAGGTGTTGGCAGTCACAAATGCATGTGAATGGGCTATAAGCAAGGGTTTCTTAAAGATATGCATCAGGACTGATTCTAAAGCAGTCATAAAATCCTTTTCAGCCAGGAAAATACCTTGGTATGTGCAGAAAAGGTGGAACAAAATAGAAGATGTGCTTATTAGCTGCCAATTCATTCATAGTTATAGAGAGATTAACTTCTCTGCTGATGGTCTTGCTAAGATGGGAGCTTTGCTACTTAGGGGTGAAAAGAGAATATTTTTGAGTAGACCTTCTTTTATGATTCATATGGAAAATTCTTATACTACATATTATAGATTTAGTTGAGTTGTGAGGAATGCTTGCCTGTAAGCATTTTTTGAGTGTTGTTATTATTTTTGTTCATCTTTTGTAAAATATTTGTGAAATCAATGAAATTATTATTTAAAAAAAAAAAGTTGTTCTTTATCGTTGTCGATGTGGGTGTTTCTTGTCAATCTGAGAAGTTTTCTCCCGTTGAAGTGTGCCTTGTATTTCAATATTTTTCGAAGTGTTTGCATAGGTTTGAATTTACCTTAGCTAGTTTAAGTTCTATGTCATCTTGAATAGGGTGTGTTGGGACATTCCTTTTTGGTTTGACTATGGGATTTATCACAAAGCAAAAATTATGTATTATGAGGCAGATTTGGTTCTCTATACTGGGTTAATCCTAATCAACATGATGACATTAATTATGGGTCTTATAGGGCGATTTGGAGTAAATCACCAACTTTTTAGGTTTGGAACTCTTGAATTTCTTCTTCAGCAAAGTCAAGTTAGGACATGCCAAATTAAATTTTCTCGATTGGATTTCTTATCGACTCATCGCCACAATAACAACAGTTTCATATTCTTCAACCATTTATGTGTCTTTGTGGTCTTTGAGCAAGCCATCTCAAAGAAGCATGCAACATCTTCTTAAGCATCCAAATCAGCAATGTTCATGAAGATCCTGATAGTTCTTTCCAATCGTATCACAACTGCAATTGCAGCACTAGAGTGTAAACATATATAGTCTATATGTGCCGGTAGACCTTTTTTAAATTCAGTTTATTGCTTTAGTCTTTAGTAAATTGTCTTTCGAATTTTATCTGTTAACAGTCTCTAGTGTAGTGGTTTTGAGTCCTATAGTTCAGTTAGTAATTTAGCTTCCGAACTGATCTTCGCCAGTAGACGATTCGTTGCTCGTTTCAACATTAACTACGCTTCGATTGAGTGAAGCGGTCCACTTAGCCTAGGACAGCTTCTCTTTGAATCAAGACCACTTGACCTATCTTCTTTGGTATCTCCAGTATAACTTGCTATTCTCTTATCAATTCTCTTTAGTTTAGTATAAGTAATACCTTTTGTATCTTTGCAGTTTTATTTACCATAAGTTACTTAGCGTTATCTAGGTTGAGTCTGTAATTTGTTTATTTCTTTGTTATAATTTTAGTAACTTTTGTAATAGTATTATTAGCTTTAGCACTTCTTCTGTCAAGGGAAGAGTGAATTCTACTTCAAGAATCAATCAAAGCTAAAGACTTATTTGAAGTTATGGATCAAGCCGAAAAACAAAGGAGCCGACACATATCATTCAGGCAGTCAACCGCAGCATCAAGATACAAAGGCATGACTAGCAACCGCATCGGACCCCTCTACCTTCATCCGATTTCTTGTGGATACTTCCATAAAAAATACAACTTTTCTTGTGAAAGCATTGATCGAAGGCCTTTCGACCTTCGCCACCAACATCCGCCGCCGATGCAACTCTGATGTGAAAATTGTTATTGTGCCCCAAAAAAAAAAATCTGACCAGGTACAAGGATAATGATTTCCTCGACTTGTTCAGAAGGTGTTGTGATGCAATAAGATCTCTTTTCGGTCTCTATTATAGCCAGAAGAAGGGAAACAAAAAAAACAAAAACAAATATAGGACGACCCATCTAGATCTTTGGCACAATACGCAACAACTGACGGCACACCTCACATTTTCCATTGTGTGCCGTGCTGACACACTCTGAGCCAACTATTATATCCTGTAGACAAACAATGCTCTTTGTATAGGCTACAACGTCATTAAAAAGGCCAGTAACTTCAGTGAAAACCATCTCGATATTTTTAGTTTCTGTATTGTAACATGCCAATCCGTTCTTGCAATTGAGATAAATCTTGTTACGTAAAATGCATACAGACTTAATCATATGATTATGTGGATGATAAATACTATCCACATCAATACTGTATCCCTTGATCCATGGAGTTTTCATGTCAGCGCAGTCCTTTTGCATCATCCATATATCCATCAGTCCACCAGAAAGATAGAGGTGCACAAAACAAAGACTATTATCTAGTTCCACCATATACGTTTCGAAGACGCTGTCATCAAGCCGCCGCTGCAGATGAGGACATGTCTTATGTTCAGGTTTCGGTGCCTGAATCGCTTTGAATCTCTCAGCTGAAACATCAAAACATAAAATGTCTGTGATGTAAGTCCACCAATATATGTATCCTTCCACAAAGAATGATTCGGGACGATCGTCCAGGAGAGAGTTGGGTGATGAAAGTTGTCTTGATGTTTTGATTCGTCTCCATGACATATTGGGCCTGGTTTTAAAGTACCCATCGGGCGCGGACATGCCGGGTAATACTGAAAAGTTTGAGGACCAAAAATGAAAATTTCAGCGATATACCATCAGCTTTACCGATTCTCCCAAACACAAAAACACGCTTCGACTGGGAGTTCCCGCCATAACTCTGTCTCTCCCCGCCATTATCTCAGTGAGTCTAGCAGCTTTCAGTCTTCCCTGGTAGCAATGGACGACGATGTAAACTCGCCGAAAGAGGTCATTTTAAACAGTGAGGTACGCAGTTCATCTCATTTTCTTCTTCTAATTCGTTTATTACCACTTTTTAGGGTAAAATCTATACCGTATGAAATTGATTTCATCACAAAATGTTGATTCGATTTTAGGGCTAAGCTCCAACTTTTTTTAGAAGATAAAGTAGATGTATCTTTATCGATTTCTTATTTCATCGAGGAACCTGAGACATTTATGGTTTCGAATAGTGAGATTTTGTACATGGTTGTCGATAATTAGGGATTATAGTCTTCATTGTGTAGAAAAGTATTCCCAAAAATGTTTTTGAAGCACTAGCAGTTGTGATTCTTCGACCTACATAGCAGCCGAAGTTTGATAAATAGTTGTTTGTATTTCAATCTGGTATAGAACTTTGAGCAATTTGTGCATTGTTTGCTTACATTTCTTGGTGCTGTGAATTGTATGTTTTACTGGGTTACTGGAGCTTTCTTATTTCTTCACAGTATTTCTTTTTGTCTTACTAGATTTCAAGAAATGGCAATCATATATGTTCGTTTTCCCTTGTTTGGATGTTATCCACCACTGTCTTGATTTATTACTGGAGCTGTCTTTTGATATTCTTATTAGTTAATCATTCGTGTGTTTGATTGTAGTATTATAGACAACTTCCTTAATCATCTAGCTCATTTTCTTTCATTTTGTGTTGTGTAACACTAAAGGTAGAAGAGAAGGTTGACAGAATGGATGAAGGACAACAGAAGACGGTTTCTTCTGAGGTATATTTGACTGCAATATTGTGTAATTGCTTGAATGATCCTTAAGTGTTTGCTTTTATGCTTATTGGCATGCATGACTTCTATCTGGTATGATAGGTCAGGTTATACATGACACAAACATAGATTGTGTCTTATACTGCTTTAAGCATTCTCTAAGTCTACTATTTTGTCCCTTTGTATAATCTTCTCATTACAAGAGTGAGAGTAAGAACATGTGACTTACAAAATAATCTCAAAGAGGCTTCCTTTCATACAAATATATGCATTCTCATGAAACCTTACCTCAGCCTCACTAGAATTATATGAAAAGAAGAGACTTGAGAAGGTTGGTGTGAATGCAAACTGGCTTTTATGACTTATGAGGTTTTATCAAAGTATCCAATAAAAATCGTAAAAATATCCCATTGAGACCCAATTGCTGTAAAGTGGTCATGCCACTGCCATCGGCTTAAGCGGTCTTACTCAAGTCTTAGACTGGAGGAAGAGACAACTATTAATCTGTAGAGTCTGTTTATCAGAGGACCTATGCATATTAATAGGTAGTTTCTGGTTATGTCGAGCCATTGGGATTCATGATTGAGTCGTACCTTTGTCATATCAGCTCTGAAACTTGAACAAATCATTTAATATCTTGGACCCGTAAACTCTAGGATTACTAACTTGCTTAGCTTGGTTTAGGCAGACCTACCAACAAAAGACAAGAAAAAGAACAAAGGAGTTTTATCTTTTCCTTCTCAATTGTTAATTCATATTTCAATAATCTGGTCCGAGTGTTATCACGTTGTTGTGAATGTTACAATATAAATGGCTTGAAATCATGGGAATTGTTAGCTATTTAGATTACTGGTGAATTTGGTGAATTTTTTATGATGACACTTAATTATGGTACCTGCTACTTTCTCTTTCAAAACTATGCATCAGAATTCAAGTTACAAAAGCTTAATTTAGAACTACGGAAAGGGCCTATGTATCTTTCCCATTTTGACATCAAATATCAACATTTTCTCTTTCAGGTGTTAGAAAGTCGTATACATCTGATCAACCAACTTGGGGATTCAAAATTGTCCGAAACGTCTGAGTTGGCCTCTCTTTTCGAACGTCTTACAGTATCCAAATGTTGTTTTACCTCTTTAGTTTAAATTATCATGCTTATTTTCTGAATACGCACCCTCAATATGTTAGCATGTACTATCTGGAAAAACTTTTTGGTACAAATCTAGTTCAATTACCAAGTCTATTTGTATATTTTTGATAATGAGGTGAATTACATCAACAGGATGTACCCTGATTCCATTATCACAAGGACGAAACAAGCCAACAAGAAAAAGATATAACAAACAAATCCTTGAATGCTGTTTTTTTCTTTAGTTTAAGAATTAGAGATCATCTGTCTGCATGAAATTGGTATGCTATTTTATTTTATTTTTAATCTAAAAGTGGCCTAGAAGCTTCGTGTACTCCACTAAGCCCTGTGAAGACATTAGACAGCTAGTTTCTTTTTGTCCAGAACTATGTATACCAGTTATCTACTAAACCTTATTGAGGTGCAAGACTTAGAACTCAGTGACTGCATGTTCTTAAAGACATTAGACAGCTAGAGACGAGATGTTGCATTGCTTTAACAATCCTCTGGGGCTATGTATCGATGACCGCAGTAAATGGATTTGCGAGACTTACCTTCCAGCCAAATGTTACTATGCAGTGAGATATGTGACAGAATGTTCTGAAGGAACAGCTTTGCATATTCTATATGCTCTAGCCTGCTTACAATGGTTAAATTGTATTTCTGATTAACTCAATATGTGTAAGACGTGTATTTGTTGAAGTTCACATTCCCATTGTTTTTCTTGCACGAAAGAAGACATCTCTATAATTTGATAGTACACTAATATCCTGAGACGAAGCTTCAATAGGTCGTGTTCATAAAGTACTGGCAAGACCATTCTGGTGGAACTGATACAGGTTGATAGAATATATCTTGATTGCAGAATACTCCATTTAATTTTATGTCTTTACTCAGGCTTTAGTCTTGTTTCTTACCTTAACATCATGATAGATGCTATGGGAAGATTCCACTTGCTTGGATATGCCACAGTGCATATTAAATAGAAATATTTTGCATGTTGCTGCCAAATATGTAGAAGTGGATGTTTCTGGATGTCTTGAACAATTCGTCTCTTTTGGAATAAAGGTATTTTATCTTTGCACACTTTTGTTCTTATTAGTTGTTTGAAACGGTAATTACAGTACTTTTCAAGACTTAATTGGACACTGATCATAAATTATGAATTTTGTAATTTAGGCAAGCGATTGGTGTGGTAAGCATCTGAAGCTGATACTTATATCAATAGAAGAATCTCAGGAAGAAACTGGTTCCAGTGTGTATATTCAGGTATGTGATATGTATTATGCAGTTTACTTGTACTTGTAAATGTGTAGTACATAGAGAATAGATAAAGGATACAAACACGAGTAGAGAGATATGGTCTGGAGCTATATCTTATGCCAAAACAAGCTTGCATTAACTATTTTTCGCAAGCCATAGCCACTTCTTTTTTTCTCTCGAGAAGCTTAGTTGCGAATGACTGTACGCTCAATCATATGTGGTTTTGTATGCACATTGCACAGTACAAGGATATGGGGATTTTAGGAGAGGTTTTACACGAGCTTATTTCCAATTTCGCATTAATTAAGCGTTGTACTCGAGTCTCGAACCAAGCTGTAACACTTAGCTTTGTTTCTTACATTAAGTAATTACGTTGTCCTGACAATGTGCAATAATTTGAGGATGATTGCGGATCACCTATCATCTTAAGCACCTAGTTCTTCAACCTGCACGCGAATTAAACCGAATAAAGTGACCTATGTAGTATCTAAAATTAAGAACATCGTTACATGATCCTACTTTCTGGTTTATGTAATATCTCATTTGCTAATATGGGCCAAAACAAGAATCTTTCAAAGTCCAGAAGTAGCAAATAATTACTAAAGCTTTAGAACATAATAGAAAATAATTACAGACAAGAAGCAAGAAATTAGATGAGGTAAATAAAAGAGATAGTGAAAGCTGTTGCACCCAATCACATTATGCACTTTAACTCATTTTTTACTATGGGACACTTTGAGTTTAATTCCAAACTTTCGAGGCTATTATAGAGTTTTTGACCCCAGATTGTCCAGTTACTCAGTTATAGAGTTTGGACAGTAACATCCGAGCCAAATATCAGTCCTTGCTTCTTCTCCATGCGTGACCCACTGGATACTGCCAACTTAATCTCTTTTATAATTCTTTTGTTTGTTTGCCTTATGGTTATCGGACTTCGGAACTGGTTTCTGTTTCACTTTTTCTTGTTAAACTCCCACCAGAAAAGAATTGAAGACATTCATGTGTAAGGTATATCTATGAAATTTCTTTTTGATACTGTGGGTTCTTAGGTACAGTATGCTGTTTGTTTAATTATATATGCTTTAGGGCATCTTATCACTGGCTATATTCTGAAAATGTCCTGACAGTTTATCTTTCTAATGATCTGTTGTCGGCTGAACTTTTGCAGTTGATTATGGACCTGTTAAGCTTCTTTGTGGCTGCCATTTCAGCTTTGACAAGATCACCCATAATTGAGAGGAACGCCTTAGTGCTTGTTGAGAGATACATCTCTGAGTGCTTAGTTGTAACCACAGTTTCAATTTCAGAGTTCAAGGTACTTTGCATTTTAAATTTCCATTCTAGTCAATCAGTTAGTAAGTTGTTTGTGCAATGCTCCCGGAAAATAATTATTGATATTTAAAATTATATTTTGTTAGTGTTACACTACCAGCTGCACTCATCTTGCTTGATAAGTCTATTCCGCCGTGATTCACTCCAATGCTGTAGATATTGTAGGAGTTAGGATTGAGTTTGGATGTTTTTTGTGCTTTAAATCAACATTATCGTTTAATCTGAATAATTTGATATGTTCTTATTCACCACAAAATGAACCTAAGTTTATTATCGTATTTTATTTGAAACAGAGAATCCAATCACCTACATCTTCAGAAGTATTGAAGGTGACACAGCTAATTCTTGATGCTTCAGTAAGACTCTGCAGAGCATATTCCCAAGCCCTTAATTTAGATTCATATTGTGATTTAGTCATGAGAACTATGGATGAAGAACAAAGCTCCGTGGAAAGGGAAAAGCTTGATAATGTGAATCTCGTTATTAACTTAATAAAATGTACGGTAGACCAGTTGGGAGAATTGGGTCTCCTTGCAGCTGTTGGTGGTGGGAATCTGGTCACAATTTTGAATGTATCATGGAAAGGTGTGGTTGGGCTGCTGCAGCTAGGTAAGGGAGTTTTAGTTTCAAAGATTAATGTCTCGGATATTATATTGAAGCTAATTTCACTTGCCACTGAGTTGCTGAGGTGTGCATCTGAGTCTTGGTCTTCTTCTAAAGCCTGTCAAGAAGACATAACCACAACTGAAGCAAAAAGGATATTTCTTCCTGTGAAATTTTACTTACTTAATGCCGTTCGAATATCCTCCCTATACGCATCTGAAGCAGTCAAAGTCTACAGTGAGATTGGTCTATTTGGATTGAGGATTTCAGCTTTCGGCATTTCATTGAGCAAAGAGACCTCTCGTCTCAGGGCTCCAAGTGAAGCATTGGCAGAAATTTTGGATCCACCTTCCATGTGTCTACTTTTAACCCTACTAAATTCAGCAGAAGTGAAGCAGGATACAGTTCTCCAAGTTTTAGATTCATTGTTCCCAGATGAAAGTTTTCCTTCAACCTCTTTTGATTCTGAAGAAAATAATACGAATCTAAGAATTCCGGGAGATGAAATATTCACTGTAAATGGTCAAGCTATGCCCAAAGCAAGAATTTTATTGCTTGGGCGAGTGGCGTTATTTCTAAATCTTCTGAAACATTCTCCTGGCGTCAGAGAGGATACAAGACTTGGATATTCTAGAAAGCTTGGATGGCTATTTGACTCTTTTATAGAAGAAGAGGCTTACTCCTCTGTTCTTGCTCTGCATATTCCTGTACTACGCGTTTCTGGAACAGTGCCACAGTTAACATGGCAGCCCATGTTCTCTTTTATTTTGCATGCGCTGAAGATCTTCATGATTGTGGAGTGCTCATCAAGTTTAGGTTGTTGGGAGGTGGAATACTTCCTTCTTGAGAACTTTCTCCATCCTCATTTTATTCTCTCAGAGATTATAATAGAACTCTGGTGCTTTATTGTGCGTCATGCTGATATAGAGATAGTGAACGAGATCATAGATAAACTTTGCGTGTTATTCAAGTTCGTTGCTTCATCTTCTGAACCACGCCTAATGAAGTGTGACCATCCTTTGAGGAAGATGGCTAGATCGATCTGTAGGATTCTTACTCACACCCCAAATGGTACTACTGATCGAGCATACAACTACATAATCAACGATATTGGCAATGATAGATCGCCAACTTTGTCGTCTTTCATGTACATGACCCTGCTCATTGAAGGATTTCCCCTGCATTTGCTGACGGATGACCTGAAAAAACTTGCTACGCAAAGAATTATTACTGCATATGTTGGATATATTCAGGAGAACAAAGAAAAGTTACTTCTGGTAGATAACATGTCAAAATCATCTTCCAGTTCTTTTCTTCTTGGGGAACCTGTGTATGCTATGTCCTCCGTGTTACACTGTCTGTAAGTAGTAAATCAACTTTTAAGTGTAAATGAATGCTTAAATTCTCGCTGGTTTGAAGAAAGAAAGAGGTCTCTTATTTAATTTCATATCGGATGAAACTGACAAGATACTTATCTTTCTGTTTTTTTTTTTTTTTTGGTATTTCCTTCTGTGTGTGCAGCGACAGCCAAATTAGTAATGCTGATTACCTCAAGACCTTGAATTTTGCAAGTTCTGTCGTTCGTGGATACCGGAGTGCTAAGACAGATAGCTCAAAGGAGGATTACTGTGAACTTTTAAATCAAATAATAGGGATCATATCAAGTATGAAACATCTAAATGCCTGCAATCAGATGAAAGAGGTCATAGTGGAACTCCATTCCTTATTTGTTTCCACCAGGGATGCTGGTTCTGCTGCAGTAGCCTCATTGTTGGAAGATGGTAATACTAGTGGTTGTTTGTACCGATGCAAACCAAATCTGTGTCTTTTGATGGCAGGCCTAGGTGACATCGAAATTGTTGAAAGTGAGGATAGCAAAACAAGCACTGCTTTGTGGGAGCTATATCACATGTTACTGAGGGAGCGGCATTGGGCATTTTCTCATTTGGCCATCGCTGGATTTGGACATTTTGCAGCCCATACTTCATGCAACCAGTTATGGAGATTTGTTCCACAGGATGCAGCGCTTTCATTCGATATAGAGACAGGAAATGAAAAAGACGAGGATAGATTTATGTTCGAGCTGAAGGCTTTTCTTGAGAAGGAAGTGGCTTTGTTAGTGATCGAACCGTGTACTATAGAGCAACTTGCTATGCTTGTGAAGGAAGGATTAGTGCTGAAGGAAACGGTTAGGAGGATCGTACTATGTATTATTGAAAGAGGAGAAGATACAGAAATTATGATGGAGATTGACAATGCTGATAATGGTGGTGAGAAACTAGCAAGCACGAAAAAAAGGAAGCTTCTTTCTCTCCCCGACGAAATTGGTGAAGGAATGGCGTTGCTGCAAAGGGGTTTGAAATTTATGGGTGATGGTCTTGCTCTGTGGCAGCAGCAACAGCAGCGTATCTCTTCCGTGAATCACCAAGAACAATTTTTGGTTCATTTCTCCCAACTTGAAGATGCAATCACTAGCTTGATCGGTTTAGCTGCAGGTGAAGGAAACGAGTAATGCATGGCGGTGTACTTCTTGTTTTGCAACATTTCTATTAGCTTAGCTTTTGGGAACTACCAATGCAGAAGTCATTCTGATTTGTTTTTTTTTATGGGGTTGTTTAGCTTTCTTCTGCATCTTCCTGGTTCTGGCTCAAAATTTTGTTCCTAACTATTTGTTGTACAGTAATAATTTTAAATGAAATTACCCAAACAAAAACAAAAATGGATTGTTTCAGTGGGTGTGTTCCGGGGACGGTAATGGTCAGCTCAGATTTGATTAAATCTCAGCAAAAGGAAGGGGGAAACAGAATCAATTTCTGTTAAAAGTAAATTTTAGAGAAACTGATTTCTTGAAGCGTGCACTGGCCATGGTTCAAAGGTTTTTGCGTCATTTCAGTTCACCAATTAATTAATTATTAATTATAATTATAATTATATAATTTCTAGAGTTTCTGGCCCCACCAGAAAATAATTAGTCCAATAAAAAATTATTATACAAAATTTAAAATAAATAATAATAAATTCTAGAGCTTCCGGTCTCACAGAAAATATTTAGACCAATAGGAAATTGTTTCACAAAATTTAGAATAGAATACATGGTTTAAATAATCCCAAATCTAAAAAACTGATGCACGGACTTGGGCAACAAATCTAAACCCGTGCGCACATCTAGTTTCTGTTAAAGTAAATTTAAAAGAAATTTCAGAGAAACTGATTTCTTGAATTGTGGACCGCCAATTGTCCAAAGGTTTTCGCATCATTTCAGTTCAGACTGTCAGTCTGGGACTCCCTAATTATAGCCTTTAAATCAAAATCTGCAACTCAATGTTCCTTTTTGGCAAACTTGTATCAAACAAAATACTAATAGAAATTTAAGAAGTAAACTTGAATTACCCCCAAGTAAGCAGAGCCAAAAGAGACCCACGCACACACAAAAAAGTAAAGTCAAATTTGTTGGTATACCATTTGTTTCATTGTAAATTGGTGTAAGGTAAGTTTTCTAGGCCTGGATCCCAAAGGGGGTTCTCAAAACCGCTCATTTATTCGATTGAAATCCCCCCTTAGAAATGTCAGAAAAAATATCAACTGCACAATATTTGTATAATAATATTAGAATCCAAGACATGATCTTATTTGATCTGACCTTTCATAAATTTCTATTTGCCTGCTGAAGAACGCGGCGGATTTCATCTGCAATTCCTGATAAAAGAACTGGTTTACGAATTACTCCATTCATTCCTATTTCCAGACATTTTTCTGATAATTCTTCGTCGCCACTTGCTGTAAGAGCTATGATCAATGGCCAGTTACGACTGCGGAACTTTCTTATTCTCATTGCAACTTCAAAACCATCCATCTCGGGCATGTGAAGATCCAAAAGAATAATATGGAAAGAGGATCCTGGTCGACCCAAAGAACTCAAGCAATCAAAACCGGATGAAACAGATGTCACATCGCATCCGAGCTTTTCAAGTAATTTGCGAGTAACAGCTCTGTTTGTGTCATCATAATCCGCCAATAACACTTGGAGACCACGGAATAAAGAATTTGAGGGCGGTGCACTCTCAGAGGATCCTCCTGGTTCAAAATTGCTACCTCCAATCGACATTTGGAGTTGAAACCGGAGGACAATGCCCATAAGTTGAACATGCCCATTGCAATCTGGAATAGCATATATGTTTCCTTGCATCATCTGCAAAATATTAGCGTAGTTTTAGCAAGAAATACAGATCATCGATCAGAAGTTTTTAAGATCATTAAAGATCAGAGAATATCTTCCTTGAACTTTAAATCACAAAGAAACCTCCAGCTACCAATTTCTGATAAATCATATATAGACTATAACTGTGTTTGAACTCTTCAAAAGTGAAATAGCAAATTTTATACACACAAGTAAAAGAAAATTATACACACAAGTAAAAGAAAACTTTGGTATCTACGCTTAACAAATACATGATTACAGACTTATTGAGTAGATAAATCTTTATGGTTCTCATAAAAACTTTCAAGTTTCAACACATCAATAAAGCATGAAAAAGTGTAATTTCTTATCCCTCAACTTTTTAACGAAATTGTTCAACGGATGAATTTGAAAACCATGTAAGTTAAGAATTATTCATTTCTATAAATAATAAATAAATATGTGAAGGATTAAGCATTCTTACCCGGACAAGTTTTTTGCACACGCTGTAGCTCAAACTCCCCTCATGTCCCTCACTGCTGTTAATCCGATTGTTAAGCTGTGCTGATGTGACCAAGTTCTCTGTCGATGTTGAAGGACCATCACTATTTCTCCCAATTTCAAGTTTCATATAAGCATATCCATCAGAAGAACCTGACCTCCAAACTGCCCATCTTTGATCGTTCCACGAATCACTTCCTCTCACTGTTGAAGCTCTAAAAGTTACAGTATTTCCTTTGTCACACACATTTAACAAATTCCCAACCATATGTAGAATAACCTGAACAATCCGTCTTTCGTCGCCAAGTACCCGATCAGGCAGTGAACTATCAACATCTAGTCTGAAACCAATATTCTGGCTAACAAACAAGCATTTTGAAAGGCAGGCTGCTTCTTTTATCATAGAATGCAGCCCAAATGGTCGCATCTCTAATGGCATCCGATTTCGGTCTCGATCAGAAATCTCCATTACATCATTAATCAAAGTTGAAAGAACACTGCCGGTTTTCGCCATTGCATCAACAATTATCTTCTGTTCAGTACCTAGATTTTCTTGCTGTAATATTGAGAGTAGTCCCGAGATAGTATGCATCGGCCTTCTCATGCCATTGCTCATCACTTTCTGAAATGAGTTCTTTGCCTGGCTTGCCATCAGTGCATCTTTTCTTGCCTGTTGTAATGCACGATTCTGTTCCTCAAGTTTCACTCTCATCAACTGAGATTCTTCCAAAACCGCAGCATGAGAAAGGGCAACAGCAACCTGATCAGCAACTACCTCGATAATTTCTAATTCATGATAACTCCAAACCCTAACTTCTGTACTCGGAAGAACCAATACGAGTATAGCATAACAAGCCTGGATTAGTTCTGGAGTTCCTCCTTTGAAGTTTGAAACTCTCAGCATTGGCATTCTAATTGCAGCCACTGCACCTGGTTCTCCATCTCCACCACAACTACCCATTCCTAGAGCTGAATCAGGACTCAAAATCTTCACTCCCTTGTTGTCTTTGATTTCCCTAACATCCTTATTAGTAGTTGGGATTGCAAAATGGGATACATTTGCTGAATCCCGATTCTGCTCCAATTCATGTGTCAAATTCATGACAGTCTTATCTTCGTTAGGCATCCAAACAGCACAATTCTGCAAATCCAAAGTCTTCGAAAGCTCAACCAAGGTAGAATACAAAATAGTATGCCTATCAAGGGATTTTCTAATCTCCCTAGTAAGCATTCTAACATGTAAGCTTGTCTCTTTCTGTTGCTTCATCATTTCAACCTCTCGATCGAGCTCCCAAGCTTTCTTCTTCAAGAAAAGCTCCCTGACTTTGACTTTGAGAAGCAAAGGAATAAGAGTTATAAGGGTAATTGCAGTAGCACATGAGACGAGAGCGGTTAAAAATTTGAAGATGGTAAGGGCAAGCATCAACTGGAATGTGTGTGGTGCATAAGTCCATCCATTGAGCAAATGTGTTAATCCACATAGGACTATGAATGCTATGAATTGAAAAAGTACCCATTTGAAGGGCAGATTTGAGCAACTCAGAAAGTACAGGAGTTCAATGGGTATTGAAAAATACGCAATCGCAATCAAAAAATCACTAGCTTTCTGGCATTGTAAGATGTTCTCCACACTCCAGAGTCCTTCATCTTCCTCACAATTGCACCTTGGGTATCCATTATCCAGGGCAAAAACCGATACAGACACCGATAGCAGTAGAACCGAAATCAATAAACCAGGAGCAATTACTTTTAACATTGCATCTGAACAATGCTTATTCTTCTTCTTCTTGTTTTCTCCTCCTCCTTGTTCAATCCATTTGAATGATCAAAGAAATCAAACTCAATCTCTCATAAACCTAATAATGCAGAAACATGAAATCAGAATAAACCCCTTTTTCTTCTAAGATTCATATTTTCAATTAAAAATAGTAAAACCCAAAACCCATTAAAAAAAAAAACATTTGCTAGATTTCAAGATCTAACATACCCCCATCTATCTGAAAATCTTCCATATAATATTCAAAATAATAATTCTCTTTTTATCTTTTTTTTTAACTCCTTATCTCCCCTACTGTTATCTATGTCTGTAACTAACATGATATCTTATCAACTCAACAGAATAATAATATAAACAATAGCAAAACCCAAATTAACCTCCATTGTTAAAAATCAGAAATATTACCTAATGGAAGCCCAGAGCCAGATTCGCAACAAAACCACCAGGTTTAGATCTCATCTTCCTCGCCAAGCTTTTTTTCGGTACTGTTTGTAGATACAAATACCAAAAACCGTCTGCGGAAAACCACCTTTCTTCTAACTTCCAGTAATAAAGCCTAAGATTATTACTACCATAATTATAAAGCCTAAATATATTCCCATCCCTCTTCTTCCTCCATGAAATCAATTATATAAATGGAAACACAAAAAGATCATCAAAATCCGGCCATCTAACCCCGTTAATACCGCTTAAGCAACAGTAGACAACTATTTCGCGTATTGGGTCTGTGATATTGGAAATCATATTGCTGCTGCTGCTGTTGCCATGCTTGAAGAGGAAAAAGATGAAGAAAGGGTGAGATGATTTTTTGCTTTGTTTCTTGTTTGGGTATTCAAATTTGCGAATGTACGTTCAGAGGAAAAAAGTGAAAAAGAAAGGAAAAAACTATGCCATATAGAGAGACTGTGAGGAAAATGAGAAAAGAAAGACAAGTTGAGAGTGAGAGAGGGCCCACAGTGTTATATTCTTTTAGTACATGAAGAGAACCTGGACGTTCTTAGTAGCACTTACTCAACGTCAGAAGAAAGAGCAAGCTGTAAAATTAAACAAACAAATTTTCATTTTCCTCTCTCTTTTCATTACATTGTTGGAATTAAGGGATCTCTCTTTCCATTTTATCTGCTAATCCTAATCACATTTAATCACTTTTTTCTAATGGGATAAGATCTTTATTTGACATGTCTACTCATGGCTGCTAATATAGGTAGTAGGTATCAGAATTCATATAAGACAAACTAGAAAGTCATTTGTCTTATTTACCTTACTAATTTGCCACACCCCATCAATAATGTTGTGTCCAGCAGGAAAAAGAGATCAATAGGTAAAGATAGAAAAATCTTTTAGCAGGTTAAATTTTTTTGACCTTTTATTACATACTTGACCTGATGAAAATAGTTATTTTGGATATCACTACAAGGAATTATCAAATCTTCGACCTATGGTTTGTACGGTGAATTTCGTATGGGTAAGTTGAGTTTCAAATTGCTTAGCCATTTTGTTGATGGTCAAGTAGAAACTTTATTTTAATGCGTAAATTTTTCACCCAAATTAATGTATTTTTACTTTTTATGGTATAACTACATACGAGTTCCTACACAAATTATTATTAGTTGAACTTTTTTTTATCTACTTTATTTTGATACATTCTGCGAGGTTAAGGGAACCTCACCCGCAAAACAAAATTGACACGAAAAACAAAGAACAAAATCAAAACAAGCAAACAACACGTCTACAATCCAATAAAACTAAGAGTAAATTTCTGCAATATACCTTCCCTTCTCTATCATTCTACAATCTCACACAACTCATGCATAAACTCCTCAAGCCTCATATCAACACGCTTACTAACATGATATAAGCCTGTCAGCAGATCAACAACTTGGTTAGTTTCCCTATAACAATGCACAAGCTTGACTTTATCGAAAAACTGCAGCAGAACACCACTTCGTTTCCGGATTCGTAAGACAAATTATGTTGGCTTGCAATCTTTTTTAAAAGAATAATAACCACCGTAAAATCAGCATCCACATAAATAACTTTAAACCCATTCCTACGAGCCAAAATTAAGTGAAGCTTAACTCAATGCAGCTCATGAGCAGTCACGGAAATCAGGTGTTATCCCCATAAGCTGCATCCAAAACCTCTCCCTTCTGATCCCTATAAATGGTGTCAAAACCAGCGGATACATCCTTCTTGTATCCATCAAAATTAACCATAGATTCATCAATCTGACGACACAATCAACGGCAAGCCATCACCTTATGGACAATACATTATTTATCTTTTGCACATTCTAGTATTCTAAGAAGATCCTAACCTAGCAATATCAATAACAACACGACCTTCCGCATAAGCATGAAATCTTAAGTGATACAAAACCCACAACATCATATGAATTTCTTTTTGCAAAAATAATTAAATTATGTTATTCGTTTCTCTCCATACGTGATAGACAAAACTATTAAGGGTTCACTTCTTAATTGAGCTAACAAGATCAGTCCCTGCTAAGGAACTTATACACCACTTAAGTTCCTTCTCCGAAGTAGAATAACACTCTTTGATGTAGCCAACTTAATAAGAAGGCATTCCTGGATAATCTGATAAAACTCACACTGAAAAAATACATGCCCTTCAATTTTTATAGAACCCGCATAGAAAACACAGATCGCATCATTAGTGATCCTCTGCTGAAAAAGCATATGCTTAGTTTTCAATCTTTTATGAAAAGACACTCAAGAGATGAAGGAGTATTCAGGAATATGACCTAAAACCAAACCAGAGAATGCCAAAAAAACTTGCTCCATCTTATCCTCCACATAAGTATCGGTTAGACCATTGCTCAGTTGAATCCACCAATCGTTGGTATGTCAAGTTTAGTTCTAAAACTCGAAGCCGCTTGATTTGATTATTAAAGTCAACTTTAGGTTAGACTAGGTACATAAAAATATTAAAACTTGCTCTTGTTACTCATGAAGAACCTGGAGACGTATCGGCAAAAACGAAGACATTATCTTTCAGCTCGAGGTTAGTAACAACAAACTTGACTTGTTTCATTTCTATCATTTGTTTTTTCATGTCAGTCATTATTGAAAACACAATATACGAGGTAAAGTTTGTTTACAATAACTTAAGCATTGGGGACTTGGTCATTATACTATGATGAAAGTATCAAACAATGATATAGTCGTTGAAACTACAACTTAAGTATATGGAGTTGCAAAGTATAGATCATCTATGGAATTCGTAGAATAAACATAACACTGACTGGTAATTTGTTATTATTTACTGTGTTGAACTTCCTGATGAATCCAAAGATTGGAATTAGTTTAGCTATATAGTTTAAAGGAGTAAACTTGTGAAACTTGTTCCGTAGTTAAAAGGTGATTCAAGGATCTATTTTAATGATCGATCCCTAATAACTATTCTAACAATCGATTCCATATAAAGACCGCAAGTAGGACCGGTCCCTAATAAGGATCTCAACTAGGATCGATCCTAAGGATTTATGTCTGGATTGATCCCTAGAAGGGATCTAAGTTAGGATCGATCCTTATGTGTCTAACCGAAACTTCCTTTTTCGATGTCTTTTATTTTTGGGTTTTTGTAGACATAAAGATATATTTTTTTTAAATTGGAAATGTTCACATAATATATTAATGTTCAAGTATTCTCCTTTGATACTCAAGGCATAATCCTGAAACCTAATTTTCAATATCTTTTAGATATTGAAAATATATGCTTTCCATATCCCGAAGGTTTGCATATCTCTAGTTACTATATTAATAAAGTACATGGATGTTTGCTAATTTGGTTGTTAACTATGAGTAATTTCGGGTTATTGGTTGGGATACAGTTGGTATTTGTTAAATTCGGAAATAAATATTCATTGCATATCTTAAGAATTTCGGATTTGGTAATCAATTATCTTCTATTCAGGCCTTGGTCATAACACTATAAATAGTGCATCTTGTATTCTTACAAAGTCATTCCTAGACACATAGCTTAAGTGATTGTGTGGAAATCCAACTTGTTAATAGATAGGAGTAATCTAAATAGGTGAAACTATTAGAGCACTGCTCGGTCGAACTCGCAAAAACTATAAGTCTTGATTTCTAGTCTACTTATAGCTAAGTCTCGGATTAGGATAGAAAGTGTAGTTAAGCATTAGACTTCACGGCATTCATCGATTGAAGACGAATAACTACTAAGGGGAGCTTGTGGAACTTCATCAACAAAAGGTATATGGAGACTTGAACTCATCTATCACTCAAAAGTATATCTACTCTATCTCCTATTTGAGACAAAAGTCGTATAGCTATATAGACTTCGATTATACACATTTGATATTTCGAGCTGAGTTTAACTCGCTTACATATTTCTCGAAATATATGTTGGTAAGCTTTCGCTTTAACCAAGTTCATCTTATATTCTTGACGAAAGTCAAAAGATGATCATATTAAAATCGCCTGGTAACATCTTACATGATTTGTGTGAGACAGTCATTTAATGTAGACTCGGAATGTTTCGTATTGATTTATCGATCACTTGAAAATTGCTTTGAAGCTAATAGTTTGTGTGAGACAGCTATTGTCGTCTTCTAAGAATGTTTCAATGATTGAACTGGGAGTTTAGAACAATTAACCATGATTGGATATAGCACAGTATGCGTACTTGTATGCTAACTTTTGCAAGTTATTCCAAGTCCAGGAACCATAGTATGCATACCCGTATGCGTACTAGTTGGTTTGTTGAAAGTCCTGGAACTAGGTATGCATACCCGTATGCGTACTGGCATAAGTTCAAGTCCGGAAAACAACTGAGTTTGGAGGTATGCGTACCCATTCGCATACTGGCGAACCCAAACTAAGTCCGGCCACATAGGTATGCATACCCGTTCACATACTTGAGTAGGTTATGTTCTAAAATCGGTTTGTTCATGAACTAATACATTTATATATTAAGGAATGGAATCTTTTGGAAACAGTGGCTATAATGTTCATGAATTGATTTGAGTGAATCAAATCGATTTTGCTTCAATTGTGTCTTGTATACTTCTATGAGAATATAAGCAATTGAACAACTCTATAACTAGTTTCATTTGAGTCATTTGAACTAGTTGTGTTAAGATGAACAAGGTTGATATGAAAGTACTCATATGGCTAACTTCGGTTAACTATTGTTGAGCCAACAAGGTGTACACGTTTAGGTACGGTTACTCATATCTAAATGAAGTCACTTTTCATTTATGTGTAACAAGCTAAGTTCGATCTATCAGTTGAAAGATATTAGCTTGAGTCTAATCAGGTTTTCATCTAACGGTGAATATTAAATGCTTTGTTACCAAGGTAACATTGATTGCAAACCCAGATTTGAAGGCTATATAAAGGAGAACTCTAGCAACTGGGAAACCTAATCCCCACACTTCCTGTGTGATACTAGTTGCGACTAGAGTCGATTCTCCTTTAACCTAGGTTTTTCCTAAAACCATTATAGGTTAACGACTTGAAGACTTCATTAGGATTGTGAAGACAGACCCAATTATTTTCTCTGTAGTTGCGTGTTCTGATCTTGCTTTATTCTATCGTATTGAGTACTATCTTCTCTAAGATTTCCTCGAGATTTAATCTCTGATAGGCAAGATAAAAAGTAATTACAAACATCTTTGTCTCATCGTTTGTGATTCCACAATATCTTGTTTCGCTACCATACGATTAAGATTATTGTGAGGTGATTGATATTACTAGGCTGTTCTTCGGGAATATAAGTCTGGTGTATCAATTGGTTCCTGTTCACCTTGATTTATCAAAAGACGGAACAAAACTCATAGGTATTTCTGTGGGAGACAGATTTATCTATTCAGTAGACTTTTCTGTGTGAGACAGATTGGTTTATCAAGTCTTCGACTTTGGGTCGTGGAAACTCTTAGTTGTGGGTGATATCAGCTAAGGGAATCAAGTACGTAGAGTCCTGCTGGGATTCAGAGGCGTAAGGAAAGCGACTGTTCCTTAATCAGTGCGAGATTGGTTAGGTCTTAACTACATTCCAGTCCGAAGTTAACTTGTGGTAGGCTAGTGTCTGTAGCGGCTTAATACAGTTTGGTGTTCAAATATGGACTAGGTCATGGGGGTTTTCTGCATTTGCGGTTTCCTCGTTAACAAAATTTCTTGTGTATGTGTTATTTCTTTTCCGCATTATATTTGTTTATATAATTGAAATATCACAGGTTGCGCGTAGTTCAATCAATTAGATAATCCAACCTTTGGTTGTTGATATAAATTGATTGACACTTGAACATTGGTCTTTGGTACCGTTCAAGTTGTTTCACATAATAATCAGGCTCGCAAATTTCTATCTGTTTGATTTGCTGATTACATTGTGAAACAGAGATACAACTTTTTGATATATTTCCATTGATTGAGTCTGACTGTCTAGTTGATTCTCTTGGAATTATATTGGAGTTTGTCCATACACATTGCCTAAACGAAATATTGGGTGAGGTTGTTAGACCCCGCTTTTTTAATTGGTATCAGAGCAGGCAAACACGTTTAAGACCTCATAAGTCTGTGTTTGTAGTGATTTAACTCTATGGACAGTTGTGCTATCTCAATAAATGCACCACCAGATCCAAGGATTTCAGAATTCTCTTCCATGACTGATTTAATTAAATCTGTAGAAGAAATTCTATCTAAACCTCCACCAGGTTTAAAATCACTTGAAGTGTTTTCATGGCTTGAAAATAAGCTTGAGAACTTATCTCTTGATGTTGAGTTATACCTCCAGAAAGAGAAAGAATCTCTTGATAAGATAAATCAAGTTATGATGAATAATATTCATGTTGAGGTTGATCTTGATTCACTAATTCGTGAGAGCAATGCTCCTCCTCTGGGAAATTCAATTGGGTGTGACAAACTAAACGAATTACAAGAAGAGTTTAAGTCTCAGTCCTTAGACTATATCATCTCAAAGCATGATTCAGTTCATCAGTCAAACCCTGATACACCTTCTCAAGATAATGGTATTGTCTTCTTTTATGAAAGAGTTAGGACGTCTCTTTTCAAAAGAGTTTCCATACGCAATACTAAATATTATCTGCAGAGACTGTGTTTTATAAGTTGTGAACGAAAAAATCAGAAACACAAATTATCTTGTGCTCTTTTTAAGTTCTTTGAAAAACTTGTAAAAACAGTCCCTTGGGTTTCTCTCAATACTGGAAGTTGTAAGAGTTGTTGGAAAGAAACTCTCTCTTGGTGTCATGGTGTACAAGGATGTTTTTCTCTTGTGTTCACAATGAGTGCTCGTTAAAGGGTTGTTGAGCTTTGCTCCAATTCTCCTTTTCATAGTTTGTTTGATAAAAATATGATTTTTCAAAAACAAACGAGTCATTGTCGCACACGTACGATTCACGTATCCTGGTCTCGTAACCATTACGTGTTTGAACCATGTTCCAGAACGTGTTTTGACGGTTCATATACCACCATGTGACATATAAAAGAGTAAGAACTCACTTCGTTCTTTTCACCTCTTCTTCCCTACAGTTCGAGTACGAAAAAGAAAACCCAAGAGTTCGTAAACTCTCAATCATTAAAACCTCAATCTTTTTGGGTGTTCTTTGCACCTTTGTGTTGGCAACAGGAAATCATTCGACGGGCCTGTCCTTAATTCTTCAAATTCTCTGGTTCCAGAGCTTCACCATTAACGACAGTTCACGTACTTGGTAAGTTCTTCATCATTCTTTGGTTTCTATGGCTCCTAGGAAAAGATTGAATCTTGGTGAGAGTTAGGGTACTAATACTAGTTCAAATAGGAGGATGGTTGATAGTGATGATGAATTTGATGATGATGATTTTGGTGTAGACGTTTTCATGAACCAGTTTGAGTGGGGTGATATTCATAAGGTTTAGGGGAATCATATCCTGAGATGACCTGTGAATTTTATGTTAATCTTCATGCACCCAACAATACCAACTGCTGTTTCAAGACTATGGTCAAAGGAACATTGTTTGAGGTTAACCGTGGTGTTATAACTGAGTTATTAAACTTGCCTTTATATCATTCTTTTGTTGTTCCTCAACCATAAGGTCAAAGACCAAATAAGAATCAGTTGTCTGAACTGCTCCTAGGAAAGAATGTGCCATGGATAGAAAGCAAACTCCCTGTGGACAATATAATCTTTCATTTGAAGATTTTTGGTAAGCTGGTTGTGGCTAACTTAATTCCCAGTACGCTCGACAAAAATATCTGGAGAAGAACCCTGGCTGAGTTGGTTTACCATCTTGTTTCTGGTGAAGAGGTTAATTTCTATGGATTAATTGTTCGTCAAATGATTCACATGGTTTTACAAAAGAAAAACCCTAGTTTCCATGCCTCATCATCCGAATCTGTAGTCAATTTAATATTGCTCAGCTTGGAACTCGTGTTGGTACTCCATCTCTCTTGAGCCAGACAGACATTAACAAAATGAAGAAACCTGCCAATCCTGAAGTTGCTCTTCTTCTTCAAAGGAATGAGTGCTTGGAGAGATAGTTGGCTCATGCTGTGACGGTTCATCCAAACTTAGCTGAACCAATATCTAAGATTGCTGAGGATTTTTATCGCAATCTGGATTAATGTCTTTTTTCTTCATATTGTTATGTCAAGTTCAAACTCTTTCTTATGTTATTTTTGTTGAACTTATTAAAACTGTTATTTTTAATGGTTGTAATAATTTTAATGGTATTTTATCCTTGAATGATTTTATCTTTCAATTAAAGTGCTAAATGTGTTAAATCCATAAGAAGTTTGACTGAATATGTCAAAAGTTAAGTCTATTATATGTCTTTATGCAAATATTGATGGAAAATAGAATGAACTTTTGATAACAATGATTAAGTATATGATATCATTATGAAAATATTGATGAAAATAAAATGAATCTTTGAATATTCCGCAGTATTGATCTTTCCCTGATCCACTCCTATGTGAAAGTACTGTGCGGCTCCTTAAGTTCTCTTATGTGAGCATTTCCGATTAAATTAATCATGGGTTCTCTTGTGGTTAATTTAATTGAGTTTTTTGGATACAAATTCATGTTTCATGTAATTTGTTAATGTCCAAATAAATCCTTCTTTTCTTGTAAAAGTAAGGTTGCTCTTGTTGTTCTTTCGGGAATGACATTATATGGGGGAGAGTTCTTAATTGAACTTGTGCTTAGTTGCCAAATCCTTATAGGGAGTGCGGCTGTGGAATATTGTAGGAGTTTTCTTGTATCTTTATAAACTCCTTGATGAATACACTAAGTTTCGACTATGTGAAATCATCGAAACAAAGTTGATATGTTCTCTTTTAGTCATGAAGTATCTCTATGAGAATTTCATTATGATCCTACTAGTTTTCGTACCTTTTCCAATTTATATTGACAAAAAGGGGAGAATTAATATGTACTTAACACTACAAATACATATGGTTTACAGATCATTATGTAAGGGGGAGTGGTTTTCATTATGAGATTAAGTATTGACTAAGGGGGAGTGATACATATCACCATAGTATTGTTGTCAAAGTGTGATACAATTGGACTTTGATGCTGTGTAATAATATTATGACACTGTATAACAATGATTGGGAGCTACTGTTTTCTCATTGTTATAGCTACGGATCTTCAACAACTATGATGCTGAGTTGAACACGCTCAGAATCACTAGAGTACTTGGAAGTGACGAATATTTCGAGTAATGTTGAAGAACCAAGGAAATCAAGCATTTGGATGAGAAGCTACAAAGTCTATTTATTTTGTAATCCATATGTATTGATAGTTTTGTCACTAAATTTGACAAAGGGGGAAATTGTTAGAGCACTGCTCGGTCGAACTCGCAAGCGTTGCTATCTCAAGCTTGTTTGTCAAGTTTAGTTGCCAAAACTATAAGTATTGATTTCTAGTCTACTTATTGCTAAGTCTCCAATTAGGATAGAAAGTTATTGATGGTGGATTTTTGACAAAGGCTAAAATCGTAAAATCATAACCTTGCATATTCCTCATCCAGTAATCAGACGAGTATGGAGACTCATGTCTCTCGTTTAAGCATGAAAGCTCATGCCATGATGATCTCTGATAGAGTGTATTGTCTCTCAGATCATCAATAAAAATCTCTGACATAGTGTATTGCCTCTCAGATCATTCATAAGAACCTCTGACTGAGTGTATTGCCTCTCAGAGCATACATGAATATGCAGTCTCTCAATTGAGACCACGACATATTTCATCAATACTGAACAATTTCAGTAATTACTTTTTGTTGATGGTGGTTTTTAGTTCAGGGCTAAAATTGTGAAACCCTGTGCTTAATGCGCTTTCATTCTGTAAGAAACAGATCCATTTAAAAGTGACTAGAGCCCAGGTCTCTTCACTTACAATATGTATTGAGCAACTCAGTATATTTATATGAAATTTATCCAGAATGGTGCATGTAGCAACAATCCCAAATATTCTATAAATTTTATTAAACTCCCGCTTACATTATTCACTAATGTACAGCCTGTCGATTATTTTCATATGCTATGTTCCCCAGCTGAACTCTTAATATTGGCATGACATGACAATTATTGTTCACTCGCAGCGGAGTAGCATGAATTTCCCAAAGTGTCAATATTAAGATCTGCATGAAAATACTCAGGAACACGTAAGTTGCACCGCTCTCTGATAAAGAGGTTTCTTGTGCCAACGCACAGATAATTTATCGAAAATTGTTTAATTTTGTGTCAGCTAACGAAATTCAATTTTCTAACCTAATTTTACCTATTTGCAAAAATATAGGTTTTCTGCGCCCTGCGCGATATTTCGAACCATATTGGTCGAAACTAAACCTAAGCAAACTAGGAAATTGATCCATTATGGAGCTAGTATGAGCAGGATCTTATTAAAAATCAGAAAACAATAAATAAAGAGGAACTACAGCAAGTAAAAGCAGCAGCAAAGGTAGGCGTGGCCATGCCAGTTGGCCGACCGATCTGCTCCAGCAGGCACCACCCGTGGCCGATCGGCCACACTCCATGTTGCCGCTTGCCGGCCCCTTTCCATCGACCAATCAGATCGCTTTAAATGCGCCACACACACTTTTAAATAAAATTGGAAGTTGGTTGGTCGACGCACTTAATTCCTTCAGGAATCTAATATAGGCTGCCCATGTCAGTCTTAAAACGATCACGGTCGTACGTTTTGGCCAGTTGATTTATCAAGTCTAGCCATTTCTTAACACGACCGAACAAGCTCCATGGTACACATCCGCGGGCTCCTCTTTCCCATCAGCCAATCAAATCGCTCCAAAGACGCATCCTACACTTCTAATTAAAGGTGGTCGGCGGCCCGTCTTTGGTTTTGACCAATCATATCTCTTCAACTTGGTCGGACGATATCCAAAAGGTCACCAAAGATTGGACGAACAGCTGGGAGCATTTGGTAAATAATTTGAGTATGAGCTACATGCCAAAAGTTTCTTATGGATTGTCTAGTATAACATACTAAAAAATTACATCAATCGGATTAATGAGCTAAAAGATGCAGCTTAAAAGGCGAGCTAGGTCATGGCTGAAAACTGACAGAATTCCTCCTGAATTCTTCCTGATTTTTTACTGTCGGGATGTTTTCACCTCCTAAACGAGCTCAAAACCAAAATATTCCCTCGAAAGAAGATAGCAAATTCTTTTCTGATAAGAATGAAGGTGCGGATCATCAAAATCCAAGTTCGTATGAGAATTCTACAGCAGTTTTAGTGAGGGTCTCACATCTGAATTTTCTGATTATGAAATTTCATGAATTAACACAAACTTCTGCAAATCATCTCAGTCATCCAACTTGGCTAGCCAATTTAACCGGTTTAGATTTAATTTGGGCCAACCAATAGGATGTCAAAATGGCTACCAGCCATCATTCTCCTATAGGGACCGACCACCACATCTTTAATGTACATGGATAGCTCCTGGCAGCTGCTCAAATATGACCGCCCGCCGCCTAGCTTGCGCGTGATTGGTCAAAATAGCTAGGTCTTGCAAATAAGACCCACTTAGCAACTTGTTACATATTTTCCACGAAAATACTCGAGACATCATGTCACAAACTGGGGGATGTTCATCAGGGTATTGGTCTGGCGGTTTACAGCGTGCGGCGTGCAACACGCCCATTATAAGAAAGTGTTAGGAAAGGCGGATAGTTAGTGGCGGAAGAGAAGTAGTGGGTGTAAATCAACCGGTCTTCTCTCATAGAAAGACGTGGTTTTCAACATTTTTACACGACCCCACTTCTCCATCACTAAATTACTCCCACTTCCTATGAGATCAGGGTGCGTTCAACTATGACTTATATAAATAGGTTTTCAACCTATTTCAACCAAGAGGAGTTTTGGTTAACAATACAAGTATCCAGAAAACACCAAGAACTGATAGCTTACATTCCGCAAGCCAGTTCCATATTCTGATACAAGTCATAAAATAGTCACACCTTCAGAGTTAACCATTCTGATCTCAACACCTTCTTCGTTTCCCTCCCTAAGATCAACCCTTCTCCTTCATTTTGTGACCGAAGCAAGACTGGAACGGTCATTTCTTGGTTTAGGCCAGGATTGTACAGATTGATCTCTCGAATCTAAAGTACTCCCGTGCAGTGCATTTGTTTAGGGTTTAGATTCGTTTCTCGGTGGCACACCCAAATTTACCAAAACCAGCAGAATCAGTTTTTACCCCAAAACACTTTTATATAGAATCTAAAACGATTAGACAGCTCCTAGATAGCTTTCCTACTAGTATAGAGTGATAACGTCTTCAGGATGTAACAATGTTTTCCCTGACTATATAAAAGATATATGTATAGAGTCTTAATGATTGGACGGCTCCTAGACAGCTTGCCTGCTAGTATATAGCGATAACGTCTTCAGGATGCAACAATGTTTTCCCTGACTATGCAGAATAAATATGACGGTTCAATTAGCTCATATCGCTCAATTCTCGAATAATCATAATGCTCCTAAACAGCTTGCTTGCTGGTATAGAGCCATCAATTAATCAATTAAATATTTCTAGTCACAAGATTCATCAATTGAATTCCTAGAAAATATTCTACGTTCATCATAATATTTCATTACTTCAATTCATGGCTTTTCCAAGTAGAATTCCATGGGTTAGTAATAAATATTCAACGTACGGGCATCTGAGCCACTGTCGAGTAAGCCCCGATAAAAATGGTGCGAGTGTACTTAGCCATAATGCACGAACGAGCACCCAAACGCACGAACGAGCATTCAAAAATATGGACGAACGAGGAACCTATGTAAAATAGGAAGGAAAATAATATATTAAATAAAATAAATAAGAGGCATGGGACCGGGCCCACCGGCTGGCCGGTCATGTCGCCGTGGCTGGTCCCCCTCTTCCGTTATTTTATTTTATTTTAATCTATTCCATTATTTTCATTGTCTCATGAAAACTCATTGTTTGAGCAAACTTCCTCATTTGAGCAAAACTCTCAGTTTCTCCATATTTCCTTCACATGATGAAAAATAATTTAAAAAAATAGGGAAAGGTTTCACGGGACCTGGCCTACTAGCTGGCCTGCCATGCCCTAGCCTTGTCCGATCCCACACCTTATGATCCCTTATTTTATTATCATTATTATTTCTTTCATCTCATGGAACTTCTTCGTTTGAGCAAAAACCCTGGTTTTTCCATATTTTCTCAAATATTGCTCAAACGGTCAAAAGCCAAAAAGTCAAATGGTCACATGACCGACTAGGCTTCTCACGTAAATATTAAAATATTATTATTTTAATATTCTCAAAATATTGATCGCACGAGCAATGCCCTACTTGCTCATTCAAGCAAAATTGAGAGTTTCAGTCAAGATCAAACTCTTCTGAAAATCCAAAATATTGCTCAAACGCGCGTCAGAAAATATCAAAACTCTCAGGACTGAGACACGGACACTATGGTGACACGGGCATGTCACCATGACTGACCAGGGTCGGCCCTTTGGCTTGCAAGGAGCCGGTCCCACATATTTTCATAATTTGACCTAATTTGTTCATATTGGGTTCAAACTCTTTCCAAATAACTTGGAATTTTATCAAACGACCGTCAGTTGGTCCCAAGACCACCAGGGCCGGTTTTCATATCCCTTGGTCGGTCCCTCATCACTCCATAATTAGGTTTCATTGAATAATGCTCAGACAAGCACTATTTTAATAAATGATTAAACCAGCATTTAATCATTCTTTCACCAACTGGTCCGCAAAGGACTTTGGTGCTTGCTCATTCGAGCATCTGGGAGTTACATGGTCGGCCATCATCCCATGTAGCCTATCCCTGTCTCACACATTGGTTGGTTTTAAGTAAATCATCAATGGATCAGCAATCGATCAAAATTAGGGTTTCAAACCGAATGCTCTGCAAAGCATAATTTTGAACAGGTTCAAACACCACTATTTTATGTTGAATCAAGTAGTCAACATTTTATGATATAATATTCGGTCCAGCTACCAATATTTTAATTTAATATTTTATTTGGTCGTGTTACCAATAATTATCAAACGAGCAATATTTGCTCAGTTTATCAATATTGATTCAACTATTAATATTTAATAATTCCTCAAACGGGGAATATTCGCTCAGAAGAGCAATATTTGCTCAAACTAATAATATTGATTCAACTATCAATATTCAGCAATTCATCATACGAGCAATATTTGCTTAAACTAATAATATTGATTCAACTATCAATATTCAGCAATTCATCATACGAGCAATATTTGCTCAGACGAGCAATATCTGCTCTAATAATATTGATTCAAATATCAATATTCGGCAATTCATCATACGAGCAATATTTGCTCAGCTTGTCAATATTCATCATGTTGATTCAACTATTAACATTCATTCGAGAATTATATATCTGTCCCAGCAGACATGCTCAATTCATGAGTCTCAGAGCATTCGTCCATCATATTCGACTCAACAATACTAAGACTCATCGTCTAGTCAAGTCAACAATTGACTAAATACACGTCTTCTTTGCAGACTCCACATTCATGAGACATCAATCATGTCACATGAGGGGATATTAACTAGGGTTTTTGTTTGGCGGCCTACGGCACGTGTGTTCACCCACGATTAGAATGTGATTAAGTCATGCAAGCGGTTAGATGAGTTATCAAAGTAGTGGGTGGACAATCAACCAAGTCTCCGCACGATGAGTAACTAGTTTTAGCACAATTTCCCACTTTACCACTCTTTCACTCCAGCAACCGTCACACTTACTGGGATCAATGTGTATATTATTCTTGCATCATAAATAAGTCTCTGAATCCATGATTGAAACAAGAATGCTCGTCTGAACAAAGAATTCTCATCACACAAGAATTATCGTCTAAGCAATCACTCTCAACAGAGTAAATTCAATCAATCAGAACTTATCTTATTTCTTCATGCAGAATACACAACATATCCACAATCCTTGATCAACATTGATCCCACATACTTCTCAACTTCCCTCCTACAGACCAACCCATTCTCTCTTGTGACCGAATTGAATCTGGAACGACCATTGTCTTGGTTTAGGACGGAGTCCTACAAATTGATCTCTCGAACTCAAAGCACTCCCGTGCAGTGCATCTGTTTGTAAAAGGTTAAAGCAATTTGCTCGGTTGAAGGGTCTTCGTCCGCTCGGTCGTCTCTTCATTTTTTCCTAAAAAACCAGTAAATCGTTTTTCCCCATCAACATATTGGCGACCACAGTGGGAGATTAATCTCTCGGTTGCAATCCCAACTTTCACAAAGATGGTCGGTCTTAGGTATGATTTAACTACCGCAGATTCCAGTCAGAGTCTTTTTAGCGGTGGCGATCCTCATGATCATTCGAACGATTTTGATAATATTCATCACTCCTACTTTACTACCCCTTTTCTCTCTATCAATGCATTCGATGGGGAAATTCCGTCATTGGCTGAACTAGCACGGAGGTAGGAAATTCTGGAAAGAAACATAAATCGATTGAAGGGAGCAATCGATAATTTGTTCAATTGCATGGTGGATCTGACAAGAATTTTGAGAGCTCAAGTGGTGGAACGTTCATCTCCTGATACCACTGATGCCAACCCTCAAGTCAACAGTTTTAATACTTATGAGAAGCCGGTAGATCAGGAAGTTACATATCTGATCGAAAATTTATGTGAACTCCTGTACTTCTCCAGAGATCAGCGGACAAACACGTTTGCTGCACTCAACCAGATATCGTCTGATGTACAAATAACTCCATCATCTCTAACAGTTGATAAAGTATCCATGGTGTCCGAACATTCGATAAACAATATTACCTTCACTGAAGAAGATCGAATGGCAGAGGAAGGACATAACCGAGCCTTGTACGTGACTGTTTTTATCAAGGATCCTGAATTCAGGACAGCTCTCGTCGATACAGGTGCTTCTACCAACCTTATTTCTATGAAGACTCTTAAAGCGGCTAAAGTTCTACCAAGTAAGATCGTTCTCCATCCCATCTTGATGACAGGATTCGAAGGGAGCCAGAGCCATACAAACGGGTACGCATACATATACTTGAAAGTAAGGCCTATTCAATCAACGGTCAAATTACATGTGATCAAGAAAGATCATATGATACTTGGACGACCGTGGCTCCATGATAACAAGGTCGTTCCCTCGACGTACCATCAGTGTATGAAGGCACTGCTCAATAACAAGATCGTTCGCATTACTGCTTCATCATCTCCTTATGCTCCAGTTTATGATGCTGAGTTCCTCGAACCTCATAAAAACATCCTTGAACCTCCGAGAAAGATCTACAGCACTCCACTCCCAAGCTAGAAGTCCGTCGAGAAACCTGCTGACAAACCATCGTCCAATGTTATACCCTCCAAGTCACTTGTTACACCGCTCAAGCGCCATCAGGATCAGGTCTCAACTTACGATCATGATAAGAAGAAGGGATCTAACTTTATAACTAGCTATGACGCAAAGGGAAGGATCATTTACCTCCGACACAGAGATTAGGAATTAACACGGGAGGTCGATGAAAAGTCTTCCCGCCCTGAAGATTCATACCAGAGTGAACAATTACCTGATGAAGAAATTCAAGATGCTCCACGGCAATTGCAAGATGACACTGACTCCACTAATGACGATCTTGAAACAATTAACATCGGAACGGAAGAAGATCCAAGGACAATCTTGATCAGTTCTGCACTGCCACCAGAGGAACAAACAGGATTGATTAACCTGCTAAAGGAGTATCAAGACATTTTTGCTTGGACGTACGAGGAAATGCCCAGCCTAGACGATAAACTAGTCACTCATCATCTGCATATCACTCCCGGCTCCAGACCTGTCAAACAACCGCCCAGGAAGTTCATACATGAAGTCGAGGAACAAATCAAAATCGAAGTTCAGAAACTACTAGCAGCAGGATTCATCAAACCCATTCAACATCCAACGTGGATGGTAAACGTTATCCCGGTTAAGAAGAAGAATGGTCAAATCAGATGCTGTGTGGATTTCAGAAATCTGAATAAATGTTGCCCAAAGGACGATTTTCCCTTACCCAACATTGATATGATGGTCGATGCAACCAGTGGTCACGGTATGTTCTCATTCATGGATGGTTACAGCGGATACAACTAGATCAAGATGTACAAACACGATGCCAACAAGACTGCATTCCGGACTCCTATTGGTAATTTTCACTATACTTTGATGCCCTTTGGATTGAAGAACGCAGGGGATACCTATCAACGATCTATGACTGTAATATTTTACGATATGATGCACAAGCAAGTAGAAGACTATGTCGATGATGTGGTGGTGAAGTCGAAGGCTCGAGCATCCCACCTAGATGTCTTAAGGCAAGTTTTCAAAAGATGCATAAAATATAAATTAAGGATGAATCCTCTTAAGTGCGCTTTTGGTGTCTCCTACGGAAAATTCCTAGGTTTCCAAGTCACTGCAGAAGGGATCAAAGTTGACCCAGACAAGAAGAAAGCTATTACCACCATGCCTCCTCCACGCACTGTGAAAGAGCTTCAAAGCTTTATGGGCAAGGTAAATTATATACGACGCTTCATTCCTGGGTTAACTCAACTCATTGCTTCGTTCACCCCTTTGCTGAAGAAAGGAGCAAGTTTCACACAGACGACTGTCCAACAAGATGCCTTTCAGAAAATACAGCAGATATTGTTATCACCGGCTGTCATGAAATCTCTAGTGCAAGGGCGACCGTTAATACTCTACACAACCTCTAGTGAAGTTGTTGTTTGAGCTCTCCTTGCTCAATAAGATGAAGAAGGCATCGAACGTTCGATCTACTACTTCGGCTGTACAATGAGAGATGCTGAACTCCGGTACCCAAAGGCTGAAAGAGCATGCTTAGAATTAGTCCATGCAATTCAGAAATTCAGACACTATTTGTTGTCCAACAGAGTCGTGCTCATCTCCAAAGCCGACCCTATAAAGTTCTTACTATCAAAACCAGCTTTGATAGGGAGACCTGCAAAGTGGCTACTTCAGATGTCATAGTTTGACATAACATGTGTCCTTCCCAAGGAAATCAAAGGCCAAGCAGTTGCATACTTACTCGCTGCCTTTCCAAGAAAGGACATCACAATGCTACATGAAGACGTGCCCGGTGAATTTCCAGAGATTTTGATTGTTAAAGATGAGACATGGTTATTATACTTTGATGGATCTACCACTCCTAGCAATGATACTGGCGGAGCAGGCGTGGTTTTGGTATCCCCATCCGGTGAAGTCTTCTCACACTTATTTAAGATGGATTTTCACTGCACCAACAATTCAGCAGAATATGAGGCTTTCTTGTTAGGATTATCCTTAGCCAAGCACGTAGGAGCGATGCACCTGGAGATAAGAAGAGACTCAAAGCTATTAGTCAATCAGATGAATGGTGTATACTCTCTCAAAGAAGTAACACTTGCTCAATTTAGAGCTGAAGCACAACGACTATTATCCCACTTTGCTGATGCAACAATCATTCATACTGGTCGTACCAACAACAGGCACGCAGAGTACTGTTTGGAAACCCTTGCTTCCAAACTATAATTTGAAGGAGCGGAGAAGGCTATCATTGTGCAAAGACGTTTTGTGTCATCCACCTGGCTCACCCAAGTTTAAGATGCTCAAGCAAGTGATTGGCGGGCACCTATCATTCAAGAATTGAGCAGTTCTCTTACAAAAGGGAAGATTAGCCTCAAGGAATTAAAGAGCTTTTTCCTGCTACATGGAGCATTATATTATCACAACCCTGATGGATCTTTGTCACGATGTCTTGGAGATGAAGAAGCGAACGAGTAACTCAAACGCATACATGAGGAAATATGCGGACAGATGTTGGTGGTGACACTCTACAGAAGGCTTTAAAGGATCAGATATTACTGGCCTTCTATGGAGGCTCAGTCAAGAACTCTGCAAGGATCTTGTCCCAATTGTCAGACGCCTCCTCATCATTTAGAGGCTTTGACAATCCACCACACTGGGGACTATAGGCAACCTTACATCAAGTACCTTCGGGACAATGACATACCGTCAGAAAAAAAGGAAGCAATCAAACTTACTCAGAGAGCTAAAAGATTTGTATTTCTCAATGGAATCCTATACCGCAAAATCTTCGGAGGAAACTTATTGAGAAACTTAGATGAACATGAAATTTCAACAATTTTGAAAGAAATGCACGAGGGAGAGCATCAAGGAAAAAGGAAACTATTTATCCAGATTCATGAGAAATATTATTGGTCAACCATGGAAGATGATACGGCTGCGTACGTTCAGAAATGTCATTAATGCCAAGTCCATGGTAATCTCATTCACACTCCTTGTCTCCCATTGCATTCTGTGAACAGTCCATGGCCTTTCTATAGATGGGGACTGGATATCATCGGAAGAATCAATCCAATGTCTTCGCAACATCATGAATACATCATCACAGCAACTGAGTATTTCACCAAATGGGTTGAAGCTATTCCTCTTCGAAGCACCACCGGAGTCACAATTTCAGCCTTCATCAAGGAATACATCATATGTAGATTCGGCGTTCCTAAGTATATCATCACAAATAATGGAATTCCTTTTGCCAACAGACATGTGGAGGAATTGCTCGAAGAATATGGTATCAAACAGGTTTTATCTACAACGTACTATCCCTAAGGAAACGGACAAGCAGAGAGCACCAACAAGACTTTGATCTGGATTCTTAGTCGAACAGTTCATGATAATCCTCGAACGTGGCATGAATAATTTCCTATGGCTTTATGGGCTTATCAAACCGCACCGAGAAGCTCGATCGGAACTTCACCATACTCCCTCGTCTATGGATCCGATGTCATACTCCCAGCGGAAATCAAAATTCCTTCAGCAAGGATTGCAACAGCCAGTGGAGTACAATGGGACGAAGCCGGAGTGTCCAATTCAAGAATTGCTGAACTGGACATGCTCGAGTCAAGGAGGGCTAAGGTAGAGAAATATGTGGAGGCTTACAAACGGAGGATCTCCAGAGCCTACGACAAAATGGTAAGACCCGGAACATTCCAAGTAGGAGATTTGGTATTAAAAACAGCAAAGCACATTCAACAAGACATGTCTGCTCCCAAGTTCTCTCCAAAATGGGAAGGGCCATATATAGTCATCAAGGAAGTATCAAGTGGATATTACAAGATCTTAGTTGTTAATGGAGAAGTGGAAGGAAATATAATCAACGGTAAATGGCTCAAAGCATATTGCGCCTGATCAACAGAAAAACAATTACTTTTTCATCATTCAAGCATATTTCAAAAAATGTAATTTATGTTCCTCCAAAGAGCGTACAAAATGCTCGTTTGTTCATTAAACATTTTATCAATTGAACAAAATTCCTTCACACTATGATCAATTATTCTACCTTACTCGAAAGAAAAGCCTAAACCTTCTCAAAACAACAATCAAAAATGCTCATCTAGAACACACCATCCAATAACAGATAATTCTTACTGGACATCATTTTCAACTTCGTTTGGAAGTTTTCGGTTCTCACCCTCAGATTTTCAATCTCTCTGTCAACCCTTATTGAATCTAGAGCTAATGCTCTCTCCTCAGCCATGATCGCGGGTTAAGACAATATCATATTGGCGACAATGGCGGCCCTATCAATCTTGTTAATCTCAAGATGACGACGAAGCCAGCCCACATTGAATTTCAGGATCTCACAATTCGAAATCATGTCATTCCATCTATGAAGCTCTCTGTTCTTGACATCACGCAAATTCTTCTTGTTCATCTCATCGATGATGGGCAATAATCCAGCAACTGTGGTTAAGAGAGTTGGCAGAAAATCTCTCCATACTTTCGTGGTAGCGATGTGCCCGTACTTCCTCCAGATTTTGGTGTACAATGATGCATAACACTTGGGAATGATGAAGCCGCCGACAAGCTGGTTATCTGGGCAAGAATTTTCCATGGGGATGTCAAATGGAAGACTGGCCGTTGGATACTCATAAACTGGAACTTTAAGATCAGCGTTTACAAAGTTGATTGAATCATCGCCAACACGATCGTCATCATCAACTACAAATTACAGACTTTCCATTTCTTCTCTTCCCCGCTCCAACAACATGAATATCAACCTGCAGTAATAAATCACTCAAGTTCAATATAGGTTTGGATAAACGTTCGTTCAAGGAAAATCTCTACCAAAACTCACAGATGTTCCAGCATCCGCATGAGCAGTTTTAAAACGAGCAGGGATCTTAACAGTTCGTTTGGGTCTCAAGTTATATGGAGAAAAAGAGGAAAGTCGGTCAACCTAATTCGTCTGCAATAAATATTTTCTTTTCAATTAGCCATTGATTACACAAAAGAAAAAGAAAAGAAGAATACTTCATACCGAGTTGGGTGCTTCAATTCCCCGCCTTGATGGAAATACGCTTTGAGGAGATGAGCTACCGTCAGACATACTGCTACAAAGCATGATGATGGTAAAAATTTCTTCTATACGATGAAATTCAGGAATGGAAGAAAATATTTGCGTAAATGATAAACCCTAAGTCTTGAAGATATATAAGACACAGTAGATACTTATCTTCTACGGATGGTCAAATCAGTTGCGAGTTTCACTGAAACCCTAAATTCCAAACAAGATCAATATTGGTGACACGAAGGAAAGTGACGCACTGGGGACTGACAATGACCGAGAGATGCGGTCAGAGGTCAAAAACATAGTTTGGGATTGATCGTTTGTGCATATCAACGCTCATCCGTTTCACAGTCTAGCACTTTCTACAGATGAAGGTCACAATACGAGAGTCTATCAAAGAATTATGATTGATTGTGGCACATGGACATTCATTCATCTCATTCAGTTCAATCGAAGACGCAAGATAAAAGAGCTGAATGCGTAATAAAAGGGTTTTCATTAAAAAAAAATCTGTATATGAAGCGAAGCTGCTCGATTGATCAAAGAGATATCTATTACGAAGATTAAAAAGATATTCAAATATTCAAGAAGATTGCAAGTGAGACTAATCATCAGATTCATCAGAGTCATTGTCGTCCTCATGATCATCATTTCCTCTGTGGAGTTCCCTTCAAATTCTTTGTCAGAATCATCTTAAGAATTTTTAGCAGGAATTTCCTCTAAATGATCTTCAGGATCGTCATACATTGCATCTAAATAGTTGTCTTCTTCACATTCGGCTTGGAAATCAGCTCTTGCCAATCGTTCAGCCCTCATACCAGGTGGATATGGCTTAACCTTGCATTCAACGTGTTAGAGCACTGCTCGGTCGAACTCGCAAGCGTTGCTATCTCAAGCTTGTTTGTCAAGTTTTGTAGCCAAAACTATAAGTCTTGATTTCTAGTCTACTTATAGCTAAGTCTCGGACTAGGATAGAAAGTGTAGTTGATATCTAGACTCTACGGCGTTCATCATACAAAGACGAAGAACTACTCAAGGAACTGGTGGAACTTCATCGACTAAAGGGTATGTGGAGACTTGAACTTATCTATCACTCAAAAGTCTATCTACTCTATCTCCTATCTTGAGACAAAATTCGCATTGCTATATAGACTTCGATTATACACATTTGCTATTTCGAGCCGAGATTATCTCGCTTATATATTTCTTGAAATATGTGTTAGTAAGCTTTCGCTTTGGCTAAGTTCATCTTTACAAGTGACGAAAGTCATGTTGATTATTTCAATATCTTGAAAATCGCTTTGATGAAAAATAGTGTGTGAATAACCTCTATTTAACATCCTCTAAGAATGTTTCAATGATTGAAATGAGATTTTAGAATATATAACCTTGAATGGATATAAACATTGTATGTGAACTCATACGTGTGTAAGTCCAAAATCCTTGAACCAAAGTATGCGTACTTTGCTGCTCAGGATAACCGGAACTAAAGTCCGCATACTGCCGGAAGTTCACGTCCCGTGAATTTCTGTTGGAGTTTATGAACTGAAAACAAACTCAATCGGGGTACTTAAGTATATGTACCGGTATGCGTACTTGAGTGGGTTATTTTCTATAAACGGTTTATTCATGAACTTAAAATTTTATAAACTAAGGAATGCATATTTGCAAACCATGGCTATAAAGTTCATGAATCGATTCGAGTGAATCAAAATCGTTTTTGCTTCGATTGTGTCTTGTATACTTCTATGAGATCTAAGAAATTGAACAACTCTCTAACTAGTTCTTTTGAGTCATTTGAACTAGTTATGGTGAAGATGAATATGGTTGATATGAAAGTGCTCATATGGCTAACCATTTGGTTAAAAACTGTTGAACCAACTAGGTATACACGTTTAGGTATGGTTACACAAACCTAAATGAACGTGCATTTCATTTGTGTATAACAAGCTAAGTTCGATCTAACGGTTGAAAGATATTAGCTTGAATCTAATCAGGTTTTCATCTAACGGTGAATATTTAATGCTTTGTTACCAAGGTAACGTAGATTGCAAACCCTGGTTTTGAAGACTATATAAAGGAGAACTCTAGCAACTGGGAAACCTAATCCCCACACCTCCTGTGTGATACTAGTTGTATAAGCTAGAGTCGATTCACCTTTAACCTTAGGTTTCTACCGAGACCCTGTAGGTTAACGACTTGAAGACTTCATTGGGATTGTGAAGCCAAACCTAACTATTTTCTTTATAGTTGCGTGATCTGATCTTGTTGTTTCTATCGTGATTGAGTGCAATCGTAAGATTGGCTTGAGATTAATTTCTCCGATCGGAAAGATAGAAAAGTATGCACAAACATATTTGTCTCATTATTTGTGATTCCGTAATATCTTGTTTCGCTAGTCGATTAAGATTATTATGAGGTGATTGATAATACTAGGCTGTTCTTCGGGAATATAAGTCCGGGTTGTCGATTGGTTCCTGTTCACCTTGATTTATCGAAAGAAGGAATAAAACTCGTAGGTATTTCTGTGGGAGACAGATTTATCTATTCCTGTAGACTTTTCTGTGTGATACAGATTTATTTATTAAAGTCTTCGACTTTGGGTCGTAACAACTCTTAGTTGTGGGTGAGATCAGTTAAGGGAATCAAGTGCGTAGTATCCTATTGGGATCAGAGACATAAGGAGCGCAACTGTACCTTGAATCAATGTGAGATTGATTGGGGTTCAACTACAATCCAGACCGAAGTTAGTTTGTAGTAGGCTAGTGTCTGTAACGGCTTAATACAGTGTGTGTTCAATCTGGACTAGGTCCCGGGGTTTTTCTGCATTCGCGGTTTCTTCGTTAACAAAATTTTTGGTGTCTGTGTTATTTCTTTTCCACATTATATTTTGTTATATAATTGAAATATCACAGGTTGTGCATTGAATCAATCAATTGGTAAATCCGACCTTTGGTTGTTGATTGAAATTGATTGATACTTGAACATTGGTCTTTGGTACCGTTCAAGTTAATTTCTCTTGTATTCAATTAGACTCGCAGATTTCTATTTGCTTGAGTAAGTATTGAATCGAGAAATTGAGATATAACTCTTTGATATACTTTTTATTAAGAATGAGTCATACTGTCTAGTTTATTCTCTTAAAAGTATATTGGTGTCAGTCCATATAGATTGCTAAGCGAATTATTGGGTGAGGTTGTTGTACCCCCACTTTTTCACAATGGGTTTCCAGACAGACTCGGCTTCATCCGCATCTGAATCAGAAGCTACACCATCAGCACGTGGTCGAACCTCATCTTCTGCTGCTAGTCTTGCTTGTTGATTCAGACGTCTCCTTTTCCGATAAGATGCGAGCTTTTCTTCCCCAACCCTTTTCTTTCGTGATATTTCATTACGTCTTTGTTCTGCTTCTGCATCCACAAAGCTCAATAAATCGCAGATCCCAGCACGAACCACTCCTAGATGAGCAAGAGACATGCCATGTATCAACTTTCTCGCCTTGTGGAAAGGTTGATTCATAACATCTGCAAATTCTTTTATCTTCGTTTCGATGTTCCTGGAGCATTTCTCAGAAGATTCGGGAACGTGGTTATCTCCTGGAGCTTCCATTATCTGTTACGAAGAACGTGGAGTCAAAACGCGTCAGTAACAACATGCGTCAAAAATGGTAACTCGATCCTTACATGATTACAATTTCACTAGCAATTGGTGATCTCAAAACTTGCTCGTTTCCTCAACCTGCATAGAAGGCGGAAGTTATTTTAAAAAAAAATCATCAAGATTTGATTTCTATAAATCCGTGAGCAACTCATGAAAGTTCAAAAAAAAAATCGTGAATAGATCACGTATTTTGATTAATTTTTTTTTTTCTCTCACACGAGCCTTCGCCTTTGAAACAAAAGTTTATTCAAGTTTTGTGAAAGTTCACACTTTTAAAAATTAAAATTTTGGTTTTCATAAAAGCTCATGGACAAAAAAATTATCATTAGACGCAGGTCTATTTCAAAAAAAAATCTCTCCTACGTCAGGGATTATTGTTCGTTTCTTAAACTAACGAACGAACGAACGAACGTCCGTTCCTAAAACAAGGGTTTCATATGAAAACTCACGTCTATATATGCATATGTATATATACTTTTAACATAAACAACTCATGAACAAGTTACAAACTTTTGAAAAAAAATTGCTTACCTTGTCGGCGCTGGAGTTGGCCGGAATTCGGCCGGCGGCAGTCTGGATGGTCCGACTCCGGCGTACAAGCAAAAAAAAAAAAAAAAAATCTTTCCTCTGACGTGAAGGTGATGGAGGAGAGAAGGTGGTGGTCGGTCGTGGGAGAAGAAAAAAAAAAAAAAGGTGTTTATCTCTTTTTTAATAATTTTATTTCCTAAATCTAATTCCACAAGGATTTCCTTTCTTGGGCCGGGCCCGTATGCAAAGCCGATTAAGATTGAACGTTCCACCACCCAAATCAGCAGTCACATACCAATTTATGCTCACCAGACGATACTACATCATGCTACTGGGACCTTCATTCAAGCAGTGGCTCGCTCGTACACGACATCATTGGAGCAAATCGGAAATCCGGTAACATTCTTTTTACGACTAAGTTCAATTACTTATTTCATCTATGGCTAAAAATCACCATCCAGTGCTGACTGAGGAACATGACTCTCCCTCACTAAGCATGGGACTTAATGTTGATGGTGGATTTTTGACAAAGGCTAAAATCGTAAAATCATAACCTTGCATATTCTTGATCCAGTAATCAGACGAGTATGGAGACTCATGTCCCTCGTTTAAGCATGAAAGCTCATGCCACGATGATCTCTGAAAGAGTGTATTGCCTCTCAGATCATTCATAAGAACCTTTAACTGAGTGTATTGCCTCTCAGAGCATACATGAATATGCAGTCTCTCAATTGAGACCACGACATATTTCATCAATACTGAACAATTTCAGCAATTACTTTTATATAAAATCTAAAACGATTGGACGGCTCCTAGACAGCTTGACTGCTAGTATAGAGTGATAACGTCTTCAGGATGTAACAATGCTTTCCCTGACTATATAAAAGATATATGTATAGAGTCTTGATGATTGGACGGCTCCTAGACAGCTTGCCTGCTATAGCGATAACGTATTCAGGATGCAACAATGTTTTCCCTGACTATGCAAAATAAATATGACGCTTCAATTAGCTCATATCGCTCAATTCTCGAATAATCATAATGCTCCTAGACAGCTTGCCTGCTAGTATAGAGCCCTCAATTAATCAATTAATTATTTCTAGTTGAATTCCTAGAAAATATTCTACGTTCATCATAATATTTCATTACTTCAATTCATGGCTTTTCCCAGTATAATTTCATGGGTTAGTAATAAATATTCAACGTATGGGCATCTGAGCCACTGCCGAGTAAGCCCCGATAAAAATGGTGCGAGTGTACTTATCCATAATGCACGAACGAGCACCCAAACGCACGAACGAGCATTCAAAAATATGGACGAACGAGGAACCTATGCAAAATATGAAGGAAAATAATATTAAATAAAATAAACAAGAGGCGTGTGACCAGGCCCACCGGCCGGCCGGTCATGCCGCCATGGCTGGTCCCTCTCTTCCGTTATTTTATTTTATTTTAATCTATTCCATTATTTTACTTGTCTCATGAAAACTCATTGTTTGAGCAAACTTCCTCGTTTGAGCAAAACTCTCAGTTTCTCCATATTTCCTTCACACGATGAAAAATAATAGAAAATAGGAAAAGGGTTCACGGGACCGGGCCTACTAGCTGGCCGGTCATGTCCTAGCCGTGGCCGTCCCACACCTTATGATCCCTTATTTTATTATCATTATTATTTCTTTCATCTCATGGAACTCCTTCGTTTGAGCAAAAACCCTGGTTTTTCCATATTTTCTCAAATATTGCTGAAAAAGTAGGGGTACAACAACCTCACCCAATAATTCTCTTAGCAATCTGTATGGACTAACTCCAATATACTTTTAAGAGAATCAACTAGACAGATAGACTCAATCTTAATAAAAAGTATATCAAAGAATTATATCTCAATTTCTCGATTCAATCCTTACTCAAGCAAATAGAAATTTGCGAGTCTAATTGAATACAAGAGAAATTAACTTGAATGTACAAAAGACCAATGTTCAAGTATCGATCAATTTCAATCAACAACCAAAGGTTGGATTTCCCAATTGATTGATTCAACGCACAACCTGTGATATTTCAATTATATAACAAATTATAATGCGGAAAAGAAATAACACAGACACCATAAGTTTTGTTAATGAGGAAACCGAAAATGCAGAAAACCCCCGGGACCTAGTCCAGATTGAATACACATTGTATTAAGCCGCTACAGACACTAGCCTACTACAAACTAACTTCGGGCTGGACTGTAGTTGAACCCCAATCAATCTCACACTGATCCAAGGTACAGTTGCGCTCCTTATGTCTCTGATCCCAGCAGGATACTACGCACTTGATTCCCTTAGCTGATCTCACCCATAACTAGGAGTTGCTACGACCCAAAGTCAAAGACTTTAATAAACAAATCTGTCTCATACAGGAAAAGTATACAAGAATAGATAAATCTGTCTCCCACAGAAATACCTACAAGTTTCTTTCCGTCTTTTGATAAATCAAAGTGAACAGGAACCAATCGATAACCCGGACTTATATTCCCGAAGAACAGCCTAGAATTATCAATCACCTCACAGTAATTCTAAATCGTATGATGGCGAAACTAGATATTGTGGAATCACAAATGATGAGACGAAGATGTTTGTGATTTCTTTTATCTTTCCTATCGGAGAAATTAATCTCGAGTCAATTATTTCAATTGTACTCAATACGATATAATCGGGCAAGATCAGATCACGCAACTACAGAGAAAATAGTTGGGTCTGGCTTCACAATCCCAATGAAGTCTTCAAGTCGTTAACCTACAGGGTCTCGGTAGAAACCTAAGGTTAAAGGAGAATCGACTCTAGCTTATACAACTAGTAACACACAGGAGGTGTGGGGATTACCTTTCCCAGTTGCTAGAGTTCTCCTTTATATAGTCTCCAAATCAGGGTTTGCAATCTAAGTTACCTTGGTAGCAAAACATTAAATATTCACCGTTAGATGAAAACCTGAATAGATTCAAGCTAATATCTTTCAACCGTTAGATCGAACTTAGCTTGTTATACACAAATGAAATATACGTCATTTAGGTTTGTGTAACCATACCTAAACGTGTACAAGTCATTGGTTCAATAGTAGTTAACCAAAAGGTTAGCCATATGAGCACTTTCATATCAACCTTATTCATCTTCACCATAACTAGTTCAAGAGTTGTTCAATTGCTTAGATCTCATAGAAGTATACAAGACACAATCGAAGCAAAATTGGTTTTGATTCACTCGAATTGATTCATGAACTTTATAGCCACGGTTTGCAAATATGCATTCCTTAGTTTATATAGATTTAAGTTCACGAATAAACCAATTTTAGAAAGTAACACACTTAAGTATGCGTACCGGTATGCGTACTTAAGTAACCGGATTTGAGTTTGTTTTGGTTTCCAAACTCAGCAGAAATTCACGGACGTGAACTTTCTGCCTGTATGCGTACGGGTACGCGTACTTAGGTAACCGGATGAGTTGTTTTTTGAATTCCAAACTCAGCAGAAATTCACAGTCGTGAACTTCCGCCAGTATGCGTACGGGTACGCATACTTACCCAGTCTCCATCAACCATTTTGTATACACACAAGTATGCATACATTTGGTTCCCGGTTTTGGACTTATACACTAATGTGCGAACACATTATATATGCTTATATCCAAAGATGGTTACATATTCTAAACTCTTTATTTAAATCATTGAAACATTCTTAGAGGATGTTAAATAGAGGTAATTCACACACTATTTTTCATCAAAGCAATTTTCAAGATATTGAAATAATCAACATGACTTTCGTCACTTGTAAAGATGAACTTGGCCAAAGCGAAAGCTTACCAACACATATTTCGAGAGCGAGATAAACTCGACTTGAAATAGCAAATGTGTATAATCGAAGTCTATATAACAAAATGACTTTTGTCTCAAGATAGGAGATAGAGTAGATAGACTTTTGAGTGATAGATAAGTTCAAGTCTCCACATACATTTTAGTCGATGAAGTTCCACCAGTTCCTTGAGTAGTTCTTCGTCTTTGTATGATGAACGCCGTGGAGTCTAGAGCTTAACTACACTTTCTATCCTAATCCGAGACTTAGCTATAAGTAGACTAGAAATCAAGACTTATAGTTTTGGCAACTAAACTTGACAACAAGCTTGAGATAGCAACGCTTGCGAGTTCGACCGAGCAGTGCTCTAACAATTGCTCAAACGGTCAAAAGCCAAAAAGTCAAATGGTCACATGACTGACTAGCCTTCTCACGTAAATATTAAAATATTATTAATTTATTATTCTCAAAATATTGATCGCACGAGCAATGCCCTACTTTCTCATTCAAGCAAAATTGAGAGTTTCAGTCAAGATCAAACTCTTCTGAAAATCCAAAATATTGCTCGAACGCGCGTCAGAAAATATCAAAACTCTCAGGACTGAGACACGGACACTATGTTGACACGGGCATGTCACCATGACCGACTAGGGTCGGCCCTTTAGCTTGCAAGAAGATGGTCCCACACATCTTCATAATTTGACCTAATTTGTTCATATTAGGTTCAAACTCTTTCCAAATAACTTGGAATTTCATCAAATGACCGTCAGTTGGTCCCACGACCACCAGGGCCGATTCTCATATCCCTTGGTCGGTCCCTCATCTCTCCATAATTAGGTTTCATTTCCCAATGCTCAGACGAGCACTATTTTAATAAATGATTAAACCAGCATTTAATCATTCTTTCATCAACTGGTCCGCAAAGGACTTTGGTGCTTGCTCATTCGAGCATCTGGATGCTACATGGTCGGCCATCATCCCATGTATCTGATCCCTCTCTCACACATTTGTTGGTTTTCAGTAAATCATCAATGGATCAGCAATCAATCAAAATTAGGGTTTCAAACCGAATGTTCTGCAAAGCATAATTTTGAACAAGTTCAAACACCACTATTTTATGTTGAATCAAGTAGTCAACATTTTATGATATAATATTCGGTCCAGCTACCAATATTTTAAACTAATATTTTACTTGGTCGTGTTACCAATAATTATCAAACGAGCAATATTTTCTCAGACGAGCAATATTTGCTCAGTTTATCAATATTGATTCAACTATCAATATTTAATAATTCCTCAAACGGGCAATATTAGCTCAGACGAGCAATATTTGCTCAAACTAATAATATTGATTCAACTATCAATATTCAGCAATTCATCATACGAGCAATATTTGCTCAAACTAATAATAATATTGATTCAACTATCAATATTCAACAATTCATCATATGAGCAATATTTTCTCATACGAGCAATATCTGCTCAAACTAATAATATTGATTCAACTATCAATATTCAGCAATTCATCATACGAGCAATATTTGCTCAGCTTGTCAATATTCATCATGTTGATTCAACTATTAACATTCATTCGAGAATTATACATCTGTCCCAGCAGACATGCTCAATTCATGAGTCTCAGAGCATTCGTCCATCATGCTCGACTCAACAATACTAAGACTCATCGTCTAGTCAAGTTAACAATTGACTAAATACACGCTTGCTTTGCAGACTCCACATTCATGAGACATCAATCATGTCACATGGGGGGATATTAACTAGATTTTTTTTGGTGGCCTACGGCACGTGTGTTCACCCACGATGAGAATGTGATTAAGTCGTGCAAGCTGTTAGAGGAATCGTCAAAGTAGTGGGTGGACAATCAACCAAGTCTCCGCATGATGAGTAACTGGTTTTAACACGATTTCCCACTTTCCCACTCTTTCACTCCAGCAACCGTCACACTTACTGGGATCAATGTGTCTACCATTCTTGCAACATAAATAAGTCTCTGAATCCATGATTGAAACAAGAACGCTCGTCTGAATAAAGAATTCTCATTACACAAGAATTCTCGTCTGAGCAATCACTCTCAACAGAGTAAATTCAATCAATTAGAACTTATCTTATTTCTTCACATAGAATACACAACACATCCACAATCCTTGATCAACATTGATCTCACACACTTCTCATCTTTCCTCCTACAGACCAACCCATCCTCTCTTGTGACCGAATTGACTCTGGAACGACCATTATATTGGTTTAGGACGGAGTCTTACAGATTGATCTCTCGAACTCAAAGCACTCCCGTGAAGTACATCTATTTGCAAAAGGTTAAAAAAATTTGCTCGGTTGAAGGGTCTTCGTCCGCACGGTCGTATCTTCACTTTTTCTTAAAAAACCAGTAAATCGTTTTTCCCCATCAACAAAAGTGTACTTGAGCATTAGACTTCACGGCATTCATCAATTGAAGACGAGGAACTACTAAGGGCAGCTTGTGGAACTTCATCAACAAAAGGGATGTGGAGAGTGGAACTCATCTATCACTCAAAAGTCTATCTACTCTATCTCCTATTTGAGACAAAAGTCGTATAGCTATATAGACTTCGATTATACACATTTGATATTTCGAGATGAGTTTAACTCGCTTACATATTTCTCGAAATATGTGTTGGTAAGCTTTCGCTTTAAAAAAGTTCATCTTATATTCTTGACGAAAGTCAAAAGATGATCATGTGAAAATCGCCTGGTAACATCTTACATGATTTGTGTGAGACAGTCATTTGATGTAGACTCGAAATGTTTCATATTGATCTATCGATCACTTGAAAATTGCTTTGATGCTAATCATTTATGTGAGACAGCTATTGTCGTCTTCTAAGAATGTTTCAATGATTGAACTGGGAGTTTAGAGTAATTAATCATGATTGGATATAACACAGTATGCGTACTTGTATGCTAACTGTTGCGAGTTATTCCAAGTCCGGGAACCATAGTATGCATACCCGTATGCATACTGGTTGGTTTGTTGAAAGTCCGGGAACTAGGTATGCATACCCGTATGCGTATTGGCGTAAGTTCAAGTCCATAAATCAACTGAGTTTGGAGGTATGCGTACCCGTTCGCATACTGGCGAACCCAAACTAAGTCCGGCCACTTAGGTATGCGTACCCGTTTGCATACTTGAGTAGGTTATGTTCTAAAATTGGTTTGATCATGAACTAATACATTTATATATTAAGGAATGCAATCTTTTGCAAACCGTGGCTATAATATTCATGAATTGATTCGAGTGAATGAAAATCAATTTTGCTTCAATGTGTCTTGTATACTTCTATGATAATATAAACAATTGAACAACTCTATAACTAGTTTCATTTGAGTTGTTTGAACTAGTTGTGTTAAGATGAACAAGGTTGATATGAAAGTGTTCATATGGCTAACTTCGGTTAACTATTGTTGAGCCAACAAGGTGTACACGTTTAGGTACGGTTACTCATATCTAATTGAAGTCACTTTTCATTTGTGTGTAACAAGCTAAGTTCGATCTAACGGTTTAAAGATATTAGCTTGAGTCTAATCAGGTTTTCATCTAACGGTGAATATTGAATGCTTTGTTACCAAGGTAACATTGATTGCAAACTCTGATTTGAAGACCATATAAGGGAAAACTCTAGCAACTGGGAAACCTAATCCCCACACCTCCTGTGTGACCATTATAGGTTAACGACTTAAAGACTTCATTGGGATTGTGAAGCCAGACCCAACTATTTTCTCTGTAGCTGCGTGTTCTGATCTTGCTTTATTCTATCGGATTGAGTATTATCTTCTCTAAGATTTTCTCGAGATTTAATCTCTGATAGGCAAGATAAAAAGTAGTCACAAACTTCTTCGTCTCATCGTTTGTGATTCCACAATATCTTGTTTCGCTACCATACGATTAAGATTATTGGTTTATAAGTCCGGTGTATCAATTGATATTACTAGGATGTTACTAGGATATTACTAGGATGTTCTTCGGGAATATAAGTCCGGTGTATTAATTGGTTCATGTTCAACTTGATTTATCAAAAGACGGAACAAAACTTATAGGTATTTCTGTGGGAGACAGATTTATCTATTCAATAGAATTTTCTGTGTGAGACAGTTTGGTTTATCAAGTCTTCGACTTTGGGTCGTAGCAACTCTTAGTTGTGGGTGAGATCAGCTAATGGAATCAAGTGCGTAGAGTCCTGCTGGGATTCATAGGCGTAAGGAACGCGACTGTAGCTTAATCAGTGTGAGATTGGTTAGGGCTCAACTACATTCCAGTCTTAAGTTAACTTGTAGTAGGCCAGTGTCTGTAGCGGCTTAATACAGTGTGGTGTTCAAATCTGGACTAGGTCCCAGTGTTTTTCTGCATTTGCGGTTTCCTCGTTAACAAATTTCTGGTGTCTGTGTTATTTCTTTTCCGCATTATATTTGTTTATATAATTGAATATCACAGGTTGTGCGTAGTTTAATCAATTAGATAATCCAACCTTTGGTTGTTGATATAAATTGATAGACACTTGAACATTGGTCTTTGGTACCGTTCAAGTTGTTTTACATAATAATTAGGCTCGCGGATCTGTTTGATTTGCTTATTACATTGTAAAACAGAGATACAACTCTTTGATATATTTCCAATTATTGAGTCTGACTATCTAGTTGATTCTCTTGGAATTATATTGGAGTTTGTCCATACAGATTGCCTAAACGAAATATTGGGTGAGGTTGTTAGACCCCCGCTTTTTCAGAAACATCTTGTGTTGCCTTCATTTAAAGTATTCTTTGGGATCGAGAAACTTTTAGTAGTACTGTTAGTGGGAAACTAAATCGTATTGTTATTTTATATTTTTCATTAATTGATTTGATTAAGAACTAACTGTGTAGTTATCTTTGATAGATCAAACTTTTTTATTCTATGGTATTGTTCTAACGTTATAAGACCACTAAAGTTTGTTTTTGAAAAAGCTAGGGTCTAACAACCACACCCAATATTTCTCTTAGCAATCTGTATGGACTAACTCCAATATACTTTCAAGAGAATCAACTAGATAGTCAGACTCAATCTTAAGAAAAGTATATCATAGAGTTATATCTCAATTTCTCAATTCAATCTGCAATCAAACAAATAGGAATTTGCGAGCCCGATTGAATATAAGAAATAACTTGGACGGTATCAAAAACCAATATCCAAGTTTCAATCAATTTAATCAACAACCCAAAGGTCGGATTAACAAACTGATTGAACTTACGCAAAACCTGTGATATTTAAATTATATAGAAAATATAATGCGGAAAAGAAATAACACAGACACCAGAAATTTTGTTAACGAGGAAACCGCAAATGCAGAAAACCCCCGGGACCTAGTCCATATTTGAACACCACACTGTATTAAGACGCTACAGACACTAGCCTACTACAAGTTAACTTCGGACTGGAATGTAGATAATCCCTAACCAATCTCACACTGATCAAGGTACAGTCGCGTTCCTTACGCCTCTGAATCCCAGCAGGACTCTGCACACTTGATTCCCTTAGCTAATCTCACCCACAACTAAGAGTTGCTACGACCCAAAGTCGAAGACATGATAAACCAATCAGTCTCACACAGAAAAGTCTATTGAATAGATAAATCTGTCTCCCACAGAAATACCTAGAAGTTTTGTTCCGTCTTTTGATAAATCAAGGTGAACATGAACCAATTGATACACCGGACTTATATTCCCGAAAAACATCCTAGTAATATCAATCACCTCACAATAATCTTAATCTTATGATAGCGAAACAAGATATTGTGGAATCATAAACGATGAGACAAAGATGTTTGTGACTATTTTTTATCTTTCCTTTCGGAGATTAAATCTCGAGCAAATCTTAGAAAAGATAGTAATCAATCATGATAGAAAACAACAAGATCAGAACACGCAACTACAGAGAAATAGTTGGGTATGGCTTCATAATCCCAATGAAGTCTTTAAGTCGTTAACCTACAGGGTTTTGGAAAAACCTAAGGTTAAAGGAGAATCGACTCTAGTCGCAACTAGTATCACACAGGAGGTGTGGGGATAAGGTTTCCCAGTTGTTATAGTTCTCCCTTATATAGTCTTCAAATCAGGGTTTGCAATCAATGTTACCTTGGTAATAAAGCATTCAATATTCATCGTCAGATGAAAACCTGATTCGACTCAAGCTAATATCTTTCAACCGTTAGATCGAACTTAGCTTGTTACACACAAATGAAAAGTGACTTCATTTCGATATGAGTAACCGTACCTAAACGTGTGCACCTTGTTGGCTCAACAATAGTTAACCGAAGTTAGTCATATGAACACTTTCATATCAACCTTATTCATCTTAACCATAACTAGTTCAAATGACTCAAATGAAACTAGTTATAGAGTTGTTCAATTGTTTATACTCTCATAGAAGTATACAAGACACAATTAAAGAAAAATCAATTTTGATTCACTCGAATCAATTCATGAACATTATAGCCACGGTTTGCAAAAGATTGTATTCCTTATTATATAAAAGTATTAGTTCATGAACAAACCGATTTAAGAACATAATCTACTCAAGTATACGAATAGGTACGCATACCTAAGTGGTCGGACCAAGTTTGGGTTCGCCAGTATGCGAACGGGTACGCATACCATCTAAACTCAGTTAAATCCCGGAACTTGAAACTCACGCCAGTATGCATTCCGGTATGTATACTGAGTTCCCGGAATTTCGTAAACCAATCAGTACGCATACGGGTATGCATATTATGGTTCCCGGACTTGGAATATCTTGCAACAGTTAGCATACAAGTACGCATATTGAGCTATATCCAATCATGGTCATTTGTTCTAAACTCCCATTTCAATTATTGAAACATTCTTAGAAGACGACAATAGCTATCTCACACAAACTATTAGCTTCAAAGAAATTTTCAAGTGATCGAATAATCAATACGAAACATTCCGAGTCTACATCAAATGACTGTCTCACACAAATCATGTAAAATGTTACAAGGCGATTTTCACATGATCATCTTTTGACTTTCGTCAAGAATATAAGATGAAACTGGTTAAAACGAAAGCTTACCAACACATATTTCGAGAAATATGTAAGCGAGTTAAACTCCGCTCGAAATATCAAATGTGTATAATCAAAGTCTATATAGCTATACGACTTTTGTCTCAAATAGGAGATACCTTTTGTTGAGTGATAGATGAGTTCAAGTCTCCATATACCTTTTGTTGATGAAGTTCCACAAGCTCCTCTTAGTAGTTATTCGTCTTAATCGATGAACGTCGTGAAGTCTAAAGCTCAACTACACTTTTTATCCTAATCCGAGACTTAGCTATAAGTAGACTAGAAATCAAGACTTATAGTTTTGGCAACTAAACTTGACAACAAGCTTGAGATAGCAACGCTTGCGAGTTCGACCAAGCAGTGGTCTAACAATCTCCCACTTTATCAATTTTAGTGACAAAACTATCAATACATGTGGATTACAAAATAAATAAACTTTGTAGCTTCTCATCCAAATGCTTGATTTCCTTGGTTCTTCAACATTACTCGAAATCTTCGTCACTTCCAAGTACTCCAGTGATTTTGAACGTGCTCAACTCAGCATCATAGTTGTTGAAGATCCGTAGCTATAACAATGAGAAAACAGTAGCTCTCAATCATTGTTATACAGTGTCATAGTATTATTATACAGAATCAAAGTCCAATGGTATCACAACTTTGACAACAATACTATGGTGATACGTATCACTCCCTCTTAGTCAATACTTTATTTCACATGAAAACCACTGCCCCTTACATAATGATCTGTAAACCATATGTATTTGTAGTGTTAACTACACATTAATTCTCCTCCTTTTTGTCAATATAAATTGGCAAAAGTACGAAAACTAGTGGGATCATAATGAAATTCCCATAGAGATACTTCATGAGTAAAAGAGAACATATCAAATTCGTTTCGATGTTTTCACATATTCGAAACTTAGTGTATTCATCAAGGAGTTTATAAAGATACAAGAAAAATCCTACAATATTCCACAGCCGCACTCCCCACAAAGATTTGGCAATTAAGCACAAGTTCAATTAAGAACTCTCCCCCATAAAATGTTATTCCCGAAAGAACAACAAGAGCGACCTTACTTTCACAAGAAAAGAAGGATTTCTTTGGACAACAACAAATCATATAAGAATATGAATTTGTATCCAAAATACTCAATTAAATTAACCACAAGAGAACCCATGATTAATTCAATCGGAAATGCTCAACATAAGAGAATTTACGGAGCCACATAGTATATACATAAAAAATATGGATCAGGGAAGATCAATACTGCGAAGTAGTTTCCACATACCTTTTGTTGATGAAGTTCCACAAGCTCCCCTTAGTAGTTTTTCATCTTCAATCGATGAACGCAGTGAAGTCTAGAGATCAACTACACTTTCTATCCTAATCCGAGACTTAGCTATAAGTAGAATAGAAATCAAGACTTATAGTTTTGACAATTAAACTTGACAACAATCTTGAGATAGCAACGCTTGCGAGTTCGACCGAGCAGTGCTCTAACAGTTTTGAGTACAGATCTAGTGATTCAGGAAAAATAGATAGAACTGGTGATCAGCCAACGTTAACAAACTCCGTTTTATTTATATTGATCAATAGTTAAATAAAGGTTTTTGTGTAGCGGTACTTAGAAGATTGAAGATTTTTATTTTTATGGTTTTAGATCTTTGTGATTCTTTTTGCAGACTTGATTCCCTGTGATCCAAACAAGCAATTTATCTAGATAGACATATAACTTGTTTAAAGATCGAACCAACTGTCTCGTTGCTTATTCTTGTTAAGTTTTTTAGATAGATCTTGTTCACTAAGTTTTATTATTTCGATAATCTTTATCGTGGTTTGATCTTTGACCGAGGGAGTTTATATTGATTAAAGAGAAAAAAAAAAATTACTCTACTTGATCTTTGATCTAAATATTGATTTCGAAGATTGATAAGCGAGTTAGTTACTGAAGCAGATTTAATCCTTTGATGTTTTGGGTTACTATCCAAAAGAGTTAAGAGCGGAAGTCTTCACAACAGGTGAAACAACTCAAGATAGTAGACTCTATCTTGGGATTCATGTGCGTAGGCTAGATTGATTATAAGCACAGGGATACTGAAGGAACTGAGTAACGAAGGAGTTCTTATTTGGTCTCAACTATACGAAGTTGCGATAGTCAATTTGTATAACGATTTAATTCTGAGAGTATTCAAAATTGGACTAGGTCCTGGGGTTTTCCTACCTGACAGTTTTCCTCGTTAACAAAATCTTATGCCTCGTGTCATTACTTTACTTTTCACATTATAATTATTTTTATAGTTATAATTAAGAAATTGCACGTGTACGTTAATCCCCTCGGTACGATCACATAGTTAGTTCTTGAACTTAAACTATATACTAAGTTATATCCTGTTGAAGTAATTCTTTTGCCACTTTGTTTTGGTAGAATTAAACAAGGCTTGTCAGTATAGGTTGATATCGAAAAGATTGTGGTATACTCGGTACCCTCGCCATCTCAAGGGTACATAGTACACCACCAAATTTTTCGTTCATGAACCTCTATGGACAAATCCCTTACAATCAATACATTCATACAGTGTTTTCAAAATTGTAAAACAAGATATCCTTTAGATGGTCAATTGAGATACCAATCCACAAGTTCAACCTAGTATATACTTCAACATTCAAGATCTGAATTCAATCAATTTTTTTTTGTGTATGATCCATATTCCAAGATCTGAATTCAAGAATAATGAGTCATGTTATATCTTTTGTGATATTTCAATTATGTTAATAATAAAATAATATAATGCGGGAAAAAAAATAACACAAGATGCCAGATTTTTGTTAATAAGTAAACCTGCAATATAGTACTAAAACCATGTGACCTCGTTCATTTTTGAATACCGTAATGTATGAAGCCGCTTCAAACACTATACTACTATCAGACTTCGAACTGGAATGTGGTTGAGAGCGAATTAATCATCCGAGCAATTCAACTTCAGTCATGCACCTTATGTCTATTGGATTTCTCAAGACCCTGCACTCTTGATCACCTTAACTGGAATCCTTTATGGGCCTATAAGTTACTCCACAGTCCTTCATGAAGACCAGTGCTACCCTGCCTCCAATTAGACACGCACTTAATTTCCTTCATATGTGTTTCAATCAAGGTAATTGAAATCTATTTGTTTTAAGGGATCTCCAGGTAAAAAAAATTTCAAGCAATCTTCAACAATTGGGGAAATTACTCTCTTCAAAGTTTATAGAGATACATAATTGATTCACCTGACAAGGTCCACCTAAATAAAGTTTAGATGTTAATCTTGTGGAACTACATGGTCACAGACGAAGAACTCTTATAGTTTCCGTTAGAGCAATATGCTCGGTTGAACCAATAATTTTTGCTATCTAAATCTTGTTGTCAATATTAGATGATCAAAACTACATCTTGATTTCTAGTCTACTAAGTCAAGTTACAGACTAGGTTAGAGTTTGCTAGTTGAGTATCATACATCACCCTCGCAGACTCAAGATCGACGAAGACATATGGAGAACTTCTGTATCGATTATGTTAAGACTAAACCGTTCTATTTTATTCACTAATATCTTACCATTCTATCTGTTGAGACGATGTCGTATAACTTCTAGTAGATTTACAAATAAGAAGTTTTTAGTCAAACTTATCTTGTTAAGAATCTCGAAATATGATTCTAGCAAAGTGATAGGATTTGACTGCAACCATAACTTGACCAGGGATGGCTCGTCGGATTCTGCGCAACATAACTAATATATCCCTGCTGAGTTGTTAGGTTACTTATTTTCCTTGCTATCCTAGTCATGTAATACGTGGTCTTAGAGTGACTTGTAGACATATATTTATACCCAGTTAGGGTGTTGCTTTGTTTTATCAAAAAGTTAATCAAAGTACTCTTGTTTTTTGGTATATCTACACCTCCGTGATAAGAACCCTAGCAAGGTTCTTATCAGTTGGTATCTCAGAGCCAACCGCTGCTAAAAACTTAATTGATGCCTAAGAAGAACGAAACTATGGAAAAACATCTACAAGATCTCACTAGTCAAATATCCTCAATGGTTGAATCCAGCAATCGATTGGTAAGAGTGTTAGAGGCAAGATATTCGGCATCTCCATCTGTGAATACGACATCTAATGTTAGAAAACAAATCGATGGAATAGGGAAATTATTGCTTCCTCACTTTGATGGAACCGATCCTGAAGGTTGGATATATAAATCTGAACTCTATTTTGAATTTTATGAAACACCACTACTACAACAGGTTAAAATTACAGGTTTCCATCTGGAGGGTAAGCTTTACAATGACCTAAATGGATGAAATCAGTTGAACCAATCCAATCTTGGGTAGGGTTTTCAACTGCTTTGCTAAAACAATTTGGAAGAAATCGTTATGATGATCTGGCTGCATCACTTGCAATGCTAAGCCAAATGAGTTCTCTAGCTGAATACCAAGAAGAATTTGAAATATTATCAAATATGGTGACAGGGTTATCTGAGGAATTCTTGATTAGTTGTTATATTGGAGGGTTGAATGAGTAACTTCAATTGGAAGTACAATCATTTAACCCATTAACCCTGGTGACAGCAATTGGAATTTCTCGATTACAAAATGATAAATTGGCGATTTTAAGTAAAGGTTATCGGAACTATCAGAAAACCCATGTGGTTGCAGCTCAACCTTTAGCCATCAAACCAGCACCACAAGCTACAAATTCACCCCCTATTAAATGGTTAACACCTGAGGAAGCTGCTGCAAGATGTGCACAAAAGTTGTGTTATAACTGCGATGAACGTTTGGTTCGAGGGCATCGTTGGAAGAAGCAAACATTGTTCTGGGTTGAAGGAGAGGATGAGAACGTTGGTGAGGAAGAACATGAGCTCATTGATGATGAGAATGGTGAGGAAACAACGGAAATATCACTTCATGCGTTAGATGGGTCTGACACGCCTCAAACAATGCGTGTGCAAGGTGAGATTAAACGGTTACCCATTACCATATTAATCGATACAGGAAGTACACATAATTTCATTGATCCTTCAATTTCTAAGCGGGTGAACCTCAAATTCGTTAAGGATACTCGATTTGAAGTTATGGTAGCTAATGGAACCAAAATACCATGTTTTGGACTATGTCCAAATTTGGAGTTTCGATTACATAAGCATATGTTCAGTGGTGATCTCCATGTGCTCAAGCTTGGTGGTTGTGATATGGTATTAGGGGCTCCATGGTTGCAGACATTAGGACCTATTACTTGGGATTTTAACAAGTTGGTAATGGAGTTTGTGTCACAAGGCAGTAAAATTCGTCTTGTGGGTAATCAAACTTTGAAAACAAAGGTGGCTTCTGCGCATACTATGCAGTGCTTGATTGCGAAAGGTGGTCAAGGGGTATTATGTCAGGTCCATTTGATTTCTACAGCAGACAAGACCAGCTCGATCCCTAAGGATATTCAGGATGTTATCAATGGCTTTAAAGAAGTGGTAACGTCTACTATGCGACTCCCTCCAGTCCGTGAGAACGATCATAAAATTAACTTGATACCAGGATCTACTCTCATCAATGTGCGGCCGTACCGGTATGCTCATTTCTAGAAAGCATAAATTGAGAAGGTAGTGAAGGAATTGTTGGACTCTGGATTGATTCGACCGAGCACAGGCCCTTTTTTCTCCCCAGTTCTGTTAGTGAAAAAGAAAGACGGCAGTTGGAGAATGTGTACCAAGCCCTCAACAAGGTCACAATTAAAGATAAGTTTCTGACACCTGTTATTGAAGAACTTTTAGATGAATTACATGGTTCCAAATATTTTACAAAATTAGATTTACGTTCAGGTTACCACCAAATTCTTATGCACAAACCTAACATAGGTAAAACAGCTTTTCGAACACACGATGGACATTATGAATTTTTGGTTATGCCCTTTGGATTGACCAATGCACCATCCACTTTCTAACATTTAATGAATGATATATTTCGCCCATATTTACGAAGGTTTATTTTGGTGTTTTTCGATGACATCTTGATATATAGCAGGAATTGGCCAGATCATTTGAATCATCTCAAGACCACATTCCAATTACTTAAGGATAATCACTTAGTAGTTAAATTAACTAAGTGTACTTTAGGTAAAGAAGAAACAAAATATTTGGGGCATATTATATCATCTGAAGGGGTGGCAACTGATCCGTCGAAGGTCAGCAACATAGTAGATTGGCCGATACCAAGGTCAATCAAAGCTTTGAGAGGTTTTTTTAGGACTTACAGGATATTACCGCAAATTTGTCAAGAATTATGGAAAAATAGCTCATCCGTTAACGCAGTTGTTAAAAAAAGATAATTTCAAGTGGAGTCTGGAATCTGTTGATGTTTTTGCTAACTTAAAGAAGGCTATGTCATCTACACCAGTTCTAGCATTACCTGACTTCTCAAGGCCATTTATAGTAGAATGCGATGCTAGCGGACAGGGGTTGGGTGCAGTTCTCATGCATGATCAACGTCCTATAGCCTTTTCAAGCAAGGTTTTAGCGCCTAAACATCTTGGGTTATCACCGTATGAAAAAGAAATGTTAGTTATTGTTTATGCAGTAACAAGGTGGCGACCATATTTGGTGGGGCAAAGGTTTATCATTCATACTGACCAGCAAATCCTGAAGCAACTTCTCGATGCAAAAGCCAGCACTACACCTATTCAACAAAAATGGCTGACAAAACTATTAGGTTATGACTACACTATCAATTACAAAAGAGGAGTTGAAAACAAAGTTGTTGACGCTCTCTCTCGCATACAGGAATATGGGGAAATCTCTGCGATAACATATACTAGTTGTACATGGATGGATGATCTAAAGGCTGAATTAAGGGCTGACCCATGGGTGCAGAATGAAATTAAAAAAAATCAATAATTCGAGCTTTGCCGCGAAACATTACACAGTTTAAGATGGCTTACTCAACTACCATCATCAACTAGTTATCATCCAAGATTCGGGTACTCTGGTTACCTAAAAACAATAAAGCGGCTGATGAAAATGTTGTATTGGAAAGGAATTCGATCAAATGTCAGGGAGTTTCTAGCGAAGTGTGTTGTGTGTCAAAGGAATAAGTATGACACACTAGCTCCGAGCGGTCTTCTTCAGCCACTTCCTATACCCGACACCATTTGGACAGAAATTTCTATGGATTTCATCGATGGGCTACCTAACTCATACGGTAAAACAGTAATATTTGTGGTGGTGGATAGACTCACAAAATATGGGCATTTCATGGCTCTTAAGCATCTGTATACAACAGTTTCGGTAGCTAAAACATTAGTGAAGAATATTGTGAAGTTGCATGGGTACCCAAGGTCGATAGTTTCAGATAGTGATGCTGTTTTCACTAGCCGTTTTTGGCAAGAGCCATTTCGCCTGCAGGGAACGCATCTGAAAATGAGTTCCTCGTACCATCCTCAGACGGATGGTCAAAAGGAGGTTGTTAACAAGTGTTTGGAGACATATCTAAGATGCTTTGTTGGGCATAAACCTATATCCTGGTCTACTTGGATTCACTGGGCAGAATACTGGTACAACACGACGTACCATACTTCTATTAAAATGACCCCATTTAAAGCATTGTATGGCATACAACCACCGTCACTTCTTACTTATCTTATGGGTGAAGATTAAACTACACCAGTTGATGACGCTTTGTCTCGCAAAAATCATATACTATCTAACCTTAAAGATAATTTAGTTGTAGCGTGCAATCGGATGAAGCAACAAGCTGATTTGAAAAGAAGCGAGAAGATCTTCCAAGTCGGGGATCATGTTTATCTAAAACAACAACCATACATGCATCAATCTACAGCTTGAAGAGGTACCCAAAAGCTTTCTCCTTGTTACTATGGTCCTTATAAAATTATAAAGTGTGTATGAAAGGTTTCATATGAACTTGATCTCCAAGTTGGATCCCGTATACATCCAGTGTTTCATGTATCCAATCTAAAAAAGGCAATAATTTCGACGACTATAGCTACATCAGAATTACCTTATCAAGTAGAGGGAGAGGATGAGATATGTGTTGCATCTTTAAACCTTGAGGACAAGGTTCGTCTTAAGGGGGCAGTAATGATAGGATTTGACTGCAACCATAACTTGACTAGGGATGGCTCATCAGATTCGGCGCAACATAACTAATATATCCCTGCTGAGTTGTTAAGTTACTTATTTTATTTGCTACCCTACTCATGTAATACGTGGTCTTGGAGTGACTTGTAGACAGATATTTATACACAGTCAGGGTGTTGGTTTGTTTTATCAAAAAGTTAATCAAAGTACTCTTGTTTTTTGGTATATCTGCACCTCCGTGATAAGAACCCTAGCAAGGTTCTTTATCACAAAGATGTTCAAAAATCCTTAACAATATTAGTTCTAAGCAATTTATTGCTTGAATTAATTTGTGGATCAATTGAAAATTTCCCATGCAAATGATTTTATCACGTGGGGATGTTTCAAACATCATAAAAGAGAAATATTGAACTATCTGATATTTCTGCTCAGGGTAAGTTGTCAAACTAGTTCGCAAACCATAGATTTGAGTTTCAGATATACAGGAAGGTTGGCGAACCAGTTCGCAAACTGTGAGTTCAGTTGGGAATAGTTCACGAACCCGGTTCACAAACCGTTGTGAACTGATTTCTTGAAGTTGGTATTATAAGCTAGCAGTTGGCGAATTCGGTTCACGAACCGTGGTCAACTGAGTTTCATAGTCTTGTAGGTTTGGCGAACCCGGTTCACGAACCGTTGTACTAACTGTCCCAGCAGATGCTCAAAGACTTTTTTTTATAAATATGTTTACATCATGATAAAATATTTATATGTTTAAATGAACATCAAATTGCTTCAGTTCTTTGGCATACTTGCCAAACCAAACAATCATTATACACGGTTTCCAGAACTGGTCCTAATGTATATTCTTTTATTGTTTTTTCAAGACCTAAAAGTGTTTGCTTGATTCTAAAGTTATCTTAGCTTGAGTTTTAACCAACTCTGGTATTTGAAAACCATAAATAGAGATGTTTTTTCAACTGGGAAAAAAATTCTTGACACTATGTGTCCTAGTTGATTCTAGAGTCATCTTCTATAGATCTAGGTTTCCTCTGAGAAACATAATTGGGTCTATGACTAAAAGACTTTGCTGTGGGGATTCGTGAAGCCAGGTCCAACTATCTTTACATTGATAGTTTGTGTGTCTTGATCTTGGTTTTATGTTATCGAGGTTTTCGTAATCTCTTTCAGTCAAAATATATAGTAATCGCAAAGTTCTCTTCATCCCAGACTTTGTGATTCCTCGAGATAGATATCTGAAAATTGATCTTAAGTGATCTTTTGAAGATTGTTCTTGGTAGGTGGTTAAGAATCTAGGCTGCTATTCGGAAGTCGTAAGTTCCGGATTTGTGAGGTTTTCTAACTTAATTTGTCTATTGCAAACAGATTTCCTCACCTTGATATTTGATCTAAACAGAAATCAAATAGGCTTATCTGTTAGAGGAAGATTTGTATCAAAAGTCTTCACTTCGGCTGAAGAAACTCTTAGGATGTAAAGTACGTCATCTAAGTGAATCAATTGTGTAGAGACCTGCGAGGTTCAATAGACGTAAGGAGCACGACTGTAACTGAATTGTTTGGAGGGTGGATCAACTACATTCCGTTCTGAAGTCTGATAATAGGCTAGTGTCTGTGGCGGCTTAATACAGTTTGGTGTTCAAATCTGGACGAGGTCCCGGGGTTTTTATACAGTTGCGGTTTCCTCATTAACAAAACTTCTGGTGTTTTGTGTTTTTCCTTTTCCGCGTTATATTATTTATCTTTATAATTAGATTTATGCAAGGTTTACGTATTCAATCTTAGTAGATTCATCCATCTAATTGTCATCGATTACGAGACTTATTTCTTGTAGAATTCATATCTTGAAAGATAGATAACAAGTTTACTTACTTGGCAGAATTCCGATAAGATTATTTGGATACGACTAGAATGATTTTGGATATTAATTTTTGAGGTCGTCCAAGTACTCTTAACAATCAGGTTCATGGACTCTTATATATATATACATACTGATTGAGAAAAGGTTAGAGATATAAACTCTATATACATATTGTCAAGGATCATTTAGTTGTTTTACTTGCAATTGTATTAGGTTTTGTCCATACAGGTTGTCGAACAAAAAAGTTCGTGGTGTACTTGGTACCTCGCGTTTTCAATTGGTATCAGAGCAGACAAACACTGTTAAACCTAATAAGTTTGTGTTTTTGAAGCAATTTGTATTATGAACATGAGTGCAATCTCTATTAACGTACAACCAGCCTTCGATCGCACAAATTATGGTGGAATAATGCTATGACGTTCCTTCTTACAAGCTCGTGACTTTCAAACATGGGTTCTTGGTGTAAGAGGATACAATACTTAAATGGTAGGAGAGTGAGATAATATTATTGAAAAAGAGAGGGTCTAATAACCTCACCCAATATTTCGCTTAGCAATCTGTATGGACTAACTCCAATATACTTTTAAGAGAATCAACTAGACAGTTAGACTCCATCTTAATAAAAAAGTATATCAAAGAGTTATATATCAATTTCTCGATTCAATCCCAACTCAAACATATAGAAATCTGCAAGTCTGATTGAATACAAGAGAAATAAACTTGAACGGTACCAAAGACCAATGTTCAAGGATCCATCAATTTCAATTAACAACCAAAGGTTGGATTTACCAATTGATCGATACAAATGCACAACCTGTGATATTTCAATTATATAACAAAATATAATGCGGAAAATAAATAACACAGACACCGGAAGTTTTGTTAACGAGGAAACCGAAAATGCAGAAAAACACAGTGACCTAGTCCAGATTGAACACACACTGTATTAAGCCGCTACAGACACTAGCCTACTACAAAGTAACTTCGGTCTGGACTGTAGTTGAACCCCAATCAATCTCACACTGATCCAAGGTATATTTGTGCTCCTTACGTCTCTGATCCCAGCATGATACTATGCACTTGATTCCCTTAGCTGATCTCACCCACAACTAAGAGTTGCTACGACCCAAAGTTGAAGACTTTAATAAACAAATTTTTATCACAAAGAAAAGTCTACAAGAATAGATAAATCTGTCTCCCACAGAAATACCTACGAGTTTTGTTTCGTCTTTTGATAAATCAAGGTGAACAGGAACCAATCGATAACCCGGACTTATATTCCCGAAGAATAGCCTAGAATTATCAATCACCTCACAATAATCTTAATCGAATAGCGAAACAAGATATTGCGGAATAACAAACGATGAGACGAAGATGTTTGTGACTACTTTTCTATCTTGCCTATCAGAGAAATTAATCTCAAGCCAATCTTACGATTGCACTCAATCACGATAAAAACAGCAAGATCAGATCACGCAACTACAAAGAAAATAGTTGGGTCTGGCTTCACAATCCCAATGAAGTCTTCAAGTCGTTAACCTACAGGGTCTCGGTAAAAACCTAAGGTTAAAGGAGAATCGACTCTAGCTTATACAACTAGTATCACACAGGAGGTGTGGGGATTAGGTTTCCCAGTTGCTAGAGTTCTCCTTTATATAGTCTCCAAATCAGGGTTTGCAATCTAAGTTACCTTGGTAAAAAAGCATTCAATATTCACCGTTAGATGAAAACTGATTAGATTCAAGCAAATATCTTTCAACCGTTAGATCGAACTTATCTTGTTATACACAAATGAAATGCACGTTCATTTAGGTTTGTGTAACCGTACCTAAACGTGTACACCTAGTTTGTTCAACAGTTTTTAACCAAATGGTTAGCCATATGAGAACTTTCATATCAACCATATTCATCTTCACCATAACTAGTTCAAATGACTCAAAAGAACTAGCTAGAGAGTTGTTAAATTGCTTAGATCTCATAGAAGTATATAAGACACAATCGAAGCAAAAACGATTTTGATTCACTCGAATCGATTCATGAACTTTATAGCCACGGTTTGCAAATATGCATTCCTTAGTTTATATAAGTTTAAGTTCACGAATAAACCGTTTTTAGAAAATAACCCACTCAAGTATGCATACTTAAATACCCGGATTGAGTTTATTTTCAGTTCACAAACTCCAGCAGAAATTCACAGGACGTGAACTTACGACAGTACGCGTACAGGTACACGGACTTTAGTTCCGGTTATCCTGAGCAACAAAGTACGCATACTTTGGTTCAAGGATTTTGGACTTACACACGTATGAGTTCACATTACTTGCTGCAGTTCCTCTTTATTTCTTGTTTTCTGATTTTTGGTAGGATCTTGCTCCTACCTGATGGATCAATTTCCTAGTTTGCCTAGGTTTAGTTTCGACCAATATGGTTCGAACTATCGCGCAGGGCGCAAAAAACCTAAATTTTGCAAATTGATAAAATTAGGTTAAAGAACTGAATTTTGCGGGTTGCCGCAAAATCAATCAATTTTTGGTGAATTTTTCATACTGATACAAAAAATCACTAATTTAATATCAAAGGGCGGCATAACTTTGCGTGCCTATGATTGAGTACTTCCACACGCATCTTAATCCTGACATTTCGGGAGATTCATGCTACTCGGCTGGGAGCGAGCATTAGTCGTCATGTCATGTCAGTATTAAGAGTTCAACTGGGGAACATGGCATAGAATAAATACTCAGAAATTTACAGAATATTTTGGATTGTTGCTACACTCACCATTCTGGATAAATTTCATATAAATATACTAAATTGCTCAATACACATGTAAGTAAAAAGGCATGGGCACTCATCACTTTAAAATGGCTCAACTTCTTTGCAGAATGATGGCGCATTAAATACAGGGTTTTACAATTTTAGCCCTGAACTAAAAACCACCATCAACAATTGGTTTTATATATTGCAAAATTTTTATGGGATATGTGTGTTTGCGTCCGTAAACTGTGATTGTCCCATATATGTCAAAAGTTAAGCGTATTATGTCATTATGAAAATATCGATGAAGATGGGATGAACTTTTGATTGCAAAGATTAAGTCTATTATATGTCTTTATGCAAATATTGATGAAAAATAGAATGAATCTTTGAATATTACGTAGTATTTGTCTTTCCGTGATCCACTTCTATGTGAAAGTACTGTGTGGCTCCGTAAGTTCACTTATGTTGAGCATTTTCGATTAAATTGATCATGGGTTCTCTTATGGTTAATTTAATTGAGTTTTATGGATACAAATTCATGTTTCATGTAATTTGTTAATGTCCAAAGAAATCCTTCTTTTCTTGTAAAAGTAAGGTCGCACTTGTTGTTCTTTCGGGAATGACATTATATGGGGGTGAGTTCTTAATTGAACTTGTGCTTAATTGCCAAATCTTTGTGGGGAGTGCGGCTGTGGAATATTGTAGGAGTTTTCTTGTATCTTTATAAACTTCTTGATGAATGCATTTAGTTTCGAATTTATATGATTGTATCTAAATAAAGTTGATATGTTTTCTTTTAGTCATGAAGTATCTCTATGAGAATTTCATTATGATCCCTCTAGTTTTTGTACCTTTGCCAATTTATATTGACAAAAAGGAGGAGAATTAATGTGTAGTTCACACCACAAATACAAATGGTTTACGGATCATTATGTAAGGGGGAGTGGTTTCCATGTGAGATGAAGTATTGACTAAGGGGGAGTGATACATATCACCATAGTATTGCTGTCAAAGTTGCGATACAACTGGACTTTGATGTTGTGTAATGATACTATGACAATGTATAACAATGATTGAGAGCTACTCTTTTCTCATTGTTATAGCTACGGATCTTCAACAACTATGATGCTGAGTTGAACACGTTCAAAATCACTGGAGTACTTGGAAGTGACGAAGATGTTAGTTTTGTCACTAAAATTGACAAAAGGGGAGATTGTTAGAGCACTGCTCGGTCGAACTCGCAAGCGTTGCTATCTAAGGCTTGTTGTCAAGTTTAGTTGCCAAAACTATAAGTCTTGATTTCTAGTCTACTTATAGCTAAGTCTTGGATTAGGATAGAAAGTGTAGTTGAGCATTAGACTTCACGACGTTCATCAATTGAAGACGAAGAACTACTAAGGGGAGCTTGTGGAACTTCATCAACAAAAGGTATGTGGAGACTTGAACTCATCTATCACTCAAAAGTCTATTTACTCTATCTCCTATTTAAGACAAAAGTCGTATAGCTATATAGACTTCGATTATGCACATTTGATATTTCGAGCTGAGTTTAACACGCTTACATATTTCTCGAAATATGTGTTGGTAAGCTTTCGCTTTAACCAAGTTCATCTTATATTCTTGACGAAAGTCAAAAGATGATCATGTGAAAATCGCCTTGTAACATCTTACATGATTTGTGTGAGACAGTCATTTGATGTAGACTCGGAATATTTCATATTGATCATTCGATCATTTGAAAATTGCTTTGAAGCTAATAGTTTGTGTGAGACAGCTATTGTCGTCTTCCGAGAATGTTTCAATGATTTAAATAGGAGTTTTGAATACTTAACCATGATTGGATTATGAGCACAGTATGCGTACTTGCATATGTTTTGATCCAAGATCGGAACTTAGTATGCATACCCGTATGCGTACTGGTTGGTCAGGTAAAGTCCCGGAGCTAGAGTATGCGTACCTGTACGCGTACTGGCGAAGTCAGTTGAAGTCCGGGTACTATAGTATGCGTACCTATACGCGTACTGCTTTCAACTGAAGTTTGGATGTGTACGATAGTATGCGTACCCGTTTGCATACTGGCGAACACAGTCCAAGTCCGGCTACTTCGGTATGCGTACCTGTTTGCATACTTGAGTGGGTTATGTTCTAAAATCGGTTATTAATGAACTAATACATTTGTATAATAAGGAATGCAATCTTTTGCAAACCGTGGCTATAATTTTCATGAATTGATTCGAGTGAATCAAAATCGATTTTGCTTCAATTGTGTCTTGTATACTTCTATGAGAATATAAACAATTGAACAACTCTAGAACTAGTTTCATTTGAGTCACTTGAACTAGTTATGGTTAAGATGAATATGGTTGATATGAAAGTGTTCACATGTCTAACTTCGGTTAACTATTGTTGAGCCAACAAGGTGTACACATTTAGGTACGATTACCCATATCTAAATGAAGTCACTTTTCATTTGTGTGTAACAAGCTAAGTTCGATCTAACGGTTGAAAGATATTAGCTTGAATCTAATAAGGTTTTCATATAACTGTGAATATTGAATGCTTTTTTGCCAAGGTAACTTAGATTGCAAACCCTGATTTGAAAACTATATAAAGGAGAACTCTAGCAAATGGGAAACCTAATCCCCACACCTCATGTGTGATACTAGCTAGTTGCGACTAGAGTCGATTCTCCTTTAACCTTAGGTTTTTCACGAAACCCTGTAGGTTAACGACTTGAAGACTTCATTGGGATTGTGAATCCATACCCAACTATTTTCTCTGTAGTTGTGTGTTCTGATCTTGCTATTTTATATCGTATTGAGTACTATCTTCTATAAGATTTGCTCGAGATTTATTCTCCGATAGGCAAGATAAAAAGTAGTCACAAACAACTTCGTCTCATCGTTTGTGATTCCATAATATCTTGTTTTGCTACCATATGATTAAGATTATTGTGAGGTGATTGATATTTCTAGGCTGTTCTTTGGGAATATAAGTCCGGTATATCAATTGGTTCCTGTTCACCTTGATTTATCAAAAGACAGAACAAAAACTCATCGGTTTATCTGTGGGAGACAGATTTATCTATTCAATAGACTTTTCTGTGTGAGAAAGATTGGTTTATCAAGTCTTCGACTTTGGGTTGTAGAAACTCTTAGTTGTGGGTGAGATCAGCTAAGGGAATCAAGTGCGTAGAGTCCTGCTGGGATTCAGAGGCGTAAGGAACGCGACTGTACCTTGATCAGTATGAGATTGGTTAGGGCTCAACTACATTCCAGTCCGAAGTTAACTTGGAGTAGGCTAGTGTCTGTAGCGGCTTAATACAGTGTGGTGTTCAAATATGGACTAGGTCCCGGGTTTTTCTGTATTTGCGGTTTCTTCGTTAAGAAAATTTATGGTGTTTGTGTTATTTCTTTTCCGCATTATATTTGTTTATATAATTGAAATATCACAGGTTGTGCGTAGTTCAATCAATTAGATAATCCAACATTTGGTTGTTGATATAAATTGATTGACACTTGAACATTGGTCTTTGGTACCGTTCAAGTTTTTTCTCATATTAATCAGGCTCGCGGATTTCTATCTGTTTTATTTGCTGATTACATTGAGAAATAGAGATACAACTCTTGGAAATATTTCCATTGATTGAGTCTGTCTGTCTAGTTGATTCTCTTGGAATTATATTGGAGTTTGTCCATACAGATTGTTAAGCGAAATATTGGGTGTGGTTGTTAGACCCACGCTTTTTCATGATGAACCTGGTACGGGACCGTTGCAGCTTCGGCTAATTTCACTACCTCTCAGACATGGTGTGTTGGGATTGTATTTCATGGAAGATGCTATGCATTATTTCTATTGGCTTCTGTCATCAAAACTCAGCCTCTCCAGTCCATTATCTTGCGTAACTTTTCACTACAAGGCCTAGATCTCGGTATGCAGCGAGCCATTGATTTTTTATCCAGTGTGTGCCCTGATTCCAACGTCGATTTTACTTCCCCCCATCCCATGAATTTTTTTGCAGTTAAATATTTTGAGGTTGTCATGAAGGAGATGTCGGTGAAAATTTCGATGTCCCTACGTGACAGTGCTCTCTGGCAATGCAATAAGTCTAGATATGCTCAAGATTTTCTTATAACTTTTTCTATCGAGGGTCTCAATCAGAGGGTGGGTTCACGACAATTTAGTGTTGTCTTATGCTACCATATGAGTATCCCACTTTTTACTACAGGTGGTCAATGTGCATTCCCATATCTGTCTAAAGGCCACCGCCAAGATGAACCTATGAATCCTAATGGATTGAGATACTGGTCTGGACTAATACCAACACAGCAGGCATATACAAAGAAACCAGAGGTCGATTTTTTTTTTTTTTTTTTTTTTGGGTTAACAACATGATTAGATCTTTCGGATCCAAGCGCATGCTTCTTGTCAGCAAATTACATGATAATTCTCATGGATCCTGCATTCCACGCTTGTTTAGGCGATAGAGACAAGGAGAATACACACATATTGCTATCCAAGAGTTAATTATTCCGTTTGGTCTGATTGGTCTGGTCTTTTTTTTTAGTAACTCAATCACTCTACTCCATCCCCATCAGTGGTAACAATTCGATGTGTGTGCCCCACCAAACAACTTAGAGAAACATATAAGTATGCAAAGGAAATAAAAACAGAACGTCATGTGATGAACGTAATGTGATGATTCCATTATAACACCTGAACTCTGTCTTTTTATGAATAGACTCTGTTATTGGGTTCCTCAACTTCTACAATTAAGATGTTTCCATCCACTTAGATTGGTTAGTATCATCCTGAATTGACATAAATTTCTAGGCTCTGGAGTTTTTATATTATTTTTAATTTTTTAAATTAAAAACTAACTAAAAGATTTTCCCTTATCCTCAAACTTAAATCTAACATTGTCCTCAATGTTTCAAATTAAAGTGCAGTATTAAAAATATAAGTAACAAGAGGAATCAGTAAAGAGAGAAGTCAAAAAGATAGTACCTGGATGAAGCGTAGCAATCCTTCCACGGGAACAAGAAAGAAATAACTATTGTACAACAAGAGTATGGGTTGCCTCCCATAGAGCGCTAAGTTTAGTGTCTTCAGCTAGACGTCGTTACCTGTTAACATTAATCCTAGTAGACAGGATCCTGCAGTTCAGATTCTTCCATCACATGATTAGGTAACTCCAAAAACGGTTTCAACCTCTGACTATTAACCTTGAAAGTTTCTCCATTCTTCGGATTTTCAACTTCTACTGCTCCATGATAAAAAATAATTTTGACAAAGTATGGTCCAGACCACCGAGATCTTAATTTACCAAGGAAAAGATGTAGACGAGAATCGTAAAGGAGAACTTTTTGACCCGGCTTAAATGTCTTTCGAAAAATCGATTTATCATGAAAAATCTTAGTTTTATCCTTGTAAATTTTCGCACTCTGGTAAGCATCATTACGAATTTCTTCTAACTCATTGAGTTGCAGTCTACGGTGATCACCAGCAGTAGATAGGTCAAAGTTTAGCTGTTTAATGGCCCATAAGCTCGGTGTTCTAATTCTACAGGCAAGTGGCAGGCTTTACCGAAGACAATTCTATATGGAGACATCCCTAGTGGAGTCTTAAAAGTGGTTCGGTAAGCCCACAAAGCTTCTACTAAGCACAAAGACCAATCCTTTCTGGTAGAGTTTACGGTCTTTTCTAAAATCTGTTAAATTTGCCTATTAGACACTTCAACTTGGCCACAAGTTTGTGGGTGGTAAGGTGTAGAAACCTTATGGGTAATTGAGTATTTCTTCCTGAGCGTCTCAAAAGACCGGTTACAAAAATAGGAACCTCCATCACTAATGATTTCTCTAGGCATACCAAATCGAGAAAAAATATTGTCTGTCTCTAACAAACTTGATCACAATGTGGCGATCGTTTGTCTTGGTAGCTATTGCTTCTACCCACTTAGACACATAGTCAACAGCTAATATGACGTAAAAGTTTCCATAGGAATTGACAAAAGGACCCTTAAAATCTATACCCCACACATCAAATATTTTTATTATTAGTATAGGACTAAGTGGCATCATATTACGTCGGGTCAACTTCCCTAACTTCTGACATCTCTCATAACTTTGACAAAATAGGTGGGAGTCCTTAAACAGTGTTGGCCAATAAAGACCAGATTGTAAAACCTTTGCAACTGTTTTCTTAGAACTAAAATGACCCCCACAAGCTCAAGAATGACAAAAAGTCAAAACATTAGAGATTTCGTTGTCAGGAATACAACGACGGATGATCTGATCAGGACAGTATTTGAATAAGTATGGATCATCCCAGAAAAAGTATTTAACCTCAAACAAGAATTTAGCTCTATCCTGTTTAGACCAGTGGTCGGGCATTTGACCAGTTACCAAATAATTGACAATGTCAGCAAACCAGGGTAACAAAGAGATGGAAAATAATTGTTCGTCGGGGAACGTGTCAAGGATCGGTTTCTCGTCATATCTAGTCTCATCAAGGATGCGGCATAAATGGTCAGCTACTACATTTTCAGACCCTTTCTTATCACGAATATCTAGAGTAAATTTTTGAAAAAGCAATACCCATCTAATCAGCCGAGGTTTTGAGTCCTTCTTTGAAAGGAGATATTTGAGTGCGGCATGATAAGAATAAACTATAACCTTAGACCCTTGGAGATATGATATAAATTTATCCAAAGCAAAAACGATGGCTAACATTTATTTCTCAATGGTAGTGTAGTTCAACTGGGCATCGTTTAGGGTCCTACTAGCATAATAAATCACACTAGGTGCTTTATCACGTCGTTGGCCAAGGACAGTACCAACCGCATAATCGGACGCATCACACATGAGTTCAAATGGGAGGTCCCAATCGGGTGGTTGGATGATAGGGGCAGAAGTCAACAATGATTTGAGCTTCTCAAAAGCCGCAACACAGGCTTTATCAAATACAAAGGCAGTATCTTTAGCAAGTAGGTTCGACAGGGGTAAAGCAATCTTGCTAAAGTCTTTGATGAAACAACGATAAAATCCAGCATGGACAAGGAAAGATCTAACATCTGTTACATTCTTAGGTGGTCTTAATTTTGAAATTAGGTCAACCTTGGCTTTATCAACTTCTATTCCCTTAGAGGACACCACATGTCCTAACACTATTCAAGATTTAACCATAAAATGACACTTTTCCCAATTAAGTACTAAGTTCTTTTCTTTACAACGTTCTAGAACTAGTATAAGGTGGTTCAAGCATTCATCGAACGAGGAGCCAAAAACCTTAAAATCGTCCATAAAGACCTCGAGAAATCGCTCAACCATGTCCGAAAAGATACTTAGCATGCAACGTTGGAATGTTGAGGGTGCATTACACAACCCAAAAAGCATACGCTTGTAAGCAAAAGTACCAAATGGACATGTGAAGGTTGTCTTCTCTTGGTCCTCCGGAACTATAGGGATTTGGTTATAACCAAAATATCCATCTAGGAAACAATAATGGCTATGGCCAGCTAATCTTTCTAACATCTGGTCGATGAATGATAAAGGAAAGTGATCTTTCCTAGAGGCTGAGTTCATCTTACGGTAGTCTATACATACTCTCCACCCGGTGGTAACACGGGTAGGGATCAATTGATTGTTCTCATTCGCAACTACTGTAATCCTAGACTTCTTTGGGACAACCTGGACATGACTGACCCATTTACTATCATAGATGGGGTATATGATACCCACATCTAATAATTTGAGCACCTCAGTGAGAACTACTTCCTTCATATTAGGATTCAAACGTCTCTGCATTTCTCTTGAGGTTTTGGCACCTTCTTCTAGGTAGATGTGGTGCATACAATCAGCAGGACTAATTCCTTTCAAATCTGCTATAGTCCACCCTATTGCAGTCTTGTGCTCTTGGAGAATACTAATTAGTTTACATTTCTGATCGGGCTCTAAGTCAGAGGCAATTATAGCAGTAAGAGTATTTTTATTACCAAGAAATACATATTTCAGTGTGTCTGGAAATGAATTTAATTCAAGGGTTGGTGCCTTAACTGATGATGGGAGGGTTTATCTATAGTTGGTGGAATAGGTTCTGGTTTAGGTTGCCACTTTCCATAATTCATTACTGACGCAGAATCTAATAATGCATTAACCTCTTCAAAATGTCTATCCTCATCATAGTAAGCTCCAAAGTGGGCCAAGCACGCCTCTAAAGAATCGCTAACACTATTAGTTGTAAAGGTATTCTCAACTAGATAATCAATCATGCATATAGACTCATAGTGTTCAGGGTCCGGTGGGGCTTGTAAGGCCTTAAAAATGTTGACCGAGATTTTTCTGATTCCCAAAGGAAAATTCTACTAGGCCAGTTTGACAATGTATGACTGCATTTGCAGTGGCTAGAAACTGACAACCTAGGATGATTGGGATATTGATATCTTAACTAGATACATGTTGAGTGCCTAAAATTACAAAGTAAACTGGATAGATAAAATTTTCTACCTGAACCAAAACGTCTTCAATAATTCCACGTGGGATTTTGACCGACCTATCGGCTAACTGTAGTGTTATCCTAGTTGGTTTCATCTAACCTAGTCCAAGTTGTTCATATACCGAGAATGGTAAAAGATTCACAGTGGCCCCAAGATCTAAAAGAGCATTTTCAATCTTTTGGCTACCTATAACACATGTGACAGTAGGACAACCAAGATCTTTACATTTGACTGGGTACTTTTGTGAGATTATGGAACTAACTTGTTGGGTCAAAAATGCCTTTTTATGGACACTCGCGTCTCTCTTGACAGTGCACATCTCTTTTAAGAACTTGGCCATAGCCGGTACATGTTTTATTGTATCTAACAAGGGCAGGTTAATCTTAACTTGCTTAAAGATGTCTAGGATTTCAGCATATGTACTAGTATTTTTCTTAGCGAGTCTCTGAGGAAATGGTGCAGGTGGTAGGTACACTCTCTCAGGGATATTTTCCTCACTTGGACTAGTAGCACTCTTAGGCCTATTAGGGTCTTTAGACGAAGTTTGGTCAACCTCAGTCTCTTTTTCAGCTGGACCTTTGTCCTTAGGTGGTTCCACCGAGTTCTCTAAAGTTTTACCACTCCTAAGGGCGATAACTGCTTTGATATGTTCATTGTGGTTAGAACTACCTGATCCATTAACCTGGTTAACTCCTTTCGGATTTGGAGTCGTTTGGCTAGGAAATGTCCCGTTTTCCCTATCATTTAACCAGTTCGAAAGTTGACTTATTTGAGTCTCTAGGTTGCTAATTGCTCGGTCACTATTTTGTTGGTACCGTTGACTCATCAGGACAAAGCCATCGAACTTCTGACCAAAGTTATCAAACTTCTGACTTAAAAGGTTAATATTTTTGGTAGCCTCGGCATTGTTTATAACACTACGTTCAATAAAGAGGTTTAGATTTTCCTATAGAGATGACACCTTTTTATCAACTGGACTCGGTTCTTGGACTTGAGCTTGGTTCCTGAAAAAACCTGGTGGTGGTTGCTAGATTGACCACCTTTTTGGATACCTTTAGACCACGAGAAATTCGGGTTATGTCTTCAACCACAGTTATAGGTATTAGAGTATTTATCAAACTTTGATTGACCCTCATATTTAGAGTTCATACCACCATATAGGACACTAACCTGGTCACGGGTAGTTTCACTAGGGTAAAACAGGGGACAATGAGGTCCAATATGACTTTGATCACCATAAATGGTACATGGATAGGTTCTGGGCTCACTATTACAGCTCATAGTCTGGTTGGACCCTTGGTTCATCTCTAAGGCCTCTAGACGCCTAAGGATATCAGACCCATTATCAACTCTATTGACCCTATGTATAGGGTTCCTAGTTATTTCGGGCTCTCTCATTGAAACCTATTGACGAGTCTTTTCAGCTAACTCGATGAACTCGTCAAAACATTCATCTGGGTATTGATGGGTAAATTCTCCACCACTCATTATTTCTACCTGCATTCTGGTTTCACTATCTAGGCCCTCGTATAAAATTTGGGCCATGTGGGCTTTATCAAAGCCATGATGTGGGCATTAGTATAACAACTCATTAAACCTTTCTACATAATCGTGTAGGTGTTCACCTAATTTTTGCTTAAAGGTTTGGATAGACTGCCTAACAGCAACAGTCTTGTGGTGTGGGTAAAACTTCTTAACAAAAGCCTCTACGAGGCCATCCCAGGTGGTGATTGTTTTAGAAGGAATGATGTGATACTACCCATTAGCCCTCTCTTCAAGAGATAAAGGGAACAAACGTAACTAAGAACATCTTTGGAGACATTCGGATAACTCATGGTGTCACAAATCATCTCAAAGTCTCGGATGTGGGTATACGGGTTCTCATTCTCTATCCCCCTAAACTTACGTAGCATGATAATTGTCACAGGTTTAATATCAAACTTAGCGGTAGTGGTCGTTAAAACAACACCAGGGTCACGCACTACTCTAGACGGGTTCAAAAATAGAAGTACCGCCTAAATCGGTGTAACGGGTCGGAGTCAAATTATAAAGATCGTTTTCCTCAAGTCTATCTCCTATACGTTTCCAATGGCGCATACACAAGCAAGAATACTATTGTTCAGCAAGAAATCGTGCACATGCAAATGCAGGGTTTACTAAATTAGGTAAGCTTGGGCTACTTCAGCAAAATATACCTAAAGGTACGAGGCTGAGGCTTATGGAATTTCGGCTGGTAACTCCCATAAGGTCCAAGGCATGGGTTCAGCGTACTTTTCCACATGTTTCTTTAATTCGGTAATTCTGACGATGCAATTGGTGTGTGCAACGTGTATTTTTTTTAATTTTTTTTATAAATAAAAAAAAATATATATATACAAAAGGAAATGAAATAAAAAAGTATAAATAAAAATTGAGTTTTATTACTTACCTCTTTTGGTAGGCAACTCCACAATAAATGTAGAATATTACCTGCATAATAAAAATAAGAAAAATACCCAAGTAAAATCAAAGAAAATAAAATAAAATAAAATAAAATAAAATTTAATTAAACTAAACAAGACTAAAAAATAAAACTAAGATAAGAAATAAAAATAAAAATCTAAAACCTAACCTAAAGGCAAGTCCGTGTCGGTGGCGCCAAAAACTGATGTAGTTCTTACAAGTGGTAAGAGTGGATTCGATTCTCGGACTTTTTAAAGAATTGGTTCTAGACTAATAAAAGAAAAACTAATTAACTTTGATAACTTTGATAACTTTGATTTTTGGTTTATTAAGGAGAGATGATTCTAGGGTTTTGGATTCCACTACTTCCAATATTTAAACTCAATAACAATTTCTTTTACAAAATACTATAATTTTACTCAACACAATTTCGAACCCAATCTCATGTTTTGGAAGATATAACGTTACAAGCTCTTTTTATGACTCTCATCTCTATTCTAAGGCCTAATTTTCCTTCGCTTATAAAAGATCGATAGCTAAACTACCCAAAACAATTGTTACGAAGCATACAAAGAAGAGAAATTTTTTGGACAAATTAAAAACACAATATTGGAGTAAATATGTCACGAAAATAATTACTAAGAATTACTCATCAAAAATAGTTTCTCCAAAACCCTAGAAAAGATATTTAGCTACCCATGAATCGAAAATTAGAGAAAACTTGATTAATCATTGTATTAAAAATAATGGAATCTGCTTACAACGATTATTAGTCGCTAAAGGTATTCAACGACGAAAACTACTCTACTTCTGTTGCTAAAGGTCTTTCGCCACAGAACAGAATACGATATATGCGTTCTGTTGTTGATTAACGATAGCTTTTGCGACTGTATCTAACAGGTATTTGTTCTTCGTGTTCTTTAATGTGCAGCAGCAGCAGAACTTTCAGGAACTTTTATTTTCTCGATTTTAAGCACTATTCTTCTCCCAAACTCTCTGTTCCCCTCGTCCTAATCCCCATCAACCTTTTTATACACCATAGCTCCCCCGAATCTTCAAAATCTTCTCGTAATTACCCTCTTTCATTTTTCTGCAGGTCATGGGGAATAATTCCCTTCTTAATTTCTTCACGAGTCTGTTTGCATAAGACATATCCCAGCACGTTTCTACATGACTCAGAAGCTTTTAAACATGCTCAACCACACGCAAAACTTCCAAGAATAGCTAAAAATCCTGATAATACTTCTCGTGTGAATATTATTTCCCTGTTTTGTTCAAATCCATGTTCTAGCCAAATCTAATCGATTCCAACACACGTACTATCCCTGTTAAATCGTAACAGGATAATCCCAACCCATTATTGTGATTGACTCTCTCTCAGACGTGTCCAAAACTCTGCCAAAAAATATCGTAGGTAAACCTGAGAACGCCTGGTCACTATGTTTTCTTCGAATCTGTTTATTAAGCCCAGCTGGATCGAATACCACTACCATAGCATCCCTGTTTAGTTGATACAAGTCAGCCCAAACGATTTGATCCATTAAATCTCTGTCAAATAGCTTGAAAACTCGAACCCTAATTCTGCCGAAACTGGTTTAATTCAAATCCACAATTATAGCCGATTCCTATCGAAACAGAACTCATTACCAGTCCTGTTAGGCCGAAAGGAAGATACCCATTTGATTTCATCAATTTAGTCTCAATATAAGACCTCCAAAATCCAAACCCTATTTCTGGTCCGTTGGAAACCAGTTTTCCCGCCAAAACTTCAAATTCAAAAGCTTGAAGATGGACACCCCTTATCCAGCTGCTGGGTGCCGATAGTAATTGGGATAACCCTTAGTAATTAGGGTGCCCCTTAGTGCATTTCTGGGGTGCCTCCAGTACTTTCTCCCGAGGGTTCAAATGCCAAAAATACACCACTTCTTCGAATTCTTAAACCAACATCAACCGTCTCTTACCTCTCAGATCCACTTCTTCTTCTCAATTTCTCTACATCACTAAAGCTTCCATGCTTTTCAGACATAACTTGCTTCACTAAAGCCGACATGCTTTTCAGATAGAGATGAAGAAATAAAAGCAAATAATGAGAAATAAATCGCCTCCAACAGCAGTTGCATATGAAATGACACTTTAGCTCTTTTAAGCAACATTTCTTCTTCTTTTGCTCCAAAGTACCTAAAACTCAAAATTAAACATAAGATACATAATTTACAAGAAAACTTAACAAAGAAAGCATAAACAATAGATAAATATCAAGGTGTTTTAGACACCTATCACCTACATCCCTTGATCAGGAAGATTGCGGAGCAGTTCCATTTAGACCTGCATGCTTGGTATTTAGACGACGAGAAAATCATTAGGGATACTCTAATGGTCTCCAAGGATTTTAACATTATTCATTCCGAGGGGGGCAAGTTGGGTCTTTATCTCAACATCTCTAAGACCGAGATTTTTCGGCCTTCAGCAGATACACGGTGCGACGACACTTTTTCTTCTTAGGTTAGTAGATTAGGTAAAGGTGTTAAATTGCTAGGGAACCTGTGAGTCTCGATCAATTTTTTTTGTAGTAATCCGATCAATTTAAGAGTTCACAAGACTAATGAATTGAAGAATGCGGTGAAGAAACTTGATGATCCTCAATGTGAGTGATACTTGATGAGGAGTTGTGCGGGGGTGTCTAAGCTCTACTTTTCCATGAGAACTACTTTGTCAGAGCACTTATCAGAGGCACAAGCTGTTTCCGACTCCCATTTAGCCTTGCACTTGCGTCACATTGTTGTGAATGATTGACCTGGTACGGGACCGTTGCAGCTTCGGCTAATTTCACTACCTCTCAGACATGGTGGGTTGGGATTGTATTTCATGGAAGATGCTATGCATTATTGCTATTGGCTTCTGTCATCCAAACTCAGCCTCTCTAGTCCATTATCTTGCGTAACTTTTCACTACAAGGCCTAGATCTCGGTATGCAACGAGCCATTGATTTTTTATCCAGTGTGGGCCCTGATGCCAACGTCGATTTTACTGCCCCCATCCCATGAAGTTTTTAGCAGTTAAATATTTCGAGGTTGTCATGAAGGAGATGCCGGTGAAAATTTCGATGTCCCTACGTGACAGTGCTCTATGGCAATGCAATAAGTCTAGATATGCTCAAGATTTTATTATAACTTTTCCTATCGAGGATCTCAATCAGAGGGTGGGTGCACGACAATTTAGTGTTGTCTTATGCTACCGTCTGTGTATCCCACTTTTTACTATAGGTAGTCAATGTGCATTCTACAACCGTGACATGGATTTTTATGGAAGATCATGCCTTGCATTGTGTCCATGAGGTAGGTCTCAAATTCCGGCACGACCTTATTCGAGACACTATTGCTGACATGTGTTTTCATGTATGCCCGCCAGGAAAGAAGTTTCCTTGAGTTTCACGTTTAATAACGGTGGTGCTTTGCGGCCTGCGGATATTTTAGTTTATAATTGGGACAACGGTCGCGACATGTACATCACAAGGACAACAATAACCATTCAAGTATGATGGTCTATTCCTGCACGAGATTGGATAAAAATAAACACTGATGGGGCTGTTAGGGGTCCCCTGGGTATGGCGGGAGCAGGGTTCATTTGCAGGGATTCGAATGCGTAAACTTTGATGTCTCTTGCACAACCTATAGGATTAACTACTACGCTAACGGCAGAGACATGGGAAACCGTGATGGCAAGCAGAACGACGACGGAAAGACAATGGACTAAAGTGCCATTTGAGACGGACTTTGAGAATCTCACGCACTTCATAAAAACCCCAACGGAAGCTCCTTGGTATATTTTAGAAATGATTGCAGAAATTAAACAAATAATGCGACGAATTCTTATTTGCGCTATTCAACACAATTATAGAGAAGGAAACCAAACAACAGATAGTCTAGCAAACTATGCAGCGGACGCAAGCCAGGCAAAATATTATTCAACCACAATTTGAGACCAGGCAATCCCACATTTTCTTAACCAGATTTTCCTAATCGATTCTATGGGAGTCACATTTTCACGTGTAATAACACTATAGTTCCTTTTTCGTGATGCTTAAAAAGTTTCTTCATAGATAACGTCAGCATCTCAACTTATTTATTATGTGGCCTTGAGTATTTTTGTTTTAGTTAGGGGTGAGCATGGACCGTTTTTTACCTCATCCGCATCCAATCCAATTCACTACGGATTTCAAATTTGGCATCCGCATCCAATCCAACATCCAACGGATTTGCATCCAATGGATGCACGGATGAACGGATTGGGTGCGGATAATCCAATGGATTTGTGTTAGTTAAAATTTATAATGAAAAAATAAAACCAATATAGCTGACTTCTTATAGAACCTACATATTTTATATATGTATATAAATATAGAAGTGTCATGGACAACACTCCAAGCAAACACCTTAAAAATTCCAAAACCATCTATATATTTTCTAGAAACTATATAAATGCCCTTGATCTAACGGATATGGATGTCCAACGGATTTTCAAGGTTACATCCGGGCCCAATCCGTAATCTGTTGGATTTCAAAAAAACTCATCCGCGTCCAACCCATTAGCGAACGGTCCGGGCATCCATCTGCAAAAATACCAATCGGTCCCGGTTAAATCCGCGGATTACGGATAAAATGCTCGCCCCTGGACTTTTAGTCTCCCCCTCTCTGCTGTGGGCTCAAAATTTTTGAAGCCTTTTCAAGCCCAGGGTCATGAGAGTGAGAGAGTGAGGAGAGGGCCATAGAGCCCAGTCCCACCCCCAAAAATGCGTTCGTCGGTAGCATCTCCATCATCAGTCCTCCTGGTTTTCTATGCTGCAGAGTTCGCAAAAGAGGATGGAACTCAAGGAGGCGCAGTACTTTTCAAAAGATTTCGAGTGGGAAAAACTCAGAGAAGAAATCGAAAACGATATTTCTCTTCGTTACCATCTCGAATCCGCTCCATCTTCATCTTTTTCTCTTTCAAAAGATTCCGAGGCATGGCAAGACTTCCACACTCGTCACTATTCTGGAAGGTTCTTCAAGGTATCAAACTGTCAGTCCTTTTTCTTTACCCCCTTTCATTTTTATTTGCTTAGTTAATTTTTCTGGTGTTCTTTTGAAGCCTCAGCTGAATAATTTCTTGATGGGCAGGAAAGGAGGTATTTATTGAAAGAATTTCCAGAATTACTTGATTGTGATGAAGATTCTAAGGTTTTGGAGATTGGATGTGGGAATGGTAGCACTGTGCTGCCCATTTTACGGTACTACTCGTTTCTCCTTCTTCTTCCCTTTTAAGTTTTGTGTATAAGTGAATTCCCCGTTCATTTTGACCTAATTAGATAAATTATCCACTGTGGCCGGATTTTGAAATTTCGTGTTAATTGCTTGTCGTACTTGTATTTGTTGTTAGTATTGTGTCCGTCTGTTCTTGATTTTCTACTTCTAAACCATCTGTATCTTTAGGATTATAAATGGGCGGTATCATTGATGGAAGGGTTGAACATAGAATGACTTCAAAGGTTTTTTGTTTTTAGATGTAATGTAGTAGTTCCTGAAATACGGTTGCATAGCAGTAATTTGGTGGAGGTTTAAGCTGTAAAACCACTCACATTTTGTAAGCGTCTATCCGGATTTCATTTTATTTGTTTTCATTTTGTTCAAAAGAAATGTGGAATTTCAACTTAAGAACATGTAGTTGGGAATGCCGTTGAAATGTGGAATTTCAACCTTTTCCCCATACTTTTTAAGCCTTTCCAATTAATTTTTACCCCCTCGTCCATAAAGGATGAAAAGAACAAACAAAATAAAACATGTGGTTTAATATACAAAATTTGTATAAAGTTTGTAAACATTTGGAAAGCTCATTTGTGTTGGGTCAATCTATGAGACAAGCTCAAACATGGACATCGAAATCCTGTTTTTCTGGATAATGCACTAATGACTGCGAGAACTACTTTGCATTGCTGAAACTACACATATTCATCTAAATGTTCATATTCAGGATTTGATAAGATTTTGGGTAAAATCGATAAGACTGGAGTTCATTGGGTAGGTGAGTTGATCTTTCTTGATGAGACTATGAAACTGGGTATCTCTACTTAAGACAAAATATGTGTATGGGAATTAGTGATTTAGGATAATTTTGTACTGCCAAATTTATTTGTCAGCAATTCCGACATTCTTCGGTTTTGAATAAGCTTAGGTTATTTCTGTGAAGTTGTAGTATTCGAAACAACGGTTGCGACATGGTGTTGCAACCAAAAAGGTATACTCGAATTAGTTAATATAGGCAATTTTGAGATAGTCTTGAAAAATGACTCAAGTACTGTTTCCTCTCTAGTTTAGCTTCTCCATGATTTTGACGACATCGGGTCATTTAGTAGTTCAAAGAGCATAAGGTATGCGTAGCGGATTGAGGTAGGAACTTACATAATTTTATCTGCCCCCATGTATGGTTTTAAACTCATCCGGAACTTACATAATTTTATCTGCCCCCATGTATGGTTTTAAACTCATCCTCATAATAGTCCACTAAACTACTAAAGTCATTCATGAATTTATTCATCTATCATATTGATGCATGAGAAACACATACTCTTGAATTTATATTTTCTGACTTGTTCTGCTCAGTCACTTGTCTCCATCGTGTGGAAAGGAGTAAAGGTGTTTTATTGATTTACTTTATGTTGGGAGTGGAATTCCCAATTGTTTGAATATATAGCATTCCTCAAGATTACGGTTGTGATCATAATATATATTGCTGCAAGTATTTATAATTTACTAACATTACTGTAGGAGAATATATATATAGAATTCATTGCCTCTAAATAGTACTGTATAATTTATACTTTAACTCTTCTCTGTTTTTTCACTTGGTTCATTCATATTTTTTGGATCATATATACTCGTGTTTTCTGCTTTTTCTTCTTGAATGGATATTTTTATATATATTTCAGTTTTCTTAGGTTTTTGAGCTGTTTGGATAATTTCATCCATCAGAGTCTTATATGCCTAACAAAATGTCTTTTTCTTCCGTAGTGGCAAACACAGCACCATTGTATATGCTTGTGATTGTAGCACGGAGGCTCTTGATAGAGCGAAGGAAATAATAGAAACAGCTGATGGGGTCTCAGCCAAGCATCGGTTTTGTCCATTTGTCTGTGACTTTTCTGTGAATAAATTTCCAAATTGGCTGATTTGCAATACCTGTCGTAGAATATCTATGAAACAGCTGGTGGATTGTGAAACAGGTTGCTCACTCATCATATGTCAGTTATCTTTAGATTCAAAGGCTAATCAATAATCATCAATCATTTACATTTGTTTATATTTTTGTTTTTATCCATATGGGTCTCATGGAAAGTTCTATGCTGCTTCAAATGGTTGTCAGATGTTAAAGATGACAAAGATACAGATTTAGGTGCGTCAACCGCCTTGAAGGAAGCCCAATGTTGTGTAGGTGGGGTTAATTTTGTTACCTTGGTTAGTATACTTCTTTCGGCAACTGTTTTTAATTACTATTATACACTTCTTTTATCTTTGCTAATCTATTTCAGATGACATTCTACCAATCTTAGTTCTTGAAGGTTGTCTGCATTTACATGTTTACCTTTTCTCATATATAGTTATATATTTTTTTATTGGTTACATAGTAAGCATTTGAAGAAAAAGTACCTTAGAATTGGTATTTGAAGAAAAGGTTGTCTGCATTCTAGATTCTGTGGGTAATGTCCTTACTTCAAATAAAAAAATAAAAAAATGTTGACTCATAGTTTCATGACCTATATGGGCATTAGGTAATGATAAACATCTCATTCTCTTAAATGATTTATTGGTATGTGGCATACTCATAATTCATCATATTAGCAAATTGAGTTTGAAGTAGAAAACTAAAACCAATTTTCGCATTTTTTGCTCCTTTGAACTCGCTAGTAAATGCTTACGCGTCTCCGTACTACTTTTTCCTGAGTATTTTATTGTGGGCACACATGTGTCGACATAACACTTGATTCTTAATGGTCGTACGTAGGTATGTATAGTTTTGGTTTTCAATCCAAGGGATGAGTTTGTAAGCACGTGGGTACTAGGGCTAGCGGTCCTCTGGATAATTACTTACTGCAGAACCCGCCATAAAGAACCAAGTGTCAGTACACCTTCCACGAAATAAAATTCTTCTTTTTCTTGCGATATTAGAGACTCGATGTCGACGGGGGTTGTTTGATGGGATACTGGTGTTGACTAGTAGGTGGGATATCAATATGTGTTGTTAATAACCAGAACTTGTATTGTATTTCGTTGTCCTTAACTAGTGTGAGGTGGTGGTTTCCGACACTGATGCAAGGTGTCTAACACAGGATTTTGGGAAGAGGTACCGTGTGAGAGTGGTGTACATGTAAATACATGCTTGTTTCTGTGCTTTATTTTCAGTTGACTTTGTACTTAATTTCTAAAACAGGCTAAACAGCTACACATGCAGAGGCCAAAATGTAAACAACATCTCATGTGTTTATCTGCAAATACCCACTGATCTGTTCACATGTATCTCTTTGTAGATACAGCCAAAAGTGTAGTGTCCTTGACATATAGATATGGTCTGATGTTTAAATTATTATATATATATTTTTGTTGCTGATGAATTTTTATCTATGAGATATAGTTTAGTAAGAATTACACAATAAAGGGAAAAGTACACCATAATCTACAGCCTCATCTTGCAAATCCTAAAAGTAGTTTAAATTTCACATGTCCTTATGGTCTGAGACTCCAGATATTCTGAAGAGATGACTTTTAATATGTTCTGCTAGAGTAAGGATCAAAGACTCTTATGTTTTATTCTTGTGTGTTATGTTATTTTTCTCTCATTATATTTATTATGTAATGTCGATGTAATGAGTTCCCTTCATGCTATTTTCTAGATATTCACATTATCAGCTGTGCCATCCGAAAAGATGCCACCAGCAATTGCAGAATGCCTTGCTGTTCTAAGGCCTGGCGGGGTGCTCCTATTCAGAGATTATGGTAAATCTTCTTAACTATGAAGGAATTTTGATTTAAACGAGAGTTTTCCACCTAAACAGGCGCTGTTAGTGTTAAAATTTTCAGTTTCAAGTTATATATAGCTCTTTTCCCCTATTTTTCTTTGTGTGACGCAGGTTTCTGGTCCTTGCTGGAAACTCTTTTCTGTTTAAACCTCAGGTCTTTATGACATGACAATGCTTCGATTTCCGCCAAACCAAAGAATAGGATTAAGGGAGTACGTGCGATCTGATGGAACATGTTCTTATTTCTTCTGCCTTGAAACAGTGAGGGAGCTTTTTGTTGCTGCAGGTTTTATCGAGGTATTTGTTAAAAGTGAAATACAAAGCAGATAATTTGATTATAGTACATAGTAGAATCACCTCCCTCTTTTAGTTTTATATTGAACTGCCGCTAAGAACCTATCATGTACCTGCTCGCTTTTCTGCTTCTTGCGCTTTTTATAAGAAGAAAATTTAACAACGTAGACTGAACATTTTAATACTTAAGCATCATTGAATTTTTGTTGATTTTGGAGCGCCCAGATTAAGATTTTGTTTTTATACTAGTATCTCATGTAGTATCTGTACCACACGCTTCTAAATGTAGTTCTGTTTATTTGTTTGTGAGGTAAATAGGTTTAGTTCCATAGAAGCCAACCATATACTGATTACCTTTACTGGAGGTTTATCAAATTCCTTCAGTTAAGTCTTTAAGCACTCTTCTAGTCTTCTTGATGCGAACGGTTTAGAAAAAATATGGAGTCCTTAAAGTTGCATGTGATGATAATTTTCTTTTCTTGGGTGCAGCTTGAGCTTGATTACTGTTGCATCAATTCAGTGAACCGTCGAAATGGGAAGAGCATGCGCAGAGTTTGGGTTCATGGAAAGTTTCAGAAACCCATTTGATAAGCGACGTATTGAGGTGCATCTACAGGGAAAACGAGTTTCCTTACTGCACCTCTTTTCGGTTTTCTGTTGTATCCTTCTCACCAATGAGGGCTATATCAAGTTTTCTGATATGGGTAAAACTGGAACGTTTGTTTTCGGTAGTCTTTGTTTTTTGTTTATGTTGTAGTTGTAATTTTTTATTTAAAAGAAAAATATAAAGTGTAACTTTGAAGTACAACCAAGATAGTATTACTATTGAAAATTCTGATCATCAAGTCAAAAGTAGAGTATGAGGCACCAAAATTCCGCAATGTTCCGCCCAGCAAGTCGGATATTCTGGGACGTCTGAGAACTAGAAGTCTAATTTCTTGTTTACAGTCTCAACCAGAACAAAAATGTATTTTTGTAAACCACATTGTACCTAAAGCATTCAGGTTAGTAGATAAATGTATTTCTTTCACGTTTCTTCTTGTTTTTTACATTGAAAAGATTTTTCTGCATAATGAACCAAAGTAAGTAATTTAGCTGTTAAGAATACCATGAATATAGGCAGTTGACAACAACAGTTATAACTTGTTTATTTGCATTGCTAATGGCATCACACTGGTTATACAGGTGAAAAAATAATAATCTTTTTCCTTAGCACCTCTTTGCTAACTGAAAAGTAGTTTTCAAAAATCTATTTGCAATGCCATCATTTCTATGGCACAAAACCCTCAAGATAGTGTTTGGATCAGCTCTATTCCACCTTCCTGATGTAGGCGGCATTGGCAGTTTTTGCCCTGCACCCACCACACCCATACCACTCGTTTCACAGGCAACAATTGAGAAATCTTCAACCAGCTGTTCTGTAGATTGACCCATTAATCCTACAACCCCTTCAACTGTTTCTGCTTCCCTCTCCACAACATCTTCTGCTACAACTCCTTCTCCACAAGTACAAAATACACGTTTCAGACTCTCAAAATCCTCTTCAAGCATTTCATGATCCGACCTCGTAAATATCCTACTACTTCCTCCAGCAAGTAACACCATGAGATAAGCTTCAAAAGTAGCTTTCATTACTTCTTTTATAGCTAGAGGTTGAGCTTTATCTGTGACCATTGCGGATAAAAGCACAAGATTTTGCTTCAGGATACGCACGGCAGGGCGTACTCTGGCGTTCACTACGTCACCTACGTAAAGGCTGTCGTAGAAAACTGAGTTTGAGTCGAGAAAGATAAGCCTATAAGCGGCTACTTCAGAGACGTTTTGGGTGGCGGTTTGAATGGTGGAACGAGCATGATCGAAGTATGAAGGGGAAAAAGAAAGGTTACGGCGGCAATTAGGAGCTCGAGATCGGTGAGAGGGAACTTGATGGCGAGGAGACAGAGAGAGTATTTTATCCAAAGAATGCAGTTCAGAAAGAAGGTAATGGAGAGTGTTAAGGCGAATGTAAAGTCGTTGTGTGCCACGACTTGTAGACGGACGCGGATGGTGACCGTCTGTTATCCCACCTCGGTGCAAATCCTCAGGGACCATCTTACATGGACTTGCTTTCCTCCACAGCTTCAAGAATCTCGAGTCTCTGTTGCATCTGGTCAAAGGAGGAAGAGATGGAATGTAGCTTTGTTTTGAGCCTGCAATATAATCAACATATATGGGTTACATTTTCTAATGTCAATTCCAACAATGTTCGAGAAACTTGAGATGCAACATCTTACCACAAGACGCGACGAAGTTGATGTAATCTTGAAAGTGATGTTCTAAGCCATCTGCAAGATCTTGAATTATATCCTCAGAAATACCAATTGGGATTTCAAAGAAATCATTTGCAATCTCCTTGGCCAATCTCATTATGTCAACGGCAGATTGAGTATATGGTTCCGTTTTAGATTTCGGGTTCCATGTCTGTCAAACACAAATTCATAACCATGCTTAAGAGAAGCCACAAAAGTTACATTACTTGCAAATTAATACAAAAAGCACCAAAAGAATTACCTCAGTTTCCTTGGCTCTTTCAAGATATTCATGCAATTTTTCCAATCTTTCGCCGATCCAAGTTTTCAAGAGGTTTAAGATGATAGAGTCGACTTCGTATGGGACCATTTCCCTGACAACTGCCTTTCCTCCATCTTCACAATCAACGGAGTCTTCCACCACCATTTGAACCAAAATCTTCTCTAGTTTTCCCGCTCTTTCAAGAACTCTTATCACCTCATTCGACAATGTGGATACCCCGCTTAAGTATTGTCTTAAGACAGCTCCATAACAACTATGGAGAGTCACAGAGGCAACACCCGTTGGAATTGGGTGCCATCTCTTCAATGTTGGACTAAATGTTAGTTTTTCTTTCGCGGCCAGTTCTTCTGTTTCTTTAGCTAATTGGAGCAGCGCTTCACTTGCATCATCTTCTTGTTCGTCTTTAGTCAAACTATTTTCCCCAGTTTCCAACATCTGATTAAAAACATAAGAGATGTCAAAATCAAGATTCAAGTATGATTTTGCAAAGATATTGCTCGCCTCGCCTAGCGCCTAGGCGCCCAGAAAAAATGGCTCACATTTTGGCGCCTTGGGCGTTTTATTAGCTAGGCGAGCGCCTAACTCGCCTGTCACTAAATGTTAATGCAAAAATAAACGCCTACCTTTGAAAAAGCATTTCTCAAGGAAGACCTTATAAAAAAATCCACTTTGCTGTCTGATTCGCCTATTGCATCTCCCCTCTCTTGGACCACATTAAGGTCATCCAAGATTTTTGAAGCAGTTAAGGCAAGCGACAGAAGGTTTTCCATGACTCCAGATATACCTTTTTGAAAGCTCCCATGATAATCAACAAGTCTCTTTTCTGCCCATGCATAAATTGATCCCAAGACGGACGATAGCGTCTTAATATACATAGTGTCTCGATTAGCTCTCTTCACATCGTTCTCCACTTCGGCCAACATTGCAATAGAAGCACCTAAAAGGTCTTGTTCCGTTTGCGAAGTCGCTACATATTTTTGAAAAAGCACCCATGTGAAACAAATATTATGCATGATTTTGCTGATTCCTAGAGTAGACCATGTCTTTTTCATAAGTTCTAGTAACTCGTCAACCTCATCAAGAACTAACGTTTCATCTTTAATATCAAAAATTGCGTACAACAAATACAGGTATAGGTGAATGTTGAATGGAGATCCATCAGCCCAATGACATACATCTGAAGAGGATCCGTTATTGCTTCTCCATGCTAATGAAACGACGCAGTTGCATAATATTGGCATTGTTTCTGAATTCCTTCCAATATCAATAGGCTTCATTTCACAACCGTCAATGATTTCGCGGAGTTTCATCGCTGTGGTGTTTGATCGGTCCAATGGGATTGACGGGTAATGGAGCAGACCTGCTTCAAGGATTTTTAGTTGCCGTTTCTGCCAGAGATGATATTCGTGTGCATTGTTGAATTCCGAGGCTTTTAGGTGGCGGAGAAGCTCCAGAGGGAGAATAATGGTCTCTGCTCTCCTGCCCATCTGTTAAGATCGCAACAAAGAACTGATAAATTTATTAGCAGTTAATTAAATCCATTGAAAATAATAACTAAGTTGTGTGCGCATTCATGAAAACACACCTGACCAACAAGTGTTCTCATTAACGTTTTCCTGAGCCGGTTATCGCTTTGTTCAGAAACTCTCATTTGCTGTCGCATAATCTCAGCGGATGTCATTGGCCGTTTAAATCTGACAGGCAAAGTGGTGAAAGTAGGATGATTATTATTATTACCATTATTCGGCGACCTTGGTGATCTTGGCGATGACGGATTTGAATTTGTTCTTCTCGGTGACATACGTTTCACCGACTTCAATCCTAGAGTTCGTTTTAATCTACTGGTCGCCACCAAACCAGACCCATTATTATTCCTCCCATTTCCTCCTCCACCAAAACTACCACCATCCCCGTTGCTGTTGTCATGCCCAGAGGGGTAATACGATAATGCATTCCTCCCACCGAACCCTGGCGAAGAACGGCATGACGTGAAGAACACCTCGTATGCAGTTTCTCGAAGATCATCTTTATCGACACCCTCTACTTTACCGAATGGCCAATCAAGGTCGACAGTTTCAAGCAATTGATCAAAGTCTGACCGGGTTGAGCAGAATGATGAAGTTCCTGCGTAGGATTCCCGACGAGAATGATATCCCATATTGGCGTATGGGGTGGCTGTAAATCTTCACCATGTATCATGCGGGAGAGAATGTTTGAATCTGTGGCATTTGCTGGTTTTGCCAGCTTTTTTTAGTGCGAACATGCATGGGTGCGGATCTGACAGCTAATTTTGTAGCTGCCAATATTGTATGGAAGGAATTTGTGAGAAAAACTTGGAACTTCGGAGTTGGAAAAATGCTATATTTAAACAGTCTTATATGGTATAAATGATTTCAAACCGTTTTCCCTTAATCCTCTCGTTCTATATTTCTAAATATCGTTTGCTCCTACTATTTATCTCAAGCGCACAATTACAGCAAGAACAAAACCGGACCTGAGCGGTTTTGGAATTCGTCCGGGCAGTTCCATGCAGCAGGCAGGACTGCAAGATTAGTTTCTTCTTTCTTTCTTTCTTTCTTTCCCTGTCAGCAGTTTGGAGTTCGTTTCATCCCATGATCATTTTTTGTGCAAAAATTAAGAACTCTCGCAAGTTTGACCTACAACTTTGTGCAAAATGTTTCTCAAAAAAGAAAAAAAGAAAAACCATAGTCAAGTTGCACAGACATACACACAAGCTACAAAGATGAAGTATTTTCTCTGAGGTGCTTCACTCACAGTAAAGTCGACGAGTCAAGTTTTCAATAGAATGTTTTTCATAAACTCCATCAATCTATATATACATAATGAAACAAAATGCACTAATCTTGTGGATGAATGTAAAGTAATGGAAATCTTAGTAGAAGTTTTTGCATTCTTGCTTGCTTGAGAAATTCAACACGAATTTCAAAATCTCCGTAATCATACAAGAATAGAGAGTTTAATGTTCAATAGTCGGTCCCACCACTTTTTCTCTTCTGTAAAGCATAAAAGCCGCATTTGTGTAGTTAGATTAAGTCCTACAAGTAGTGAGCACGTGCGTTACATGTCGGCGATGCTATTTTTCTACTTTGCAAATAATTTGATGGTGATTCGACACCATATTTTTTATTTGAAAATTAGTCGTTTTTTGTACTTAAAAATCAATCATTTGTTGTTGATTTTTTTGTAGATTTTTTCAATTTATTTTTAAGTTATGTCTAATTTTAAGCTATGTCAAACTTTTAAGGAGAAAACATATAAAATTTGGAGAAATATAAAAAAAATTGAAAAACAAAAATTTGATATCATTATTTGTACTCATTGCGTAGATAATTTAAAGGGATTTCCAAATATATAAAATTTACAAAAATCCGACGTGTAGTTTAAAAGATACGAGGTTTTTAAAATATATGAAAAATGCATTTACTCTTATGTCCCTGTAAATATTATTTATACCACTTCTTTAAAATCTAACGTCTGATAGAAAGAGAAAGTCTAATGATCTAACGGATAATAGCAATAGTTCGGACGGAATTCTTTTTGTGAGATCTAACGGTGGAATTTTAAAGTTTGGAGATCCAACGGTTATATCTAGTTGAGTTTTGTAATCCCTTGTTGCCATTAAAAGGGGGGAGATGGGGTACATTTGGCTGCTAGATTAGCCAAAAAGTGTTGCAGTTCAAAGAAAAATTGTTGTCCATTTGTTAACACTAGTTCTCTCTCCTAGCGATTGCTCGCATGTGAACTAGTAGCGAGATAGTTGAGTTGAACCATTCAGCGCAATCAAAATCATCTTTTCGCGGAATGGTTCAGCGCATTTAGATTTATTTTTTGATCTGACGGCTGAGATGGTTGCGCTGATCAACCTAAATCTACTTTTCGCTGAATGATTCAGCGCAGCTTCCTAAATCTACTTTTCACCGAATGTCAGCGCATCTAGTATGCTAGATTAGAACTACCATAAGACTTAGGAAGTTGTCCTAGCTGACGTGGACTTCCAATCTAGATGCTATCTTAGAAGACCGTATGACTAAGCCTTAGACTAAGTCCTATGGGCTAGATTTGGCTGCTAGTTTGCCAAAAAGTGTTGCAGTTCAAAAAAAAAGTGTTGTCTATTTGTTAACACTAGTTCTTTCTCCTAGCAATTGCTCGCATGTGAACTAGTAGCGAGATAGTTGCGTTGAACCATTCATCGCAATCAAAATCACCTTTTCTCGGAGTGGTTCAGCGCATCTAGATTTAATTTTTGATATGACGGCTGAGATGGTTGCGTTGAACCATTCAGCGCGACCTACATCTACTTTTTTCTGAATGATTCACCGCAGCTTCCTAAATTTACTTTTCGTTGAATGATTCAGCGCATCTAATATGTTAGATTAGAACTACCATAGGACTGAGGAGGTTGTCCTAGCTGACATGGACTTCCAATCTAGATGCTAGATTAGAAGACCATAAGACTAAGCCTTATTATAAATATACATGAGATTGACAATTTTCTGCCTAAAAAATAAATTATAAAAGTAAAAATACCAACAACTCCCATTTTGAAATTACCCATGCTAGACATGCGGAGATATCTTACAGAGAAAAATACAATGATCTTTGAAGAGGTTCTAGCATTGGGATTGGTGCGGTTAAACTGGGGCCTATATTTTTATTTATATGGGGATAGATTTTTGGGTTTCTAAATTTATCATTTTCATTATAAAATGCAAATGGCTCTTGGAAGCGAATCCCTGCCATATTTGCCGAAAAATCTGTTGTTGTGCTACATTTTTTTGTTAATGCGTCGAGCGCGAGCATATGGAAGATTGTCCAATAATAACTTGTATTTGGGAGCTATTAGAGTCCTATTGTTGACGATGTTCGTTACCTACTTGAAGTGTGTGAAAATGGTCACAATGGATAGCATATTGTTGCCTAAGTAGTATATGGTAGAAGTTTATATTCCCATTAACAAATGAATTTAGACTTACAGATGCAGTTGATCTGATCAATTTTCTTACACATTACTAAAAGCAGAGAAAAAGGGTTCTTGTATTTATACAAGACACCCCGAAAAACAGCTCAACACCAATCTGTGACTGAGATAACTAACCAATAATATCATGACATGACTCAAGTGACATCAATTAATGAAAATAACAGTTAATAGTTGAAGTGTAAAGAGAGTGTCAACTAGAGATAATTCATCTATTACCAGCCCCCTTCAAGATGAAGGTGTTTTGGTGAAAAAACTTTCAGCTTGTCACAGATAAAACTGAATCTTGATCCTGCTAAGATTTTAGTAAAGATGTCTGCAACCTGATCCACTGTAGAAATGCAATGAACATCCAAAATCTTAGATTGCACAAGCTCCCTGATGAAATGATTGTCCACTGCTAAATGCTTCATACGACTATGAAAAATAGGATCAGATAAGAGAGAGATAACACTTATATTGTCACACTGAATAATAAGAGGAATAGGTAGAAAGATGTGAAGATCCTTGAGCAGCTGACAAAGCCACACTTCAGCTGAGCAAGACTCTTATAATCATCTTATGTTGAACTTCTAAACATTGTATTTTGTATTTTGCTTGACCAAGAAATGGGGTTAGACCCAAAAAATATGCAACAAACCACATGTACTTCTCCTTGTGTCAAGATCTTCATCCCAATATGCATCAATAAAACCATGAACTGCTGAAATACCTTTAGTAAACATAATGCCATAAGAAATAGTGCCTTTTATGAATCTCAGTATTTTCTTAGCAGCTAAGAAATGCACAAATATAGGATTCTGCATATGCTGACAAACTTGGTTGACAACATAACCAATTTTTGGTCTTATCCAAGTCAAATATTGAAGAGCACCCACTAAAGATCTGAACTCAGTAGGATTATCTAGTGGCTGGCCTTCAGAAGCACTCAGTTTATAGTTAGCAGCTACTAGTGAAGAGCAAGGCTTGACACCTGACATATCTGTTTTATCTAATAAGTCAAGAGCATACTTTGTTTGAGATAAGTATAGACCAGATGCATTTGTATTGACCTTAAGTCCTAAGAAAAAATGAAGTGGACCTAAGTCCTTTACAGGAACATGAGTACCCAAAATTGTGATGGACTCACTACAGTAAGAATTTTCATTGCCTGTAATGAGAATATCATCTACATAAATAAGAATAATAGTAATTTTAATGCCAATCTTCTAAACAAACAATGAAGTATTTCCTTTGGAGGAGATAAAACCATAAGAAAGAAAAATGTTTATCTAAATTCTCATACCAAGTCCTTGGTGCTTGTTTTAGACCATAGATTGCCTTATGAAGTTTACAAACATGATTTGGCTTCTCAGGATCAACAAAACCTGAAGGATGTACCATATAAACCTCTTCCTGTAGATCCCTATGAAAAAAAGCGTTACTAACATCAAGCTGACAGATATCCCAGTTAAAGTGTACCACTATAGAAAGAATTATTCTAATGGTTGTGGGTTTAACAACTGGACTGAAGGTGTCTGAATAATCTAAACCTTCCTTCTGATGAAAGCCTTTTGCAACCAATCTGGATTTACATATCTCAACAGTGCCATCTGGATTTTTCTTAATTTTAAACACCTATTTGCAACCAACTAAATTTTGGGAAGGATATGCTGATACTAAACTCCATATACATGCATCTTTAAGAGTTGTAACTCATTAACCATTAAAACTCTCTATTTTGGAATTTTGTTTGTTTGAGTAAAGCATGTTGGAGTAGTAGAAGAAGCCATACAATAAGATGAGCAGATAAAGCATGTTTAGTGGAGAATACCTTCTTTTTTGATATGCCATTTTTACCCTTGATGACCATATTATGGTTGTTGTGAGTATGAGTTGATAAATCATGTGCAATAGTGGATGCAAGGTGTAGAATTAGTAAGACTAGCATATGTATCTGAAAGAGAAGTTGGAGTATTTGGAGAAGCAATATCCTCAGATGTAGTGGCGGAGACAGATGTTGTGTCAGAGAAGTAGCTACAATGTCAGAAATAAGAGCAGTTGTACTAGTCAGAGATGGAGAACTCAGTGATGAAGTATTTGTAACATATGAAGTTTGTGTATATAAGGCTTTGGGACTGAGTGAAAATACTGATTCATGAAAAATTACATGCCTGGAAATGTAAATTCTGCCTGTAGCTGGATTGTAGCATCTATATCCTTTGTGCATTGTGTTATAACCTACAAAATGCACTGTTCACTTGTAGGAGCTAGTTTATTTGGTGCATATGGTCTTAACCATGGATAACACAAACTACCAAAAACTCTTAAGAAGGGGTAGTCTGGAGTTTGATGAAAAAATAGCTCAAATAATGATTTGAATTATATTTCTCTTGTAGGTAGTCTATTGAATGTAAAGTTCGCTATCTGAAAAGCTTTTACCCAAAAAGAATCTACAAGTCCTGATTGAATTAACGAAGTTCTTCCATCATCAACTAAATGCATGTACGTTTGGACTCTGCGACACCATTTTGTTCAGGAAGATGTGGACATGATATCTCATAAATAATGTCACAATTTGAAAGAAATCCATCCAATTCATTATTAAGAAATTATCCACCACCATCAGTTCTAACAACAACAATTTGACACTGAAGCAAATTTTCCACTTGAACTTTTGAAAACGCGGGGGTACCAAAATACACCACCACTTTTTTCTTAGGAAATCTGTATGGACAAACTCAATACAACTCCAAGAGTTAAACTCAATCAAGGAATAATATCTACAGTTATATCTCTCTCTCTCTCTTGCGATTAAAACGTTTACAGAAACAAATCCGTGAACCTAATCACAAAGAGATAACTTGGACGATACCAAAGACCAATGTCCAAGAATCAATCAAGTTATACCCAACAAACGAGGTCGGATGTATCTACTATGATTGATCAACGTACATTGTGATATTTCAATTATAAAGATAAACAATATAATGTGGAAAAACACTAGTGGAAAATTCTGCCAAAAAAAAACTTGAAACCTCTAAAAACGACTACTTTCGAGAGCCCCAATATTGTAGTCTTATTTTCCAAAATGACTGTGTCTGAAACTATTTTAATCTTTTGAAATTACGACTATCTTCAACAGACTATCAATAAATTCCTACAGCCACAGACGTTTCTTTAATTTTATATTTCAGAAAATCTGATTCGTCTGAATCCTTGTCTAACTGGTATTTCTGACTGAAGTTATTTCAGAAAATCTGATTCATGAGAATCGTCCTACTTATTTATGACTGAACCTAAAATTTAAAACTCATTGAAATTAGAAGTTCATTTCATAAGCTGATAAAACATTCATCATTCAATTCAAATTTGAAATTCTTTATACAATATTAACTGAATTCACATGTGAATTGAGCTGACACTTGGGTCAAAATCCCAACAAACTCTACACAATTACTTAATTCACACCATTTTAAGCTTAAGCTTTTAAAGATGACCTGAGCTTCCCAGGTGATGGAATAATATACCTGCACCAAAATAAGTTTGGGAATTAGAATTTTAACAAACTTCTGACTAGTAGAGTACAAATAGTTCTAACAACCGACTTATAGTTAATATTCCTCGCATAAATGAAACTCAAGTCGTATGCAAATAATTTCAGACACTAGTACATGTAGATTCACAGCCAATGACTGGCAATATCTAGGCTAAGCAAAGAAAACAAACTAATGCTGGACCTGCCAATGAACATATATGCTCAGCAACTAAAACACACATGTAAATCCATACACATGCTATAAGAATCAAGTAACATGATCTTCAAGACATTCTAGAGGAATTTATGCACACTAAAAACTCGATCAAAATTTCTACCAACATAGAAGAGAAAGCATACCTCGGGAAATGTACAAATAGTTACAGCATCCTCAACTGTCAGTCTATGGCTTTGACACTCCTTGCCTTGTTTATCAAAACATGTCATCTGCCTTGTCCAGGTTAATGATCTTCCTAACTGATCTGCAACAACCCCAAAGAAAAAAAAGAATAACTATCAGAATAAGCTATGGAAGGACATCATAACTCATAACTACAAGCCTTAAAAAGTGAACAAAAAGTTTTGGTGAAGGAGAAGATGGTGATGATAGTGCAACAATGGTAGTGCAATAAAAAATTGAAGTAGCTGTTGCAAGCAACAGTCAGAGAAGAACATAGTTTTAATGTTGGTGTTCGTTAACCTGTAAAGGAGATATATACCTGACAACATTCTTCAATCCTTGGATGTAGCTTGTTTCCTGATAACATGAAGAGGTGACCATGTGTCAGCTCTCCATGTACATAGAGAAAATACAAAGAAGTAAAATTCAAGTATTCATTCAATAATTATTACTTGATCTCCATTTCAATACTCGTTGTCAGCGACAGATGTAGAAATTAGTAGAGCTGGATTTGCGGATGCAGTAACACACACGGATCATCATAAGCATTCACATATAGGCATGATCTTTTGGGAGATTCTAAAACACAGTTTTCAATGTGAACTAGGCGGGTGTGGACCTAAAACGACAATGCATACGAGAGTTATTCCAAATTGGACTCACAATCATTGTCACTACATGGCATATGTAGTAGAGAGAATTAAGTTTCCGATTAGAAATTAAACGGACAGGTTTGCAGACCTTACCAACAATCTACATTTAGCATTCGTACATTGAAAATTAACATGCTCAAGCTGAGACGAAGTACAACTAATTTAATTTGCACTGGAGAATCATCATTACCAGCAGCATCATCTTTCCTTGTAACACTGCACATAAACGATGATACTTATAGTTTGCATCTGGAGCATTAAAAAAAAAATACATACAAGAAGTAAAACATAGTTTAAGTCCTTTATTATTTGTCAGTTAAGATGACAAATACAAGTTGACAGAGATACTTCAAACAAACATTATGTGCACAAAAGAACTCCAAGACTAAGGTATTCCACTAAGCCGAACTGACCTGGGGTATTCAACTGAACGAAATTTGAAATTGCTTTAAATTAGTAACATGCCATTATTTTTCGGATTCATCCATAAGAAATCCAACTGGCCAGAGGTAATGCACCTTAAGTAGTCCTATACTAGATAATATAAATAGGTGATCCAAGTGCATGTGAGAATAACTAACCATTGACTCCAACCATTATTAAATATGAATCACATCAAAAAAAAAGTCAGAAGAATTTTATAACCCAACAACAATATTAGTTACCTGGATTTGAATTGGTCCCACCATCACAAGCATGCACATTTTCAAGACTAGCACACTGGAGCAATAATGTACCTCTCTCTCTCACTGCAACAACATAGCAAACCATTAGTTCAGGTTTTCATCCTATAAAATGCAGTAGATAAATGACTAGATCAACTGTAAGAAAATTAGATGGATAATTGTAATGGGAGGTTTTCCTACTGTAACTCGAATGTCCCTTTACCTCATGACTCAACAAACTTCTATCAACCACCTACAATTTTGATAATTGAGCAATGTAACATTGATGAACATAAACAACAAAACAAACAATTTGGGAAATCAGTTTAGTGCCTCAACAGGGGACTTCCTTTAGGCATAGTTCATTCTTTGTCCCCTCCTGTAAGAATTGAATCTATATATCTACAAATAAAGTAGAGAAACCTTTCAGTGAATTTGATAAAAGGACTGCGTACTAGCATCGTTTCAACTTCTCATAATACATATGCAATACATAAACAGTACATATACTTTGTAAATACAGAGACCAAGTAGATTTTGTTTTAAAAGCTATTAGATATGGTGCTATCACCAATCTTAAGAGAAACCACTGAACATATATCCTGTCAACTATCAAGTAATCAAGTAAGCAATCTATTAAAATATAAAAACGTGAAAATATTCCCAATACACAATCTTCGCAGGGTATAAATCTTAGATCAATCTAGGCTAGCTAACAGAGGCATCTAGCGACATAATAAAATTAGAATCTTTAGAGAATATGGTAAAGACAACAATATTTGGGATGTTTTATACCTCCCATTCGATCCCAATTTCCAAATATGGAATCCTATAATAGACAATAAACAAAAATAAGTAGTTGATCTCACTTTCAAGTTTACTAAAGTTCTGATACTAAGCTCACTTACCATCCTCTTATTGATCAATTTCATCGACATATCCAAATTTAGCATCACCTATATATGTAAAGATAGGTAACTATTCATAACAGAAAAACGGAACAAAGCTAAAGGAGTTTTCTCAGGTACCTTCCTTATGACTTCAACTACATGAGCAAAACCAAGACTATATTTTAACAATAAAACTGGAGAAATAATAACCAAGTTTCTATGGTAGGTAACATAATAAGAAATGAGAATTTGAAAGTTGTTCATAATCTCAATCTGGATTAAAAAGAATAGTCAGTAACCTATATCTACAAAAGGGTGTAAATGTATAACAATTACATGTATAAGATAAGTTTCATTTTCAACAATCTTCTTCCCTCCTCTTCTACCCATGAATGAGACTGGCAATATGATCCTAACTTCATGAGATTCAAACTTAGTGTATTACGTAATCTTAACTTCAAAAGAGCCAAGCAAATCACAACTGCTAGCATACACAAACAAGAGCATAACAAAAGGAAACCGAACATAATAAGGCCAAAGTAAAATAAATATCATCAACATATACTGAAGTAGTGGGAATCTAGAAAAAAAATCTTTCATTAAGTCACTATGAACATAAATCACACAAACATAAAAATTAACACACTACAGGCTTCATTGTTATTGAGAAATTGAGAGAAATCGAAACAACATGGATAAGATTTCAAAACAAATACGAAATTTCAGTCAGAGAACTAGAAAAATCAACCCTTCAGTGGTCATTAGAGTTCACATCTCAGTTAACAATTCATTAGATATAACGAAACCCCAACTGAGTAAACGAAAAAATCCCAAAATTCCATTCAACAATAAGAAATTTTAAATCCTCAATAACCCCTAGAGCTAAAATCATTTAGATCTGCACCCTTACTCACAAAAACCCAACTGAAAAATGGAAAAAAAAAAAAAAATCAGTTGAACGTTCATTAGAGATGAAAAATCTCATAATTCTGTACGGGGTTTCTTCAATTTGGTTAAGGGTTTTTACTGGTATTTGTTCAAATCGAAAAAAGGATAAGAACGATTTATGGTTTTGATCAAAGATTGAACTAAAAAAATAGACCTAGGGTTTGGTAAATGATAATAAGAGATTGCATAAAACCCTAAAGGTGAAAGCGTGCTAGTGAGTAATTTAGAAAAGGAGACATAAGAATGAATAGTGGTGATTATTGTTAACTAGTATTGGAAGCATAGAGTGAAAAGCAGAGGATGTGGACGATCAATTTATTTTTTTTGCAGAAGAGAGAGACGAAGGGAAAGATAAGTGGTCGAGAGAAAGAGAGAGAAATCCAAAGAAACTAGTCCCCCACACAGTTTTAATTTTATTTCTTCTAGAAGCTTTTTTATTTACAAAACTACCCTTGATATATTACGACTTCCATGGAAGCTCTATTCAGTTTTCCGTAATTTTTTCCATAAAAACGTCTACTTTAGAAAGACCGGCTGGTTAAGGAGGCCCATGGTAGTCGTTTTTATAAATCTTAAGTAGACTTAAAAAACTCATTTTCCACTAGTGAAAGAAATAACACAGACACCATAAGTTTTGTTAACGAGGAAACCGCAAATGCAAAAAAAACCCGGGACCTAGTCCAGATTGAACACCAAACTGTTTTAAGCCGCTACAGACACTAGCCTACTACCAATTAACTTCGGACCGGAATGTAGTTGATCCCTAAAAGGTATCCCACCGATTAAGGTACAGTCGGCTCCTTACGCCTCTTGAATCCCAACAGGACTCCGCGCAATTGATTCCTTAGCTGACGTCCCACCAACTAAGAGTTGCTTCAACTCAATTGAAGACTTTAAACCAAATCTTTCTCCCACAGATTAAGCATATATATGATTTCCTTTTACAATAAAATAACTTGATCAAAGGTGTGAAAATCGATAGCAATAGACAAAGTCTAGCTAACCTCAAAATCCGGACTTATACAACCCGAAGTGCATCCTAGATTATTTTTCACCTCACAAGTATAAAAACTGTGGAATCAACAAAGTTTGAGACGAAGAGAACATTGATGATTTATATGTATCTTGATCAAGTGAGTATCTCAACAATCGATCAAGATCAGGATACAAGAGTTATCAAGGAAAGATAATTGGACCTGGCTTCACGAATACCTATGAAGACTTTGTAGACGCTAAACCCTAAAAGGGTTAGGAAGAGGACGACTCTAGATACAACTAGGACACACCAAAAATTAGTGTCGGGATTCAAAGATCCCAGTTGCTTGAAGTTCCCTTTTTATCGACATTCAAAGCATAAGTTGCTTTAGGTTTAAGCTAAGATAGCTTTGGAACAAAGCAAACAATATCCACTGTTAGATGAATCTTTGAATCTGATTTACATAAACAAGATATACACTCTGGTTAGGTGAAACCGTAACCGAACCGTGTATAAAGACTATGTTCAACATGGTTAGCCGAAACTAGCCGGTTTGAACTTAAAAGCTTAGTCTTCATTTTTATGAACACATAAGACATTAACGCTGAGTCACAAACATGTGATCAAATAAGTCTAGTGTTTTTAGAGAATTAATCAAATGCAAATTATCTCGTGGAAATAATTTAACCGCACTTGAAAATATAATCGACATGGTTAGTAGGTGTACAAGGTACAAATACCATTGTCGTTCGTGAATCGATTCAGTCACAGTACATGTACCAGTTTGTAAACATTTAACCAAACCAAGTACCGGAGTTAACAAAACTATTTAGGTTTGCGTACCAGTTTGGAAACCTTAAGACTGTCACCGGTTCCGGAGTTCACATAAATTTTATTGTTTGCGTACCGATTTGGGTACTAAACTGAGTTCGGGAACACAAAACTGTTTTAGTTTGCGTACCGGTTTGGATACTCATCCCGGTTCCATAACCAGAGTTCCAAAATGGTTTGAATACGAGTATGTATGCATACCGACCCAGTTCACAAGTTACACAAATTTTCACATGATGTGCATAAAAATATGCGTGCCACAAATCTGTAAGTCGGTATATAGCTACTCCGCTACGTGTACGAGTACATGTAATACGGGTTCAGACATATAACAGTTTTCCCAGTTTGTAAGAATGATAACACTGTCTTGTATCTGAATCTATAGTAGTTCTATATTTCTCTCTAAGTCGATTCAAAATATTCCCGAATAACATCAATGACACATATCACTATTCCAGGCTATTTTCGAACGATAAAACTTGAATCATGATTTTGATTCCGAACAATAAATTGTTCTTAACCGAAATTCATCAAGTATGAACAAATGTTCATTAAGCTTAGTCACTATATTTCGAGAACTAATTATCAAGATAAACTTGACTCGAAATTCTTGTCTATGCATAATAGTCTAGTTATGCGACGTCGTCTCAATGATAAAAAAAAGTGAATATAACTTGAGATATATGTGGTTCAGTATTCACTTACCTTTTGTTGATGAAGTTCTCCAAAATCTTCGGTTGATCTTCACCTTCAAATGGTAGAACGTAATGATGACTGTCGTGATCCACTGTTTCTCAACTACATTTTTATCCTAGTCCGAGACTTTAACTAATTGTAGACTAGAAATCAAGATATAGTTTTGACAACTAAATTGGACAACAAGCTTGAGATAACAACACTTGTGAGTTCGACCGAGTAATGCTCTAACAACTTTAAACTGTAAAAACACTGTTTTGAAATCTAATTTCTCATATAAGGGATATATCCAATAGTACTTGGAGTAATCATCAACAATGTTTACATAGTATCCAAAGTTATAATTATAGATCAAGATGTAGTAATTCTAAAGGTCTAGACCTAGCATGACTAGATACAGTAATATGAAGTTTATGACTTCTACCAAGTTGACATTCATGACAAAACAATGGTGTCTTGCAGACATTATTAAGATCTAAAGTCTTGCATACATGCTGTAAAGTCTGAAAGGATGGATGTCCAAGTCTCATATGCCAAACTTCAGCTGAAATTTGACCAAGAGCTTGGTAAGCTTTATTTGATGATGTAGCAGTTGTAAGAGTTGAGAATGCAGTTGAGTGTCATTTGAGTATGTTGTATCAAGAAAGTGTAATAGATATAATCCATTACATTGTTGGCCTTGTAAAATGATCTTCCCAAATGAGAGATCCTTGACAACAAAACCAAATCCATCAAATGTAATAGAACAATTGTTTTCCTTGACCGAGTAATGCTCTAACAACTAGATGTACTGACAAAAGGTTTGCTGAAATTTTTGGAATAAAAAGTATATTATTCAAAGCAAATGAAGTAGTAGATGTTTGCTTAATAGAATTACCAGTGTGAGTTACTTTCATACCTTTTCCATTTGCTGCATAAATTTCCTCAGATCCATCATATGAAGAAGTGAATTGGAGCTCACTCTTATCAGCAGTTATGTGATTGTTGGCAGCAGTATCAGCAAACCATGGATTATCCCCCAAAATATTAGCAGTAGCAAGCATAACACTCAAATTATAAGGTGTATTGACATTTTGATAAGGGAAATTGAGTCTATGCCTACATGCTAATGCTTGATGTCCAGATATGTTATAGATTTGTTACAGATTTGACATGGATATGAATTTATGGATGAGGTGAGGCAATACTTGTGACTGATGGAGGAACATAAGTACTAGAAAGAGTATTTTGAGGAGATACTCTTGCAGTTAACTGAAAATTGCTCATATATGAAGGATTGAAGTTATAATGTCTTCTAGATCGTGGTCTATAAGATGAGGATGAAAAAGAATAACCAAGTTGAGGAAGCTTTTGAGCAAGAAAAGCTTGATGAGATTGAAAAGCAGCAAAAACTTTGTTGTTTGCTTCAGACAAGAGTGATTTGGATCTTTCATCAACAACAATTTTTTTCACTTAATAGAAGATTACGTAATTCATCAAAAGAGACTGGTGGATTTCTAATATTAATGGAAGTGGTGAAAGAACTATATTCTTGACCAATTCCATTGAGAACTAAGACAACAAGTTCTTCATCTGAGATCTCAGATCCAGAAGCTGATAGTTGATCTGTTAATTTCTTGATTTTTCCCAAATAAGTAGCTATAGAACCAGATCCAAGTTTTAGTGTTTGTAACTTTGTACGAATTTGAATAGCATGAGTTGTGGAAGTGCAAGCAAATCTTGATTCAATATTACTCCAAAGTTCTCTAGCAGATTCAGAACCAACAACAGATTCAGAACCGACAACATAAGATACAACAGAATCAGAAGTTGTAGATTATAGCCACAAAAAGAGTGTATTATCATCATCACACCAAGCAAAATATGATGGATTTATGATTCCTTGAACTAGATCATCTGGAGTAAGAAATTTAGGAGGACAAGGAGTAGATCCATAGAGAAAACCAAAGACTTAGTAACACTTCAGTAATGGAACAATTAAGCTTTTCCAAGTGAGAAAATTATCATCCTTAAGTTTGTATTGAATGATATTAGAGATCTGGTTTAAAGGAACTTGAGAAATTTTGGATTCATACGGAACAATAGCCATTCAATTAGATGCGAAAAAGAAAAGAAAAAAAAAAGCAAGAAACAAAGATTTTTGCAATAACAAGCTTAAAGAAACACCATTAATGGTGATGAACAGCGAAAGTAAGAACTAAAAAATAGTCAGATACCATAGTAAAAGTTTATATTCTCATTAATAGATGAATTTAGAGTTACAGATGCAATTGATCCGATCAATTGTCTTATACATTACAGAAAACGGAGAAAAAATGATACAAGAATACCTGATCGACAAACAGCTCAGCACCAATTCGTGATCGAGATAACTAACCAATAATATCATGACACGACTCAATTGGAAGCAATTAATAAAAATGACAGTTAACATTTGAAGTGTAAAAAGAGTGTCAACCGGAGATAATTCATCTGTTACTAGTATGGAGCAGGAAAAGTTGCCCGGGCTTCAACATGAAAAGCCAAAAATGTTCATCCTGATCATAGATAATATTACCTTCGTAACACAAAAATAAAAATAAAAGAAGGAAGTGATAATATCTGGTTCCGAGAAATGAAGTGAGCATGATGATGGGTAAAAGATGTAAGGCCAAGCACTATGGTGCCCCTTTTCCCTTCCATATCCCTCATTTGTAGGGAAAAATCTGTTTTGCCAACTACTATGGTCTCCCATATCCCTACTTGAATAGGGATATCCCATCCCTACTTAGCAAAGTGGATCAGATTTGATCCGCCTTGTAGGGAAGGGAAATCACACGGAAACTCAAAATCCTGCTTTACGGATACTTAGTTTCCGTGACTTTTTTCACGGAAACTAAGTATCCATTTCTGGTTTTTTAAGTTTTACCCTAAAACTTTCCTTTTTCACACTCTTTTTTTACTAAAACTCTTTTTTTACCTATCATAACTTTTTTCACCTATTATATCTATTTTTTTCACTCTAAATTATCTTTTTTTTACCTATATAAATATTTTAACGGAAAAAAAATTGGGAAAAAAAAAACGGATACTGAGTTTCCGTTTGACATTATTCACATGACTCATATGATAAGGAAGGGATGCCCTACGAGTAGTTATAGACATACAACATTTTAGACAACACTAAAACAATCTCCTTACATGGAGTTAGCAGGGGGTCCATTTTTGCGCCCTACAATTAGAAATTATATGAGAGGGTTGTTTTACTGTTGTCTAAAATGTTGTTTGTCTAGACTTTTTGATGCCCTACACCATGGTGCTTAGCCTAATCAACCGTGGACCCTTCTAGCTAAGATGTAATCAACTGCAGACCCTCCTAGCTAATAAGAACCTTTTGAACAACTTGTGCCCTACCGGCCTTCCCCCCTTTTTTTCATTGTTTTTTTATTTTTCGTAACGCTCCTCTTCTTCTACTGTATTTCTATATTCCCCCCGTCTTCTCAAATCTCCAAAGATATATAGAAATTAACTACAAGAAGTTTCCAAGTTTACAGAAAATCTTATTTTGTAGGTTTTTTTTTTTCATTCTTGGGAAATTCCAACACGAATTTCAAAATCTCTACTGTAAATCATCATCATCATCATCATTTCCATCGTTTACTCACAAAACGGCAGGAACTTTCTTTCTGAACTAAATTGGAGGAGAACTTTGGAGAAGATTTGGGTTTTTTGATTGAAATTTTATTTTAGGGTTTTGGTTCAGTGGTTTTAGCTAGAGAATTAAGTAAAGAAGGATGATAAAGAATATCTGTCTAACTTGAATAGCGCTGATAGTGTATTCTTGAAGAACAGAGAGGGGAACTACAGTAACGTGAGTCGGCTGACAATTGTGAGTACTCTTTTCTTGTTTCTTTTAAGCTGTTCTTCGATTTCTTTGAAGGAATTTACATTGTAGGATTTCATATCATATATCTATGTTCAATCCTTAATTCTGGATGATTGAAACAAATCTTGATCGAGTTAATTGAGTTAACTCCCTCTTCTGAATCTTTTTGATATGATTTATATGAATGTCTTGGATTAGAATTTGTGGAGTGTGGCTAATATCACTTTGTAAATATACTGTTTCTACATTATTATTTTTATCCGTGTAGAGGTGATTGATTTTTCATGGTGAACACACTACCTTACTGTAAATCATTTTCAATTCATTGGGAATTAAAATAAAAATGTCCATCGACATAAAAATCAATGTATTAGGTGATCAGGCAAGCTAATGTATGCTAATGATACAGTAATTAATCATCACACTACTGCTAATGGGCTCTGGTTGTCATAGTTTATGGATTTTTGCTTGTCATGGTTGTGGATGGCAATGATTATTACTTGTTTACAGTTTTGATCGATGATGTCCGTTGAAAAGTCTTAAGTCTTATCTACCGACTGATGTATGACAATCCAAGCAGTACTAATTATGGGGTTCTGGGTTTATCTGCTTCTTCTTCATTCAACTGCAGTACTGCAGTGGTCCATTAGTTCTAGTATAGTAGTATGTACTCAGTACGGGTAACCTGACGATAATTTTGTTAGGAAAGTGAAGGATGAACTAGCATTGTTGTTGCTTTTGATTAAACCAGTTAAGCAAAGCTTCGTCATCACATTAAATCATCATCTCTTAACTTATTTTTTGTAAAATGTTTTTGTACATTGGTTTCAGAGGGAAGTTACCTTACTGACTGAGAACTTGGTTGAATCTTTTATTTTAAAATGGGTGTTCCCTAACTAGTCTTTGATTTAGAATTTTTGAAGAATTTGATTTATGCATTTTTGGCAGAATTTGATTTATGCATTTTTGGCAGAATTTGATTCAGTAATTGGTTTCTCTTCAGTATGCTTTGGAAAGCAAGGAATGGATTTGAACTCCGTAAAACTTGATAGAAGAAGCAGTGATTATTTCTACATCTAGTTCTAATCCTATTTTCTTCTCTTTTGGCTTCCTAAAAATGGGTGCTGCTAACTCTTTGTTGGCTCCGATTTTTTGAAGAAAAGTTTGTTAGATGTCAGACATAATAGGGCGTAACTTTGGAAGTGGGTTTTTGATATAGGTTGTCTTTCGAAGATTGTTTCGTGTAGTTTCCTGAATTGGGTAAATGGTATGGCACTCAATTTTAATACACTGGTATACCCTTCTTTATTATCTTTGCTGAAAACTATATTGTACATGTACTTCTGTTTTATCTGTCCGAGTCAAGGCTTCTGAAAAATCTTTTTGACATCAGTGTCTCCGATTACATTATAACGAGTGCCCAGATAAGATTGTATATGTTTGCCGTTCTTAGGTTCTACTCTCCTTATCTTTAGGTTGTCATGCCGCTTTGTAGTTCTACTTTGTTACCTTTATCTATTTTTCATCATTCAGGTTTCTTAAGTTAAGTTCTTTTTCGGTTAGGGTCTTCCTTGTTACCTGTTTATGATAGTAAGGTTTAGGGAATATGGCATACATTCGGTTACTATAAGCTTCGGAAATTTCAATTTTCATATGATTAGCATGCTCTTTCTTGTGAGGGCTATAGTCTTCTTATTTTGTACTCATTGATGTGTTCTGATTTAAATGTTTACTTACACGAGCTTCTCTTCTTTTAAGAGTTGGAAGTTATCTTAGCTTCACTTCTAATGCAATGAGCCAATGGCTCATCAGTTCTATACTTCTATCATCTACCAAATGCACAACCTCACCATGGTCCCTTTTATCTTTGGTCAAGGAAGAACTGATAATGTTTTCTTTCTTGCAAAGTATATGTAGTTTAATGATATGTATTTTCTTTCATGCAGGGAAATCAGAACTAAACACAGTGGTAGCGTGGATCACTTCATTTGCATGATTTATTTTTAATGAGGAAGTTCTTCTCCTTTCGATCTTCAGCTTCTAGCAACTTAATCAACGACCGAGCTCCTCCCCCTGCACCACTTGACAATGAGGAGGTCTACTGGGAAGCACCTTTTACATTTGGAGAGAAAAACAAAACTCTAAAACAAATCCCAGAAAGACAAATTTTGGCCCCATCTGCAGGCCTTAGAAGGAGCCTCTCATTTTCATCAGCATCATCTATTGGATCTCCTGGAAATAATAGGAATATTCACGCTCAATCTGATGATATTTTGGTTGGGTAATTATTTTTTAACTTAACGATATATATTTTCTTTTTATTTGGTTGTTTTTAATTATGGCATGATGCAATTTTGTTTGTGAGCTTTAATACTGAGAAAGATATGTAAGGGCTAACTTTTTCATTCTCACATAAAGTCACACCATTCTCACACTTTGAATTCCACTAAAAGATGGTTCTTAAAATGGGTGGTTCAATTCCTTTGCTAGGGGATGTTTGCCCTTGAATGATCTGAGCTATACTGGAGGATTTTCTTTCTTAAATCACAATTGAAGAAATTATTACCCCTTAGATTCTCTTATGTCTCTATGGTTCTATTTGTATCAGTTGTCGTTCCCTTACTCCGGATAGGCAGTCCAAGGCGAAAAGAGATGAATGTCTCGCAGCTAGGAAGAGATGTGGTACAGAGAAGGTTGAATTTCCTTGTTCATCAAATTCCGTTGACTCGACATGTGATGCTACTCACGGATCTCCTCAAGCCAATTCTGCGCGTTTGGTTCATGTCTCAAATAATGTTTTGGACCTTTACATAGATGGGGAACAGAATCAAGATATGAATTTGACAACAAGAAGCAGTTCTTTTAGATGCCAATCTAATAGCAGAGTTAGTGGTAGGCGACCTCCGCGAATTCAAACTGCTTCACCAGTTTCCCCTACAGATATGAGTAAAGACGAAGGGAGGTCTCAGTCCTTCAGAGATGATCATCTTATGCTTTCAACTAGAGAGTGGAAAAGAACAGAATTTCAGTCTGAATCGCCACAAAAACTTGCAAGAAATGTTGTTGAGAGACCATCTCAGGTGTTCCCTCATAAGCCAAAGACCAGATCCCGAGATTTAGATCCTGACACCCCAACCACAGTTGAAGACATCTTTGAGAGCTTCGTGGACCCAAATCCATATTCTGATGTTATCACCCAAAAAAATTGTGTATCTGATATACCTTATGGTGCCATGACTGGTTATGTTGGAGAGGGAGGCAAGGACTTCCCAGATGAAAGATTTTCTGTGGCAGATGCTTCAGTTTCCATGTACCTGGCCAAAGAGGACGTGGAGTTACGCAAGTACGCAGATGAAGCCCAGGAGAGGGTCATGTTTATCTCTGAAGAGATTGAGCAGGATAGTCTTCTTAGGAATCGAGATTTCAGTGTATCTGAATTATTTCAGACAATTAGAAGTCTCAGTGAAGAGAAGAGAAGCTTGGCAGCGGAGGTCTTGACCCAAATACAGTGCCAAATTTCTGAGAGAGAAGGTTCATGCAAAGGAGCAACAATGGAAATTGATTCACGGACAAGAAGATTGGAGAGAGAAAAAAATGAGCTGCAGACACCATTGGAACAGGAATTGGATAGAAGGTCCAGCGACTGGTCATTTAAGCTTGAGAAGCACCAGTTAGAAGAGCAGAGGTTACGGGAGAGGGTAAGGGAGTTGGCAGAGCAGAATGTTTCGCTCCAGAGGGAAGTCTCTTCCTTTAATGTCAGGGAGGCAGAGAATAGAAACCAAATGACTAATTCAGAGGTACAGCTGAAGGATCTAACTGCAAAATTGGAAGACGCAACAAAGGATAACTGTACTCTTCATCAAAACCTGTCAAAACTTCGTGACCAGTGTAAACGGGCTGAAAATGATAGAGATTGTATCAGAAAAAGCTACAAAGAGAAAGAGAAGGAAAGCAAAGAGTTACAGAAAACTGTAGCAAGGCTGCAAAGGACTTGCAATGAGCAAGAAAGGATGATTAAGGGTCTGCAGCAAGGACTTGCTGAGGTTGTTGAAAGAAAGGAACCCTTTGATTACGATGCTAATAGATGGAAAATGGAGCAAGTGAGATTGACAGGGGTTGAACAAGTTTTGAGAAGGGAGGTTGAGTCAAATAGGCTTGAAGTTGAATCCATACGGCTAGAGAACATGAATCTGTTGGATCGCCTAAACAACAGTGGTATTGAGGGCGGATCATCAGGTTTCAGGCTTGAGCAGGAGCTGAAGGATAGAATCATCTGCTTACAAAAACAAGGGTTGTCCTTGTTAGGTGAAAGTTGTCAGTTGTGTGAAAAGTTGCTAGGATTCTTTAATGGTAATAAGACAGATCAGAGTGCTGGACAAATTCAAGAAGCTGGAAAGGATGAATTCGATGGGTACTTTATACTGGAAGCCAATATGAAAGTTCAAAATATCAAAAGGGGAAATGAGAATCTGACACGAAGTTTACAGTCAATATCACTGGTGTTGGAAGAAAAGTCGAAACGAGATCCATTAAATACTCACTTAGCGCACACTGAGGTAAATTGGGATTTAAAACTCCTTTACCATGCACTTGAAACTTCACTACATTTCTGAATCTCTGATTCACTTGCCCACACTTTTCAGTACCCATGTTGATGTAAGTTAGCTGTTTTATTTTCGATTCTCATATTGACCTCATATGTATTACTTTGCTTACATAGGATGATATTGGGTTCAAACTCAAGGCAGAAACTCTGTTGACAACCCTATTGCGAGAAAAGTTGTTATCTACACAACAGGAAATCGAGCAATTGCAATCTGAGGTAGCAACAGCAGCAAGAGGTCATGATATTCTTAGATCTGAGGTCCAGGGTGCACTAGATTCTCTTTCCAGGGCATCTCACAAGATGAAGGATCTAGAACTTAAGGTGAGTGTACATTTTAAATCATACCTTGAACGTATATCTGTTTTAAAGACACCTATAATCTTCATAAATTATAATATTTACTAATTACAGATGATGAAGAAAGAGGATAGTATTCATCAACTCACAAGTGAACTCCAACAATGTGGAAAAGAATTGGCATCGACAAAGGGAGTGCTCTCAAAGATGACTGAAGAGAGAGATTTGTGTTGGGAGGAAGTAAAGAATTACAGTGAGAAGAACATGTTGCTGAATAGTGAAGTGAATATGTTAAGGAAGAAGGTTGAAACCCTGGACGAAGATCTACATATTAAAGAAGGCCAGATCACAATTCTAAGAGACAGTCTTGGAAATAGAAAGCCCTTTGACATTCTCTATAGTCCTAATTCCATGCAAGGGAATGTGCATTTTTGAGGATGATCGCTATCCCATATTTCTTCTATTCCTCAAGTTTTCATGTTTCCTTTCACAAACTTGTCATTTGTGATCTTTTTGAATAAGCTTTTGGTGGGTAAGACTAAGACTACCACCTATGGCTTGTTGTATAGTTTATCTTCATATTTTATGGGTTAATAAGAGTCTCCTCTTCCTAGTAACGTGAGTGACCATAGCAGGGGATCCTACAGTAGACGAATCAGGTCATTTTCTCCCTTCCCTTCGGCTTTTAACACTTATGGCCTTGCTTGTACAGTTTATAAAGGTAGATCTTTATAAGGGAATGTCATAAAAGCATTAGCTTCAAAATCATTGTTGTTTAAGTTTTACAAGAAAAATGGCGCCAAACGTCAGTCAAATGTCATTGGATCCTTCCCTTCCCCTAAGAGAAAATAAAAAATAAAAAATGGACCAGACATAGTAAGTCATTGTGGATGGGCAAAAGTGGAGAATGCCTTTGCCGGATTTCATTGGGATGTGGTTAGCTGCCATACATATCCCACGCCTTGGCAACCCTAAACCCAAAGCACCTAAAACACTTTCTTGTTATTTTCAAAATTTAAACTTTCAGTCGAAAATAAAATAAAATAAAACCTCCCTTGAATATTGAGATTACTTTGATTCAAGTGTCCAATGATGTAAACTGTGCGTTTTCAATAGAGCATTTTAACCAAAAGTTTTAGTGCATCCTTAATAAATCCACAAGCACTACAATTCAGAACTGGCTCAAATATGCACCTTCAGCACTGGTAAAGCTTCCGATGATTGGCCACTTCCACCTCATGTTCTTCATAAACTCTGTAGATCTATAAACGTTGCATTTTTAAGGTAAGTCTCACTTAGGGTATTGGCATATCACAGTAAACAAGCTTTGAAACCTTTCTCTAGGTCCTGCGAATCCAAGTTTCTCCCAATAAACACAATTTTGTTTATTCTCTGTTCCTCTGCTCCCCATAATCGATCTGGGGAGCCCTGGAAAATGTCATGAACCCCCTGTGACCAAAAGAAAATCATAATTAATTGAAAGAAATCAATTAATCGATCTGGGGAGCAAGGAACATATAATAAAAAATCATCTTATGATTCAATATCAGCTAAATATCCAATGTCAACCACAACAACTTAACTCCACCTCTTCGCATACATTTCTGGCGGGTGATCAGAATTCAGATGAACCCAATGTCGTTTTGGTTGCAGGATCATGTTAATCAATTTTCAAAACACAAGCTAAATAATAGATGATAAGAACAATTTTCACAAAAAACCAGATACAGTAACAATGAAGGCTGAACGACTTTTAATTAAATTATTAAACTTTATCCAAGATAAGCGACTTAGAACACTTGAGCTCACTGATGCCATCAGTGATAAAAGCATTCGTAGTTCCAAGGTGGGTGTTTACCCATGGCTACGCATTCTGTGGGAAAATAAGCCACATTACACAAGAATAATGCGATGGAGCACAAAGTCTTTATTGTCCTATTGCTATTATCTGTTTCGAGACTACAACAGCCAATTTGTAGCATTTACTTGGAATGCTACAGAACTAGTAGAAGTAAAAACTGACGTTAGGTGCTGAAGGCTTTGAGTGGAAGAAATTAAGATATGAAGTTAACCGGAATGAATTCAGCTCAAATTAGCATTACTAACCAAGTTTGAGATTTCAAATAAAAGTAAAACTGAAAAGAACCTAACAAAAATCACTTTGCAGACCAGACCATATTATTTGACACTACAATGTTTTACCTACAAAACTTAATGACCACTTGAATCTGGAATTTAGCGTCCAGGCTTATGTTAAGAGTGCAGGAGCAAAATAAAATAAACAAACCAACTTTTTGAGGTAATACAATTTTCGGATTACGAGGACTCATGAAAAATAAAATTGGCACAAATGCTAAATAACATGAAAACAGATAATATACTACATGAAAACATAAATAGAGTTTAAACGCACATGAAACTAGAAGAGGTAATAAGTAGAAAAATATATAGAATAGAGTAAACTAGAGATATTTGGATATGCTAATACCTGGAAAACAAATCTCTCGTCCATACCACCAACTGAAAGGAGACCTTTCATACGATATATGTCATCACTTTTTTCCATCAATAATGTACCCAACCACATATTTGCCTGCAGTATATTCTAAATCAATTAAGGATGTTCCTCAACAACAGCCTATTTACTAAAAAAAAAACCCAATGAAGATCAAGAACTAGATTTCACTGAAAAGTGGCAAAAGATATTATGCTCGAGCATGTCTACAATATGACAGTTTTGGGGATAAAAAATTTCATGCAACTAAAACAAAATGCACAAGGGTAAAAGAACATTCTGTAATAGAATAAACTGAAGACTAACCTTCTCAAGATCCAGGGTACCTTCACATACAATGCTGACGGAAGTAACACCAGGATCATGAGTATGACCATGATCGTGGTGATGCTCTGCATGTAAAAATGAGCAAAGGGCACATTATAAGGTAAGATAATAGACAGCATAGCTGCATATACTGGAGTACGGTAGAAAATCAGGTTAGTGTTAACAAATCAAATTTCAAGATCCAGGTTCATGTTCTGCATGGGCTTCAATTTCTTGGTATAAGACTAGTTCAATGTAATTTTAAATACGAGAACGTAAAGCCCAGGCCTTTCCTTTTTTTGCTCATAGTTGCTAGCTAGAGTAAAAATATCTGTTTGTTGTGTTACAGGCATATGGAACATTATGGGGGGGACAAGCCATGCAATTCTTACTAAAAATCAATAGAATTACCATACCATGCTTATGTTCATGTTCGTTATCATGGTGATGATGGTGATTGTGGCCGTGGTCATGGTCATGACTATGAGGTTCTTCCTTTGAATCTTTAACATCCACAGCACTTTCAATCCTGCCAGAGTCCCAATTAACATTATTAATAACGAACCCAATGTAAACCCAAAGATAGCTTCGTGAACTAAGAGGAGAACATCCTGCTAACAAGACTGCATAAGAATCAAATAATACTTCAAAAGGATCAGTACTCATTCATTTCCAAATTTAAGAGCTTAATCGAATAGATAATAAGTAACAATCATCAGATTAGCATCAAATGGCTGTTTAAGTAGGACTGACATGGTAGGGGTAAACTAACGAGACAAAGATAGGTAAAGCAAGTGAAACATTTAGGAGAAGAAATTCTGGAGATTAGACATTATGCCTAGAGCGGGAAAGAACAAGGCGGAAAAATGCACCATTACTGCTCAATAGTCAAACCAAGTAAACTATACATATTTAGAAGAATGAAATTCCTTTTTCTCCGTAAAAAGTAACCACTAATTTCAAAAGCAAGAAGGGTAAGGAGCGAAACCTCTCCAAGTCAAAGCCTCCAATCCCAAGAACATAATCCAAATTGACTTGTCCAAACTTGGTCTGCTTTAGATGAGCCATGCCATTAATAGTCTGCATAAAGTGAGTTCCACATAATAGGCATTAGGTAATTTAAAAAGGGATCAAAAATAGGGTCACAAAAAGAAAAAAATTAGAAACTAAGGATTAAAAAATTTATTGTAACTAAAAAAAAAAATTAGATAAGTTCGAAGCTGGAATTCTACCCTTATCCGCTGGGTCAAAGAAGCGATCGCTGGCTCATCCACGAGATCAGTCTAAGAAAAAAACAGAGATGATCATTAGTCCCATAAGTTCAATTTTAGAAAAATGAGTTTAACATTTCAACAGGAACAGATCATGATATAGTGCCACCGAACAACTACCAAATCAGGAATGATTCTAAGTTCCAACTAGTCAACGACTCCTTGCCTTACACCAAAGAACAGACCCACCAACATTGTTAACGAAACAACGTCTTGAACTCAACCAAGTTGAGCATAAACACAGAACTAGCTCCAGCCCAACAACCATCTGTGGAGTTTACAATAACTTTATCTGCCCAAGCAAGAACCCACCAGGGTACCAGCCTAATGACTCCTAGCCAAATATGCAGCAAGAATATGATCCATATGTACCTTGTTTAGTATAATGCGGTCAGCATAAGCAATTTGCTCTACAGCCTCATTAACTACTCCCTTGGGCTTCACCTCATCCAGGTGAAAAGCAGCATGTTTAGCATCCACTAATGTAACGACACCGTCCAGCTTGACATTATCGAAAACTTGATCTTCAGCATAGAATGTTTGGATGATTGGTGATGGATTTGCTAAGCCTGCAAGAGTTCAACAGAACCCAAGACAAATAAGTATAAACATATGCTAAACCAGTAACTGCAGAGAAATTGCAAACTTCAATAGCAAGTAAGGTGATGAAATCAATAAAATATTTATTAATAACAGCGGAAAATACTAATTCTCAAGAGTTCCTGTAGAAGGCCAGAAAAAGATGTTGAATAGTTTCACACAGACAATTGAGAAAACCGCAAGTATTCTTCCGCAGTGCTTTATGTTTATGCAATATAATCCTATAGGATACAAGTCCCAGAGCATTCCACATTGCTTCAGGTAATCTTTTCTCCATGCATGTGCATGAGAAAACAATATAGAACTCTCTAGTCAACTGACAAATGAGATAATTTGAAAATTATCTATAATGCACCTCCCCATGAGAATTAGTCAGATAACTAAAGCATCCTCAAGGAAACATATACAAAACTACAACTTCTTTTAAGATCTTGCTCTATCACGTATCACCTTTTAACCCATTCGCCTAAACAATTATGAACATATGTCCTGGCAGTCATGGGACCCTCAAAAATAGATTGAACAAAAGCAAAGCAAACAATAAGGGTATGGCCAGAAGCCATATACAGTATAGACCCACCTAGTATAAACACAAACAAATTAATGGTCCACGTACATACTCTGCAACTTTGAAACTATTTACCCTATAAGTAACCAAGTTTCAGTAGAGTACTCTGCACCTTATACAACCACTACAAAAGTAAAAATGAAAACCAGTATGTTAGACAACCATAACTCCAACTCAATGCATATCTAAATATCCATAGAGCATCAAAAAAAAAAAAAAAATCATGTAGTTAAGATATAAAAGAAAAGTGCAATCGGCCCACCACTAATCTTGAACAAGAAACATTAGCGACAACTAGCCAAAAACCATTTAATTAACGTTCACTATATATAAAGTAGACTGGACAAAATCCTTGCGAATTTCATAAACGTACAATTGGAATTACAGCAACATTAATAAAACTACTAAAGTGAACGGTTCCCATACCTGTTGTCTCTATAACAATGTGATCGAATTTCCCTTTCTTCTTCGATACTAATTCTGCAATCATCCGAACAAGATCACCCCTCACAGTGCAGCAAAGGCAACCATTATTGAGCATAATTATATCCTCGGCTCCAGTAGTTTTTGAAGCAACTAAGGAACCGTCAATATCTACTTCACCAAACTGCAGAACATTAACAATTATATTACTTACTATTTCATTTCTGCATTAGAACACCCACTAGAATTTAACAGGGTATCACTGTACTCCTAATCTACATCTAAGGTTTCTACCCAGTTCATAACCAAGGTCTTTGAGGCCTATCCATTAATCAAACTCTTACATTAAGAAAAGTTTAAAATCATACCTCGTTCTCAATCACAGCTATGCGCTTTCCATGATTAGCGTTCAGAATATGGTTGAGCAAAGTTGTCTGTTCAAAAAAATACCAAACATTACAACAAGCTATTAACAACACCCCAGGCTTAATTACTCTATTAAACCCTAATTCAAAATGAATGAATATAAACTCCATTTTTTCCTTCCAAAACGATGATTAATGAAACTTAAGCGTAAGAGTTCAAGAATACCTTTCCAGAACCCAAAAATCCAGTAATAATTGTTGCAGGAATTCGATTATCAGGAGGAATTTTAGTGAGAACACTATCATCTGAAGTATCAGTCTGTGTAGAAGAAGCTGTAAATCTACGAATACTTCTCTTTCTGAGATGAGAATTAGATAGTAACACGTTTGAAGATGATGTTCGAAGAAGAGGAGAAGAAGATGATGAAATGAGACGATTGGTGGTTCTTCTCCATAGAAGTGGGAAAGCAGTGGTTGTAGTAGGAATGGTTGATGTTTGTCTCTTTAATAAACCTACAAAGGTGGTTGCGATATCCATTGAGATTGTCGCCATGGCTGCTTCGCTTTTGGTTCCAGAGAGAGACGAGAAAGACAGTGAAGAGGAGGATGAGAGAATTTGGGTTTAAGATTTTTCTGGAAAGGATTTTATTTATCTGGGGATCTTTTTATTTTGTTTATTCATTTATCCGTAAGGCAATTTTTCTCTCATATTTGGTGGACTTTTCTTTTGTTACCCTTGCCAAAAACAAATATGCTTGGCAATGTTGGCAAGCTAGCCAAGGGCAGCCGGCTAACTTTTGGATTTATGGAAAAGTGCACTTTGAAAAGGCACTACTTGGGTTTAAGCTGTGAAGGTAATTTTTGTTGGATATTTTTTCAATAATATTAATAAGTTACGCAGCCGAATTTTATATAAAATAGTCGGACCATCGAATCAGTTTAAGTTCAAATAGAAATATTTTTTCTCAAAAGTTGATGCCTACTGACGGCAAATTTGAATCAGTTTGAATTCAAATTAGTTGATGAATAGGCATCTTGAATAGATGCAAATACCCTATAAATAATGGTGAATATTTCTTTTTGAAAATCATCAAAAGCTTATTGTTTTCTTCTTCTTCTTCCAGTAGCATCTTCAGAAATTTTTATATAGTGGGTTCTTGATTAGGTCAAGGAAGTACTATCCTTGAATTCGACTATGGTGATAGGTCTTCATTGAATTCTGAAGGCGTAATTCATTGACCTGTTCTACTTGCTAATTATTAGCGAAAGGTCGAATTATTTTCTAAAAGAATCAAAAGATCTTTGAAGTCATGGGTACACCATTCTCCGTGTGTTTTTCATCCCTTTTTATAACCCAATATTCTAAAAAAATTAGGAGATTTTTGGGGTAATTATGCTAGAAAATAAAGTCTTTGAGTTCATGAACCTAATACGGTGAGTTCGCAAACCTACTCTGAGAAATTTTGTCTTTTGAGTTCCCGAACCTATGAAAGTGAGTTTGCGAACCTATGAGGTGAGTTCCAGAATGAGGAGGAGGATGAGAGACTTTGGGTTTAAGATTTTTCTGGAAAGATTATATTTATTAGTATTTATTTGGGGATATTTTATTTATTCATTCATTTATCCGCAAGACAATTTTTCTGTCATTTTTTCGGTAAAGAAGGTGCCGAGTTTCGATCTTAGGTCACTCATTCATATTTTTTTTTTATCGGTAAAGAATATGGTGTCGAGTTTCGATCTTTAAGTCACTGGCATCATCAATCAATGGCTTTACCCCGTACTACAATTTATTTATTCCGATCAGTTAGTACAGTGGTTAGTTAGTGGCCCCTAAATACTACTAGCAAAATCTGCTAAAAAGGCCAATTAAACTAGATATCTTCAATGGTATTCTTATCATGAACACTATCCAGTGAAGAGCTTTGTGAATTGGGTGAAACTGAGTTAACTCAGTTCCCAATATTATCAAACCTTCTTGCTTCATTATTATGAATCTTTGATTGCTTTCGGAATAACTATTCATCTTTGGGCATCTCTGATCAAAATAATTTTTTTTGTTTTGTTTTTCCTTGATCAAGAATAGATTTTTTACTTTCTTTTCTTTCAATTATTAGATTTCCTATCTCGTTTTTTTTTCCTTATGATTGTTTCTTAAAACTTCTAATAAGATTTACAAATAACTATTACATCTCTTTATGTTAATTAATTTCAAATGAATTTTTAAAACCTTTCGTTGCAGGGCCTTATTTTCATCTATCATGGAAGACATTCAGTATTGGACTTTTGCTCACTTTCATCTCCTTCTGTCAACTATATTGTTGTAGTCACAAACAGTTTTGAGTTCATCTTCGTCAGCAGTATTGCAAGCCATCAATCCCAAGATGGAATTTAACATTATGTTCCAGTATTATAGTTTAAATCATGTGTATGATCACAATGATGTTCGTAAGTTCATCAATAGCAAATAAGTTAGGCCAATCCAGAATTCTTAGATTCAAATTTTGATTTTTCAAATTTCGAACTTTCCCCCTATTAACTTGCGTAATTTGAGGACATGCAGTTTCTTTTTGATTGCGTATCAGTTGACTCCTAACCTCTTCAATGTTGAGAATAATTTTCCTAATTTTCAGAATATTACCTACTTTCTTTCATCATGGTTATCAGAAAATAATTAATTATAGTTATGTCATATTCGGTGTTCATCTTTATAATAAGAGGAAATCAAAGTCTATAGACAAAGTAATAGAGGTATTTGTTTGATAGGATGGAACAAACTCAGTACCCATAAATCTTTGGATGGCCTTGGATTTAGGAATCTTGAACACTTTAATACTGCTCTGTTAACAAAACTTGCCTGGAAGGCTTGCAGTGATAGTAACTCTCTTTGTATGCATATTGTTAGAGCTAAGTATGGTAAAAATAGGAATTTACTTCACCTGAATAAAATTAAGGATGACTGTTCTTGGATCTCGAGAATTATATACTCTAGTATTGAGGTAGTTCAACAGAACTCTATATGGGTAGTTCAACAATGTGGCACTAAAATAAGCATTTGGTTAGATACATGGATTATTGGCTTTAATAATCCACATGTCCCAGTTATGGGTCTTTTTAGTCTTGTTACTTTTACTTTTGTTTATGATTTTTTTCCTACCTGATTATAGAGCCTGGGATATTAACCTCATTACTTCTCTGTTTAATCAAGATACTGCTAATGCCATTCTTAGTATAAATGTTCCTTCAACTGGTGAGGATTATCATTTGGAAACCAAATAGGAAAGGTAAATTTTCAACCAAAAGTGCTTATAATACTCTATGTTATAATCATGTTAACAGTTCTATAAGTGGTGATATAATTCTACAGAAGTTTGGAAGCATCTCTTGCATATTAGAGTGCCTCATATAATCCAACTATTTGTAGGGGTGGGACTTGGGTAGGTTGGTCGGGTTAGAAGGCTTAACCGAGCCAGACTTAAGCTAGAAATCCTTTGCCCGGATTGCTCATCGAACCTGAAAAAGAGGGGGTCTAATAACCACACCCAATATTTCGTTCGGCAATCTGAATGGACAAACTCCAATATACTTTCAAGAGAATCAACTAGACAGTCAGACTCAATCTAGAGAAAAGTATAACAAAGAGTTATATCTCAATTTCTCAATTCAATCTGCAATCAAACAAATAGGAATTTGCGAGCCCGATTGAATAAGAGAAATAACTTGGACGGTGTCACAAACCAATATCCAAGTGTCAATCAATTCAATCAACAACCCAAAGGTCGGATTCAAGAACTGATTTATCTTAACGCATAACCTGTGATATTTCTATTATATAACAAAATATAATGCGGAAAAGAAATAACACAGACACCAGAAATTTTGTTAACGAGGAAACCGCAAATGCATAAAAATCCCAAGACCTAGTCTAGCTTTGAACACCACACTGTATTAAGCCGCTACAAAATTAGCCTACTACCAATGAACTTCGGACTGGAATGTAGTTGAGCCCTAATCAATCTCACACTGATCAAGGTACAGTTGCGCTCCTTACGTCTCTGAACCCCAACAGGATTCTACGCACTTGATTCCCTTAGCTGATCTCACCCACAACCAAGAGTTGCTACGACCCAAAGTCGAAGACTTGATAAAAAAATCTGTCTCACACAGAAAAGTCTATTGGAATAGATAAATCTGTCTCCCACAGAAATACTTACGAGTTTTGTTCCGTCTTTTGATAAATCAAGGTGCACATTAACCAATTGATAAACGAGACTTATATTCCCAAAGAACATCCTAGTATTATCAATCACCTCATCATAATCGTAATCGTATGGAAGCGAAACAAGATATTGTGGAATCACAAACGACGAGACGAAGATGTTTGTGACTACTTTTAATCTTACCTATCGGAGATAAATCTCAAGCAGATCTTAGCAAAGATAATACTCAATCACGATAGTAGAAGTAAGATCATAACACGCAACTACAGAGAAAATAGTTGGGTCTGGCTTCACAATCCAAATGAAGTCTTTAAGTCGTTAACCTATAGAGTTTCGTGAAAAACCTAAGGTTAAAGGAGAATCGACTCTAGTCTCAACTAGTATCACACATGAGGTGTGGGGATTAGGTTTCCCAGTTGCTAGAGTTCTCCTTTATATAGTTTTCAAATCAGGGTTTGCAATCAATGTTACCTTGGTTACAAAGCATTCAATATTCACCATTAGATGAAAACCTGATTAGACTCAAGCTAATATATTTCAACGTTTAGATCGAACTTAGCTTGTTATACACAAATGAAATGTACCTTCATTTAGGTTTGAGTAACCGTACCTAAACGTGTACACTAGGTTGACTCCAGTAGTTAACCGAGGTTAGCTATATGAACACTCTCATATCAACCTTATTCATCTTAACCACAACTAGTTCAAATGAATCAAATAAAACTAGTTATAGAGTTGTTCAATTGTTATATTCTCATAGAAGTATACAAGAACACAATTGAAGCAAAATCGGTTTGATTCACTCGAATCAATTTATGAACATTATAGCCATGGTTTGCAAAGAATGCATTCCTTATTATATAAATGTATTAGTTCATGAACGAACCGATTCTAGAACTTTAACCACTCAAGTATGCAAACGGGTACGCATACTTTAAGTAGCCGGACTGAGTTTGGGTTCGCCAGTATGAAAATGGGTACGCATACTTCCAAACACAGCTGAAATTCCCGGACCCAAACTCTTCGCCAGTACGTGTACGGGTATGTGTACTAGGTACTCGGAATTTCACAATTAACAGGTACGCATGCGGGTATGTATACTATAGTTCCGGTCATGGATCACATATATGCAAGAACACATGCTATGTTTATAATCCAATGATGGTTAAGTGTTCTAAACTCTATTTCAATCATTGAAACATTCTTAGAGGATGACAATAGATATTTTCACAAACTATTAGCATCAAAGCAATTTTCAAGTTATTGAAATAATCATTACGAAACATTCTAAGTCTACACCAAATGATTGTATCACACAAACCATGTAAGATGTTACTCGGCGATTTTCACATGATCATCTTTTGACTTTCGTCAAGAATATAAGATGAACTTGGTTGAAGCAAAAGCTTACCAACACATATTTCGAGAAATATGTAAGCGAGTTAAACTCAGCTTGAAATCTCAAATGTGTATAATTGAATACTATATAGTAATACTACTTTTGTCTCAATATAGGAGATAAAGTAGAAATAGACTTTCCAAGTGATAAATGGGTTTTAGTCTCCACATAACTTTTGTTGATGAAGTTCCACAAGCTCTCCTTAGTAGTTATTCGTCTTCAATTGATGAACGTCGTGAAGTCTAATGCTCAACTACACAATTTATCCTAGTCCGAGACATCAATATAAGTAGACTAGAAATCAAGACTTATAGTTTTGATCACTAACATTGACAAACAAGCTTGAGATAGCAACGCTTGCGAGTTTGACCGAGAAGTGCTCTAACAATCTCCCCCTTTGTCAATTTTAGTTACAAAACTATCAATACATATGGATTACAAAATAAATAAACTTTGTAGCTTCTCATCCAAATGCTTGATCTCCTTGGTTCTTCAACATTACTCGAAATCTTCGTCACTTCCAAGTACTCCAATGATTCCAAATGTCTTCAACTCAGCATCATAGTTGTTGAAGATCCGTAGCAATAACAATGAGAAAACAATTGCTCTCAATCATTGTTATACAGTGTCATAGTATTATTACACAGCATCAAAGTCCAATTGTATCACAACTTTGACAACAATACTATGGTGATATGTATCACTCCCCCTTAGTCAATACTTCATCTCACAATGAAAACCACTCCCCCTTACATAATGATCTGTAAACCATATGTATTTGTAGTGTGAACTACACATTAATTCTCCCCCCTTTTGTCAATATAAATTGGCAAAGGTACGAAAACTAGTGGGATCTTCATGAAATTTTCATAGAGATACTTCATGACCAAAAGAGAACAACATATCAACTTGTTTCAATGATTTCACATAGTCAAAACTTAGTGTATTCATCAAGAAGTTTATAAAGATACAAGAAAACTCCTACAATATTCCACAACCACACTCCCTACAAAGATTTGGTAATTAAGCACAAGTTCAATTAAGAACTCCCCCCCATAAAATGTCATTCCCGAAAGAACAACAAGAGCAACCTTACTTTTACAAGAAAAGAAGGATTTCTTTGGACATTAACAAATCACATGAAACATGAATTTGTATCCAAAAATCTCAATTGAATTAACCACAAGGAAAATGATCAATTCAATTAGTCATGCTCAACATAAGAGAACTTACGGAGCCGCACAGTACATACACAAAGATGTGGATCAGGGAAAGAACAATACTGCGGAATAATCAAAGATTCATTCTATTTTTCATCACTATTTGCACAATGACATATAATAGACTTAATCTTTGTAAACAAAAGTTCATTCTATCTTCCATCAATATTTGCATAATGACATAATAGGCTTAACTTTTGTAGTCAAAAATTCATTCTATCTTTTATCAATATTTTCATACCGACGTATAATAGAGTTAACTTTTGAACAAATATGGGACAGTCAAGGTTCACGGACATAAACAACATATCCCATAACAATTTGCAATATATAAAACCATAAAGATTAATACTGCAAAAATCATCTTCCAAATAACTTAGAATTTAAATAAATAAATAAATCTAAAAACATTGCAAGATGAAAACGTTGGAAATAGCTATGTGTACTCACAATAATGGCTATTCCAAACCCCAGTTATCCTTCTTAAAAACACAAGAATAAATTCTCATAAGAAGTTTCCTAGACATCGTAGAGCTTTCTTTGAGCATCTACTGAGAATTCCTTCTCATTATTGAAAAACCCATTGATTATGGGATCGTTCAATTCCTCCAAATCTTCAGAAATATCGGTCAACTCACTAAGTTCTCTTTTTAGTCCACACAAGATATTCTTTGTTAGAGACAACATATGTTCATAGTGAGCTATCTTTTCTAAAGAGAAAATGATTCGAGATTTTAAATCATTTCTTTTGTTGATGAAATCCTTCACAATACCTCTAAAGTTATTATCAAAATGACAAAACAAACAAGAGGCGGATAGAGGAAGAACCTTCATCATTTGTAAATCTCACCTTCTTCTTCCTTGAGGAAGGGATTCCTTCACAAAGATACACATTAACTGCTTCAACTGCATCCCTTTTTGTGTTACCTATAGTAACAAGAGCCATGAAACTGTATCTTTCAAAGAAAAGAGAAGTGAAGGGCATTTTGATCACAAATGAATATAAATAGACTTACGGACAACCAAACCCTAGAAGAACTTTGAACAAGTCTTGTATGGTTCATGATCCTTTATCTATTCTTAACAAGAAGATATTTTCTTAACGAAAAAAATAAGAAATTACCAAATATACAAAACTTGAGCAACCTTGATGTAATCCTTATTTTCTCAAGTTAAAAATAAGGATGCAAACGTCACTAGTATTAGATAGTGACGGAGTGAGCCAAATGCTCACATCTTTTATCACATAGTGACTTATCAAGGATTGTTGTGTAGACAGATTTCTTACCTCGTCTGAATCTGGTTATTTTAGATTTCTTCTTGTTATCAGGAGAACTCTGTTGATTACTCAGAGTCAGATTCATTCTTTGCATGCCATTCTGAAGTTTGGCAATTTTTTTGTTGTTCCTCTTGAATTTCCAACACTCACTTTGAACATGACTTGCACTTCCACAAAACGAACAAATCAAGGATGATTTACTATCTTGCTTATTTGCCTCCTATTTAACACAGCATCCATAATCAACTGTTCCAAACCCGAATGGAACAAAGGAGTTGTTTGTGCTCACGGTTTTGCTTTTGAACCCTAAACCACTTGTGTTTCCAAAAGACTTCTGACCAAATAACATTGCTGAGATTTTGTCAGAACTTCCGGACAACCTTTGCAGGTCACAATTAAGAGTATTAATCTCTATTTGCTTCAGGTATAGGGTCCTGATGAATTCATCATTAAGACAATCAATCTCAAGATCTTTCACATGAAGTGATGATTCAAGTTTTTCCAACGAAGCATTTAGTTGGAGGTTTTCTTGGTGAATTTCTTCACACTTATTCAAAAAATCAACAATCTCAATGTCACACTCAAACTTTGAATCAGAATTTGAGTAGGAAGAAGTTTCTGCTGTGAGAGCCGAAAATTCATTGAACGCGTTGGAAGAATCCAAGCTATTGATAACCTGGGATGATTTTTCTTGTAATGAATCATCAGAAGCATTAACCGGAGAGAGACCTTTCTCATCACTTTTACTTCTTTTTACCAAATCCTTGATCTTTTGTGTAATCATTAATATATCAAAATCAACATGATTGAAACAACATTCATCAGCCCAAGACAAGTTAGAAGCTTTGCTTGTGTTGGTCACAGCATTGAACGCAGATGTTCTGATTGTGTTCTGATCAAGGTCAAGTATTTTTAACTTTCCAACAAGAGTATTCCTGGAAAGTGTATCATGGTTATTTCCTTCAACGATGGCATGTTTCTTATAATCATATCTAAATGGCAATGATCTGAGAATTTTCATCACAATGTCCTTTTCAGAAATAGTTTTACCCAACGCAAAAGATACATTAACAATTTCAGACACTTTATGATTAAACTCATCAAATGAATCCTCATCTGCCATACAAAGGTTTTCCCAATCAGAATTTAGGTTTTGAAGCCTAGATTCTTTTTCACAAATATTCCCTTCAAATACGGTTTCTAAGATATCCCACGCATCTTTAGACCGAGTGCACGTAGTCACATGGTGCTGAAGATCTGGGGTAATGGCATGTATGATAGCATTTAAACCGTCAGAATTTTGCTTTGCAGCGAGAATCTCATTAGGTTCATATCTACCAATATCCTTAGCAATAGATACACCGTCTACTGTAACCATTAGAGGATCATAGCCATTGACAACATAAACCCATGTTTGAAAATCACTTGCTTGAAGAAAGGAACGCATAGCAATTTTCCACCATGAGTAATTTGAGCCATCGAAGACTGGTGGTAAGTTTATAGAGATAGCACTTCTGTCCATATTAAGTTTGCTACAAGCACAGACTTATGAGGTCTTAAATGTGTTTGCCTACTCTGATACCAATTGAAAAAGCGGGGGTCTAACAACCACACCAAATATTTCGTTCGGCAATCTGAATAGACAAACTCTAATATACTTTCAAGAGAATCAACTAGACAGTCAGACTCAATCTAGAGAAAAGTATATCAAAGAGTTATATCTAAATTTCTCAATTCAATCTGCAATCAAACAAATAGGAATTTGCGAGCCCGATTGAATAAGAGAAATAACTTGGATGGTATCACAAACCAATATCCAAGTGTCAATCAATTCAATCAACAACCCAAAGGTCGGATTCAAGAACTGATTGATTTTAACGCACAACCTGTGATATTTCTATTATATAACAAAATATAATGCGGAAAAGAAATAACACAGATACCAGAAATTTTGTTAACGAGGAAACCGCAAATGCAGAAAAACCCCGGGACCTAGTCCAGCTTTGAACACCACACTATATTAAACCGCTACAGACACTAGCCTACTACCAATGAACTTTGGACTGGAATATAGTTAAGCCCTAATCAATCTCACACTGATCAAGGTACAGTTGGGTTACTTACGTCTCTGAACCCCAACAGGATTCTGCGCACTTGATTCCCTTAGATGATCTCACCCACAACCAAGAGTTTCTACGACCCAAAGTCGAAGACTTGATTAACAAATCTGTCTCACACAGAAAAGTCTATTGGAATTGATAAATCTGTCTCCCACAGAAATACCTACGAGTTTTGTTCCGTCTTTTGATAAATCAAGGTGCACAGGAACCAATTGATAAACCGGACTTATATTCCCAAAGAACAGCCTAGTATTATCAATCACCTCACAATAATCTTAATCTTATGGAAGCGAAACAAGATGTTGTGGAATCACAAATGATGAGACGAAGATGTTTGTGACTACTTTTAATCTTACCTATCGGAGATAAATCTCAAGCGAATCTTAGCAAAGATAATACTCAATCACGATAGTAGAAGTAGGATTAGAACACGCAACTATAGAGAAAATAGTTGGGTATGGCTTCACAATCCCAATGAAGTCTTTAAGTCGTTAACCTATAGGGTTTCGTGAAAAACCTAAGGTTAAAGGAGAATCGACTCTAGTCGCAACTAGTATCACACATGAGGTGTGGGGATTAGGTTTCCCAGTTGCTAGAGTTCTCCTTTATATAGTTTTCAAATCAGGGTTTGCAATCAATGTTCCCTTGGTAACAAAGCATTCAATATTCACCGTTAGATGAAAACCTGATTAGACTCAAGCTAATATCTTTCAACCATTAGATCGAACTTAGCTTGTTATACACAAATGAAATGTACCTTCATTTAGGTTTGAGTAAACGTACCTAAACGTGTACACTAGGTTGGCTCAACAGTAGTTAACCGAGGTTAGCTATATGAACACTCTTATATCAACCTTATTCATCTTAACCATAACTAGTTCAAATGACTCAAATGAAACTAGTTATAGAGTTGTTCAATTGCTATATTCTCATAAAAGTATACAAGAACACAATTGAAGCAAAATCGGTTTGATTTACTCGAATCAATTCATGAACATTATAGCCACGGTTTGCAAAGAATACATCCCTTATTATATAAATGTATTAGTTCATGAATGAACCGATTCTAGAACTTTAACCACTCAAGTATGCAAACGGGTACGCATACTTTAAGTAGCCGGACTGAGTTTAGGTTCACCAGTTTGCAAATGGGTACGCATACTTCCAAACACAGCAGAAATTCCCAGACCCAAACCCTTCGCCAGTACGCGTACGGGTATGTGTACTAGGTACTCGGAATTTCACAACTAACAGGTACGCATACGGGTATTCATATTATAATTCTGGTCATGGATCACATATATGCAAGAACACATACTATGTTTATAATCCAATGATGGTTAAGTGTTCTAAACTCTATTTCAATCATTGAAATATTCTTAGAGGATGACAATAGCTATTTTCACGAACTATTAGCATCAAAGCAATTTTCAAGTTATTGAAATAATCATTACGAAACATTCCAAGTCTACACCAAATGATTGTATCACACAGACCATGTAAGATGTTACTCGGCGATTTTCACATGATCATCTTTTGACTTTCGTCAAGAATATAAGATGAACTTGGTTGAAGCGAAAGCTTACCAACACATATTTCGAGAAATATGTAAGCGAGTTAAACTCAGCTCGAAATCTACAATATGTATAATTGAATACTATATAGTAATACGACTTTTGTCTCAATATAGGAGATAGACTAAAAATAGACTTTCCAAGTGATAGATGAGTTTTAGTCTCAACATATCTTTTGTTTTTAAAGTTCCACAAGCTCTCCTTAGTAGTCCTTCATCTTCAATTGATGAACGCCGTGAAGTCTAATGCTCAACTACACAATCTATCCTAGTCTGAGACATCACTATAAGTAGACTAGAAATCAAGACTTATAGTTTTGATCACTAACATTGACAAATAAGCTTAAGATAGCAACGCTTGCGAGCTTGACCGAGCAGTGCTCTAACAGAACCCGTAGAACCCATTGAGGTGCTGCCCAAGTCCCCCCAAGTTATATTCCTCGGGTTGACCCAAGTTTGAATAGATATACACATAAAAGCCCTAATTGTCTTACTTAAGTCTTTTTTTCTTCTTTTGATCGGTAAAAAATTTGGTGCTGGTGAGTTTTGAACTTAGGCCACTGGTATCTTCTGAAAATGCAGGGGTACCAAATACACCACCAACTTTTTCGTTCGGCAACCTGTATGGACAAAACTTAATATGATTGCAAGTAGACCAACTGAAAGATCCCTGGCAATATGTATATAGAGTTTATATCTCTAACCTCTACTCAATCAGTATGTATATAGACACAGAGTCCGTGAACTTTATTGTGTAGTAGAGTACTTGGATGATCCCAAAAATCAATATCCAAGATCAATTCAGTCGTACCCAAATAATCCAATCGGAATTCTGCCAAGTAATTAGACTTGTTATCTTTCAAGATACGAATTCTACAACAATTAGTCTCGTAATCGATTATATTAAGCGGACGTATCTATTTAGATTGAATATGTAAAAACCTGTGTAAATCCAATTATAAAGATAAAAAATATAATACGAAAAAGGAAAAATTAACACAAAACACCAGAAGTTTTGTTACAAGGAAACCACAATAGCAAAAAGACCTTGGGACCTCGTCTAGATTTCAACACCAAACTGTGTTAAGCCGCTAAAGACACTAGCCTACTATTAGACTTTGGACTAGAATGTAGTTGAGACCAAATCCACCCTCCAAGCAATTCAGTTACTGTCGCGCTCCTTACGTCTCTTGAACCTCGCAAGGCTCTACGCAATTGATTCCCTTAGATGACGTGCTTTACATCCTAAGAATTACTCCAGCCGAAGTGAAGACTTTTGATACCAATCTGTCTCTAATAGATAATCCTATTTGATTTTCGTTTAGATCAACGATCAAGGTGAGAAAATCTGTTTGCAATAGATAAATCTAGCAAACCTCACAAATCCGGAACTTACGACTCCCTAAGAGCAGCCTAGATTCTTAACCACCTCTCAAGAACAATCTTCAAAAGATCAATTAATATTAGCTTTCAGATATTTATCTTGAGGAATCACAAAGTCTGAGACGAAAAGAACTTTGTGATTACTATCTATTTTGCCTGAAAGAGATTACGAAAACCTCGATAACAAAAAAGCAAGAGCAGGATACACGAATTATCAAGGTAAAGTTAGTCGGATATGGATTCATGAATCTCCAAAGAGAATTCTTTTAGTCGTATACCTAATTATGTTTCTCAGAGGAAACCTAAATCTATAGAGGAAGACTGTAGAATCAACTAGGACACAAAGTGTCAGGGATTGAATTTCCCTGTTGAAAAAGCATATCTATTTATAAATTTTCAAGGACCAGGGGTTGCTTAGAATTCAAGCTAAGATAACTTAATAATGAAACAAACACTTTTAGGTCTTGAAAATACAATAAAAGAATATGCACTAGGAACCGGTTGTGGAACCGTGTATAATGATTGTTTAGTTTGGCAAGTATGCCAAAGAACTAAAGCAATTTGATGTTCATTTAAACAACTAAGAATTTAATCATGATGTACACACATAAGTGTTTGAGTGATCAATGAAATCTTAGAAGTGTTTGACAGAGTACTAGTAATGCTAAACATATTTAAAAAATAAGTCTTTGAGCATATACTAAAATCTTAAACTAGGATGGTTGGTACCATGGTTCGTGAACCGTTAGGCTTGTTCACGAGTCAGGGCGCAATGGTTTGTGAACCGAGTTCGCCAACCCAACAATACTACTGAACTCAGTTGACCACGGTTCGTAAACCAGGTTCTTCAACTGCTAGCCTGTAATACCAACTTTCAAAATTCAGTTTACAACGGTTCGTGAGCCGGTTTCATGAACTGTCCTGAAAAGACGAGGGTACCCAATACACCGCATCTTTTTATTTCAACCTATAAGTCCTTTACCTAATGTGATCGTCTATGGACAGAGTCGAGACAATACGATAATTCGGTTCACACTTCGTGTGATCGTCTATGGATACGAGATCGAGACAATACAACAACAAGATAACTTGTGTGATTGACTATGGATACAAGATCGAGGCGATACGACAACAAAGTGTGTACTTGATAATATGTTCCGAAAACCGGAACTTTATATGATCAATATCAAGTATTACGGAGTTAACGTAAAGTGCAATTTACTTTAATTATAATAAAACAATTATAATGCGGAAAAGTAAAGTAAATGGCACAACAAGATTTTGTTAACGAGGAAAACGCAAATGCTGAAAAACCCCGGGACCTAGTCCAGTTTTGAATACTCTCATAATTAAGCCGCTATACAAAATCTAATACCAACTTCGTATAGTTAAGACTAAGCAGACTACCCCTAGCTACTTAGTTCCCTCAGTATCCATGCGCCTTCGACTTCTAGAGTCACGCACGTGAATAGCAAGTCCTTTGGATCGTATTCCAAACAGCAAAGGAAGAATCTATTTGGTAACCACTCTAATCAATCTTGCTAAAAGATAAGATGAGTCGTTGACAAAGGCTCTTATGTTTAATCTAATAAACTTCTTTGTCTTGTTAGATTAATCTAAAAAATAACTACCGAAATAGTCAAGTCTAAATTCGCACTCAATCAATATAAATCTCAAAGAGAAATATATCAAATGTCGATCTCACGCAACTAATCAATAAAATCTATCAAAGATAAATCGATTCTAGTTGGATCCCAGCCGATTAAGGTTTGTGCACTAAATCCACAAGATACGAAAACTAATAAGAATTCTTCTTCGTCTTCAAATCTTCTATTGCCTTCAAATGCCTGCACAACACCACTTGAATCTCTTGTGATCAATCACACACAGAACGGAGTCTATTAACAATGGATTATCACAAGATGTATTTAGATCTAATAACAGTTCTAAAGATCATGTCGATAAGTTGATCTAGCCTGAGTGAATCTTATATCAGAAGAGAAGATTCTCAAGAATAAACAAACTAGGTGCAATCAAAGTTTCAACAACCGTTAGTCAATCAAATCAAATTGAAAACTAATAATACTACAATTGTCTAGTTTCCACCCAACGGTACTCGTAGAGCTTCTTGATCCCACAGAAGTCTTTAAACGAGCGGTCGTAAGAGATTTCACATAATTAGGATACTTTCCTCTCCGAATAGAAGGCTCCACCAGAAACAACAAGAAATGAAGTTTGCCTGGCTCTTAGGATAATTTGCTAGAAATGCAAACTTAAGTATTTATAGAACAAGGATGTTTGGACACCAAGGAATTTCCAAAACCGAAAATATTATCAAGATATGCAATGAATGCCCAAATTCGGTTTTCCTAATTCCAATAAATGCTGATCCAATATTTCCGAAATCTCTCACAGAAAATCTCCAATTAGTACTAATTTTTATTCTCTAGAGCTATGCATTAATTGATGGTAATTAAAGCATATAAAACCAAAAACCTTAATTAAAAGATTCTTAATTTATTTCAGCACGGGATCACCTTGAGTACCAAGGAATATCTTTGAACAATAAATGATAAGAGTTACTGCTCGTGTTCAAAGTATGTTGACATCTTTTCACTGCAAATCCTTATTTCGTATTTACATGGATTTGCTTCTTGGAATTTTTTCTACCACATTTCCAAACAAGTTTAGAATTGGTTCTACCAGTATTCCAAGACTACTATGTGATTGGTCATACCAAGTCACAATGGTTAGTTGTGATCGGTCCTACCAAGTCACATACATGGGTTCGGATCGGTTATACCAATCACTAGGATCGGTACTTCCTAAACATGGTATCTACTTATGATAGGTCACACCAGTCACTAGGATCTGTTACACCAATTACAAGGATCGGCCGCACACACTTATGATCGGTCACACCAATTACCAGGATCGGTCACACCAATTACAAGGATCGATCATTTCATCTCATGGGGATTACTAAGGATTGGTTACACCAATTATCAGGACCGGTCATACCAAATCATAAGTCTAGGTATTGTGATCGGTTATACCAAGATACATAACCTGAGTTAAGATCGGTTTTACCAACTCACACATATTGATCATCCAAAGAATATGCAATGAATAGCCGGACCAATAAACCTATTGATTTCCATTTCGATTCACGAAACAAGTCCATGAATATACTTCCTTTAAAAAAATGTAAAACATTGTTTCCTAGGATGAAATCTTCACCATAACCCATACACATAATCATAAAACTATATACAAGATTATATCGATGTCATATCTACGAAGTTCAAAAGATAAGCGTTATACTTCGTAGCCTAATTCCTTAATACTATGATCATACTATTATGATCATGTCACATCACGGAGTATTATATACAATATGTACAGTATATACATCTTCGCAGTTATGTTTTCAATATGCACGACTTGAAAGATACGTTGGGAATGAAACAAGTTCAAGTCAGTATTACTAACCTCAAGTCGAATGATGATGTCATCGTTGTAGTTCGTTACTTCTTCTCATTCTTCAGGTCTTCGGAGTAATACTTGTATGTCTCAACATTTCTAGACTTTCTAGTCTAACCTAAACGAAGTTGACTCTATATATGATCAAGCGACTCTATATTAATTTTGATACTAAAATATGACAACCAACCTTTACAAACCAATGCTTGGTGAGTTCAACCGAGCTATGCTCTAACATGTCCGTATATGAACTTGCGGTTTGTGAACTGGTTCGCCAACCCTCATGTATTTTTGAAACTCATATATTTATGGTTTGCGAACTGGTTCGCCAACCTACCCTGAGTAAAAATATCAGACAGTTCAATATTTCTCTCCTATGATATTTGAAACATTCCCGCCTGATGAAATCATTTGCATGGACAATTTTCAATTGATCCACAAATTAATTCATAGAATAATTTTTTAGAACTAATAATGTTAAGGATCGTTGAATATCTTTGCTTAGAATCATATTTCGAGACTTTTAACAAGACATGCTTGAATCGAAACTTCTTCTTTGTAAATCTACTAAAAGTCATACGACATTGTCTTAAAAATATAGAATGGTAAGATAGTGAGTAAAATAGAATGGTTCAGTCTTCGCATACCTGATACAGAAGTTCTCCAAATATTTTCATCGATCTTTAGTCTTCAAGGGTGATGTCTGATACTCAACTACCAAATTCTAACCTAGTCCGAGACTTGACTTAGTAGACTAGAAATCAAGATATAGTTTTGATTATCTAACATTAACAACAAACTTGAGAGTTTTGAATGCAAAGCTCTGAAGATAGCAGTTGAATGGATCGAATCCTACCTCCTCCAAGTGAGGGAGCACGAAAACCATCAGCAACTGTACTATAATGACATCTGACAAATCATTTATAGTAATGAACAAATAAAGAAATTTGTTCAACTAGGTGTATGGGTTTGTGACGATGGGATTTTGCGCTTAACGACATGACATAAGACATCCGACATAACTGGGGTTAGTCGACCCAACTTTCACCGCCTAGCGACACATAAGCGGTGTTTCTCAGAGACAAATGTTGAGCCGCACGACTCAACCTTTGTCCCCAATGACTTTATTTGAATTTTTTTCAAATTCAACTCATTTTTAACATTTCATCTCACACCTCTCCACTTTTTACTACCTAAAAATTTTCTTTTCACAAATTATTTTCAATCTTTTTCTAGTTTAAAAAATGATTAGGAAAATTCTTGGAGGAAATATAAAAAACAAAAGAAATCAAAAGGGTGATAAACTATTACCGACTGCTCCAGCATAAAATTTTGAACAAGATCGATTATATGAGTTTCAAAATCCTAGACTAGTGTCTGGTCCAATTCTATTTCTAAATCATATGTCAGTACATCAAGAACAATCGTTAAATATCACAGATTGAGAGAGGGTTTGTCAGAATTGCATATTGTTTGTTGGCACAAATGCGGAAGTGTAATGGGTTTTGGAATGATTTAAGGAAAAAGGTTGGTTAATTGAAAATAGGATGCTTTGATTAAATGATGAAAATATTACAATGATTTTAATGTAGCACTTAGGGTCACTCTTCTTATAAAGGCAGTCACTTGGACTTGTTCTTACTAGCTCACTCACTCTTTTCACTTGACTTTTGGATGGTTAACAAGTGAACTTGACTTGCTTATTTATAAGGTATACAACAGACTATCTAGGAAATTCTAGATACTTCTTACTTGACCGACCAAGTGATAAAAATATAGAGATGAAACTCTTTAAAGAATTGTGACGACTAAGCTAGGAAAAGTTTAGCATTCTTTGGACTCTGACCGACCTGGATATTTCTAGAGTTATCTTAGTCTAAAAGATTTATCTTTTACGTGCTAATTAGTTAAGGTAAGTTTTGAGACATATGTTCTTTGAACCGTCAGACATGTGTAGAATTTTCTAGACTACTAAATCACACATTACCAAATATCTTTAACGCCTCCTCTTAATTTGTGATGTTACATTTCTTTCATAAATGCGTAAATTCGTTTTCTTTTGTAAACTTTCATTTTATTTAATTAAGATGCCAAAGCTTCTCATTCGGATTGTTTCCATGCGAGTGACTGGGGCGAATGTCTTGTTGTAATCAATTATTGGTTGCTGAGAGTATCTTTTTACAACTAATATTTCCTTGTGTTTTCGAATTGAGCCATTTTCATTTTACTTTGTCTTGTAGACCCATTTCAGACCAATTATATTTTTTTTAATTGGATGATTAACAAGCTTTCATGTTTTTTTTGTTTTTTTTCCAATTACTCATATTTCTTCATCCATGGTGTGTCTCTATTTTTCTTCTTTTGTCGTTTCATCATATTTTTGTGGTTCTAATGTTATAAATGCAACAATAGGTGCATCACAAATATCTCTTAGGGAACGCACTTTTTTTAGGTCGGGCACTTGGCTCGAATGAACTTGGACTTTGTTGTGTCGGACTAGGAGATCTTGGGCTTGCTAGTTGAGTATTTTCTTCATAACGTGGCTGATCTGGCTTGTCTTCAATGAGTAGTGAAAGCTCGTTGTTGTTTGGTTCATCATTCCAATCCCATGCTTTGAATTCATCAAAGATAACTTCTCTTGAAATTACCGGTTCCTTTATTTTTGGCTTCAGAAGTTTATATGCTTTAGATTCTTCGTTGTATCCAATGAATATTAGTTTTTTTCCTTTTCATCGACCTTTTCTCTGTGTTGAGATGGAATGTATGAATACGCGATGCAACCGATAATTCTAAAACAAGTTATCTAGGGATTTTTATTATGCCAATCTTCATAAGGAGTTTTATTGAGAACCACTTTTGTTGGCGAACGATTAAGTATGTAAACTACCATGTTAACTGTTTCTGCTCTGAAGGTGTTGACAACTTCCTTACTTTTAACATATTGTGAGCAATTTCCATGATTGTAAGATTTTTCCTTTCCTCGATGTTGTTTTGTTGTGGAGTGTATAAAATAGTAAGCTCCTGTTAAATTCCATTTCTTTCCAACAGTTGATAAATTTATTAGAGGTAAATTCTCCACCACAATATGTACGGAAAACCTTCAATTGATAACCACTTTTCCTCTCTGCCAACGCCTTGAATTCTAGGAATTTAGTGAATGCCTCAGAATTTTGCTAGAGAATATACACCCACATCATCTTGTTATAATCATCAGTGAATAAGAGGAAATATCTTCTATTGTTGAGTGAAGTTGTTTTTTTTGGACCCCAGATATCAGCGTGCACCAATTCGATGGGACTTCTTGCTCTTCACGATGTCTTGGGGAATGGAAGTCTATGAGACTTTCCAAGAATACATGCTTCACATATTTTATCTCCACCAATGATATTAGGAAGACCAATTTCCATGCCTTTTGATTTCAGAACCTTTAAGCCTCTATAATTAAGATGCATGTATCTCAAATGCCATAACTTGCATTCATATATATGATTAGTACTCATTGCACAATTTCAATTGATGGCATAAATAGAGGATAACATTTTTACTTTCGCCACTAATTGCGTAATAATTTTGTCATAAATTGTGCATTCACAGTCTTCAAAATGTAGTGAGTACCCTTTTCTTATGAGTTGTACAACACTTAAATAATTGAATTTGAGCTAACCCGGAACATAAAGAACATCATATATGTATCTTGTTATATTCTTAAGCTTTATATCTTTTCAACACTCTTGATTTGTACATGTCAGAAACACTTTGATGCGGAAAACTTTGACGCTCATATGGATCGAACCTTCTCTGATACCATATTTATTAGGGAAAATACGGATGTGTAATGGTTTTCAAATGATTTAAGGAAAGAGGTTGGTTGATTGAAAAGAGAAGGCTTTGATTAAATGATGAAAACGTTACAAGGATTTTAGTGTAGCACTTAGGCTCACTCTTCTTGCAAAGGAAGTCACTTAGATTCTCTCTTACTAGCTCACTCGCTCTTGTTCATTTGAGTTTTGGAAGGTTAACAAGTGAACTTGACTTGCCTATTTATAGGCTACACAACCTACTATCTAGAAAATTCTAGATACTTCTTACTTGACCGACTAAGAGAGAAAAATCTAGAGATGAAACTCTCTGGAGAATGTATGATGAGGATAATTAATAAAGGTAAGTCTTGAGAATTATGTTCTTTGAACCATCATACATGTGTAGAATTTTCCAGACTACTAAATCACAGATTACCAAATATCTTTAATAGTTTACATGTGGATACCTCCCCCAGTCCGAAAAGGAGTGGATATATATCATTGTTGTAAGTTTTATATTATAGATACAAAAAAACATAACACCAAATATGTGACCTTATTGTTAGAAAGATGGTGGTCTACGACTCACAATTTCATTCCTAGATTGTGAGATTGGTAAGTTTAATTTTACAAATGCATTTGATTTGAAATACATTATAATATTGTAATTTTTAAGCATACAAAAATTATCATTTTTCTAATTATTACATGAATTATTCCCCTTGATTTATGGTTCATTTGTGGAATAATAAGTAGTGTGGGAAATGTAATTCCATGGATTCAAAATTAATGGGTGTCAAATGAAAAATGGAGGACTACTCTTCCTAGTTTTGTTGCTGCTGAGATATGAGAGGACCATAAAAAATTGAAAGGTGGTGAATTACTTTTTTCAGCACTAAATAGTTTTTTAAAGCTTAACATTAATTCAACCAATGTGGAAACATACGACGAACTCGAAAGCGTATTTATAATACCCTGTATTTTTAGTTACCATTTTGGGTCGGGTTATACCCGAATTAATATTGTGGTTTAGGTTGTTGTTCCTTAGCCTTAGCCTTAGTGGATTGTTTGAGTTAGAAAAGCTATAAGTTAGGGTGGAAATAACGTCACTTAACTTGTTTTAATAAATGAATAAAATTATGAGAAAATAAAAAGATAAATAAAATAATTAAGAAAAAATAATAATGTGATGTATTATTATTATTAATAAGAATGTTATTAATATTGGCATTAGTGTACAGATGAAGCTAGGTTTTTATAGAAGAATTCTAAGAAGAACTTAGAGGAGATTGTAGCTAATAAAAGGTAGAATGCTAGACCATCTTTCTATTGGTGTTCTTTATTTGAGTGTTTGTTTCATATGAATACGAATTGTTAGGTTTCAGTAATTTATTCGCATAAATATGTATATCTTATTGAAAATCAGGCTTCTCCAATTGATAGATAACATGATTAGGTGTGTATTGCTAAATTTTGAGAACAATACATCACAAATTCACCGTTGAGTGTTTGTTTTAGTTTGGATTATAGTTTCTGAAATTTTTGGCAGTTCCACTTTGCTATGGTTTTGACGTGTTTAAGCAATCTTAACGATGTTAGAATGATTTGTAATCTTGACAAAAGTTGTAGCCATGTATGATATTTTTCATTGTGCTTTGGGTTTACTCAATTTCAGGTCATTATGAATTTATCATGAATTGTTTGGTAATAACATGTAATTTGCCCAATTTTTAAGATGCCATTATAAATTCCTAGATGACATTATGAATTGTTTGATAATAAAGTAGGAATCCTTATATTTTTCTATAATATATATATATATATACCACTGTAGGCTTCCTCAAGGATTCTAAGTTCTTCATTGGTTTTTCTACTTCTTCTCCTTTTGAGGTCCATTACAATCTGCAAAGTTCAATTAAAGATTATTAATACAACAATAGTAGGTAACATCTTAACTACAATATGAAACTTACTAGAAATCAGAGAGTTTTAGTTGATGTTAATAATTGAAACTGCTGGCAATTGAATTCGAAAATGTATTGATTATGTGCAAATTAGATTCTTGACGACCAAACAGCAAGCGAGACAATGAGAGATTTTTGATCTCTTGTTTACTGAGTGATATACTGGAATGGTACGAAAGGAGAAATAAAAAGGATACGGGTGAGGAGTTATTACGGAAGTGGAAATCATATCGAGATGTAAGTTGAAATCACATGAAATGGTGGTAAGACACGTCTCTATCCAGAACCTTAATGATTTGTTGTTGATCATCGTAGTAGTTGTTACGGTGCTCAGAAAGTAATATATGTTGAATGAATAAATTAGTGACCCTAGTGAGATAAGTAGTACCAATGTTATCATGCCAAAGAATGTGAACGAATAACAATTCATGTTATTATTTGGTAATAACATGCAAGCCTATGGAAGATTCCTGGTGAGATAAGTAGTATCAATGTTATCACGCCAAAGAATATGAGAAGATAATGGAGGAAATCTAATTTCAATAAATAAAAATTAAATTTAATCATGTTACCGTTCTTTGAATAAATAATTTTGGATCAGTTTGGCAATATAAATTTCATTTAATATTTATTTTTATGAATAAAATGAACATACATTTTTCATTTATGGATAAAGCAATAAGATAAAAAGAGAGAGAAAACTATCAAAACTAAATAAGTGATTTGAGTTTTCATCAGTTTCAACATTTAATTAATATCGGATAATTTTATTATTTTTGAAATTTTAATGAAGATAAAAAAATATCTTCTTACTAATTTTAGTCATATTATCAATATTATTTTTGGTTAAATTATAAGATCACGTAATATATCCCTTATTAGGAATCTTATAATCATGATATTTTTATTTAAAAGGATAATGAAGATTAATATGAAATATATTAAATAGATTTGTTTCTTTATACATGGAGATACTTTGAATTGAGTTTATATTATAAAAACTAAGGGTATATTTGATAGTTTAGTAAAAAATATGTCTATAAACAGAGCGGACACATCAAAAAGAAAGACCAAAATAGAATAGATGACAGATAAAAAACGACAGATGGAGTAATATTCTTAAGGTTTGTGGTCCATATAAGGACCCGATATAACTTATTATTTATTTGGCCGATCGGATATGAGTGTAATGCACTTCCAGATTTTGATATTAAGTAACACTAGATAAAAAAATATTCAGTATCCTCTATTTTAAGGGTCGATTTGAGATTTGAGATTAAAAGGTCAAATGTACAAGAAATCATTATTAAACCATGAGTTATTATTTATTTATTTTTAGAAAAAGGAAAAATGTTTAGGATTCGTACAAGGCTTTAGTTGGAAACCTAGCAACAAGCTGGGCACCAACCCCTTTCTGAATAGCTACACCCGATCTATGAAAAATAAAATTACCTAGACCACTACCAGCATCATTACTAACAAAACAATTCTTCAAACGCTTAAAAAAACATACAGTATCCTCACTGAGCTCCCCCAAAGTAGTGAAAGCTAAAACACCCAAACCATAACCATGTGAAACACATTCATCCAAGTATTAAGTACGTTTACGTACAATATCTTTCGAAATAGCTTGGCCTGGAATGAAAGATCGAACCCCATCACCAGTGAAGGGTGAGACACCTGTGACATCCATACACACATCTTGGACATTTTCCCAATTGAGAACGAGGATGTCAGCTGGACGCAAATCCTTGTTGTTATCTGATAAAAATCCCAAAGCAACTTCTTTGCGCGCAGGTACACCAGCTTTATAACAAATATCCGCAATAACGTTACGAACCAAGTCATGGAGAAACTTGAGTCCAACATCTTTAGCACAGTGGAGTGCATGATCACCAAAAATATCCATAGGTCTATTATAACAAGAGCACAAACCATCTTCAACAAACAAGGGGATACCAAGACGGTAGGAAACCACGGCTCTGAACTATCTGGGCCCAAGGCATTGGTATAACCCACTAATGGGAGTAGACAAGAGGTAATCTTGTGCATGTTTGATACGGTTACATTGCCACAGAGTGGAGTCTCTTGCAGATAGGGAAAATTGGACAGGGATTTTCTTCTTAACTGCATAAATATAAGTGATTGCCAAGGAGTGCATAGAAGGGGGGGCGGTATCATCGACGCAAAAAGTGGAAGGAAAACCAAATACCTGAATGAAGTTATGAAGACCCAACTGATAAGAAGAACCATTATCTGTTGAGAATAAGTCGCCAAGTATCACCTTTCGCACAGAGGTGGTCTGACTCTGGGAGGCAAGGTAGCAATAAGTACGAGTGTCTGTCATAATGTATGTACCAAGACCATTATCTTTGATAGGCAAAGTAGCCAATCTCTGTTACAAAGGCCCAAAACCAGCTCCATCACCCGTGATTAAAAGTCTTAGATACTTGAGTAAATGGTCATCAAAAGGGTTAGTAGCCTGTTGTAGAGCTAAAAGGAACTTTGCCCCGCTTCGATCTGTCTGCTGCCCCGCTTATTTACCAATTTTTTTGAAAGGCAGATTTTAGTAAGAGTACCCAATTGAATTAGTTGATTCCATTATCAAAGTCAGTCTCACTTATAGAGCCAAATGGGTATAGTAGGGATTGGTGGTACGCATTGCAAAATATAATCTGGACACGCCAACGCAATTAAGGAGTAACAACATCTCACTTTGAGGGTCCTTGAGTTTATTGATGGTGGACATAAGCTGGATGGTCTTGTTTACCATATTCAGCACCACGTCACTCATGAAATTCAAATCCTGACTCATAGGTCCACCTAAAAGTCTAACGCCGTTACTAGGCCTACCAATATCGGAGGAAAATACACCTTCAACAATGCTACGAGGATCAAATGAAGGCCAAAAGACTTCAGTTTTCTTAATATTGAGATGTAAACCCCTACTCGGCCCCTCAGATTCTATTATTATCAAGGCTTTGGCAACCTCCAGCGTATCATCAATAATAGTACCATCATCAAGGTACAAGGCATGCAAATCAATCTTATAACGAGAAGCAATAGACTTCACTAAAGGATGAAGTGTCAAAAGCAAATAAAAGGGGACCAAGAGGATCACCTTGCTGAACACCAAGAGCAGAGGATAAAATGTATTGGTCATAATAAATCCTAGCAGGACTGGCATAACAAAATTATACCCAACGAGAAATACCTGGACAATGAAGTCGGACCTCTCTAATGAGATGAGTTCTGCAAACCATGTTGAACGCATTAGAGAAGTCAATAAGCAACATTGACATCTTAGATTTTGAATCTTTTTTTTTCCTCTTTACAAGTGACGACCTTTGTGTCAGAGCATAGCTCGGTTGAACCCACCAAGCGTTGGTATGTCAAGTTTGGTTGTCATATTTTAGTATCAAAACTCATCTAAAGTCGCTTGATTAAATAGTAGAGTCAACTCCGTTTAGGTTAGACTAGAAATTATAGGAATGTTGAGACATACAAGTATTACTATGAAGACCTGAAGAATGAGAAGAATTAACGACTACAACGAAGACATCATCTTTCCACTCGAGGTTAATAATATTGAATTGATCTTGTTTTCATTCCTAACGTATCTTTCAAGTCGTGTTATATTGAAAACATAATATGCGAAGCTGTATATATTTGTATATAATACTCTATTGATGAGACTTGGTCATAACAGTATGATCAAAGTATCAAGGAAACATATTACGAAGTATAAACGCTTATCTTTTGGAACTTCGTAAATACATAATCTATTGTATTTAGTTACTTGATTATGTGTGCATTATATAAATGTGATTTCATCCTAAAAAACTATGTATTATTACATTAGTTTAAGGAAGTAGATGTATAAACTTGTTTTCATAATCGAAAGGGAAATCATGATTGGTCTTGTTCTTTATTGAATATATTTTGGATGACCAATGGAAGATGATAATGGTAGAACATATTGTTAGAGCATTGCTCAGTCGAACTCTCAAGCGTTGCTATCTCAAGTTTGTTTGTCAAGTTTAGGTGATCAAAACTATAAGTCTTGATATCTAGTCTACTTATAGCTATGTCTCGGATTAGGATAGAATGTGTAGTTGAGCTTTAGACTTCACGGCGTTCATCGATTGAAGACGAAGATCTACTGAGGAGAGCTTGGAAGAAATTCATTAACAAAAGGTATGTGGAGACTAAAAATTATCTATCACTCAGAAGTCTATTATATTCTATCTCCTAATAAGACTAAGTCGTATAGCTATATAGACTTTAATATTATACACAATTGATATTTCGAGACGGGTTTATCTCGCTTATATCTTTCTCGAAATACGAGTTGAAAGTTGCTTTAGCTTATCATTATTTTTGATGATTTTAGTTGGAAACAATTTATTTGTTGAAAACTAAATAATAAGTCAAAAGATGATCATGTGAAAATTGCCTTGAAGCATCTTACATGATTTGTGTGAGACAGTCATTTGATGTCGACTCGAAAGTTTCGTATTGATCATTCGATCACTTGAAAATTACTTATAAGCTAATGGTATGTGTGAGACATACATTGTCGTCTTCTAAGGATGTTTCAATGATTGAAATGGGAGTTTAGAACAATTAATCTTTGTCCGGATACAACACAGTATGCATACCAGTATGCAAACTGTTTTGGTATGATTCAGGTCCGGAAACCAAGTTTGCATACCAGTATGCGAACAGTTTTAACTGTTAATGTAACACCCCGTGTTTTCAGCACGGTGCATGCTAAAAGATGCACTATGGCCTGAGATGAAGCTTCATCCAAAGCTTCCGTTGCATTGTAAAAGGAACATGGGCCTAGGCCAATACGCTACCACAAATGGCATATTGTTCAAGGCCAATATGGCACCAAGAGAGTGTAAGTTGTAAGCTATATTGGCCAAAGGCCAATCTTGCATCAAATGATGCATTAGGCCAGTTGGGTGGCTAGCCTAGAACAAAGTAGCGCCACATTGGCGCATTACACAGGTCATTGGCATATGGCCAATATCGCAACAGGCCAGAGCAAGCTGGTCTTGGGAATGTACAGCCATCACAGATGGACATTTGAGTGGCCTTTAGGCCAAAGCCGAAAATACAACCATCACGGCCCTTCATTGGACCTAGCTCAGGAAATGTTCAACCATCATGGTCATACATTGGAACTGGCATGTGATCCAGAACTGAATGTACAGCCATCACGGCCGTACATTGCAGTTGGCCAGGATAGTAATGTGCAGCCATTACGGCCTTGGGACTTGATGAATGATTTTTTCTCCCCCAATTTAAGTTGTAAAAATGTAAAGTTAACATATATAGGGAGGGATAGCTGGTTGAAGGTGCATGTGCGGACCATGTAACAAGTAAGCTTCATAGCTTAGCCAAAAGAGTATAGATGATGCTTAGGCCTCATTTATAGCTGCGTAGCCTTGCCAATGGAGCGTATTAAGCATGGGCATCACTATGCCATGTCGCAGACCAAATATGCATTCCTTGGATGCATTTTGACGGAACGACCTATACGGACTAGGCCTTACCATTATTGTTTGGCCACGACCTTGCAAACGAGTTGGCTTAAGTTTCCGTCTCTTCGTGTATGAACTACGGTCTGTGCTTGATCCCTTTAGATTAGGGAAGGGTACGTAGGCAGCCGCAATGAGTTGCAGCATTTCCGATCCAGCACGTTGTCGCTCATATCATCTAATTTAGAGATGATTACGACATACTGGCCTCTGATATCATCTGGCTCGGCAGTTCAACGCAAGAGATGATTGTGGCCAAACTTAATGTGGCAAGTTGCATTCCATTCCTTGGATGCTCATACTTCCTTCAAGGCGTTCGACTTAGGCATGTACCAATAGTGCATTGGACATGGCCAGGAAAGTAAGTCATATCGGTATGCAAGTAGCGGAGCTTACATGAGCCTAAGGGAGATGGAATTAGGCCTTCAATGGCCTATGCACAAGTCAAAGTATGCTTTATGCCTGGACAAGATTCGAAAGCCAGTGATGCATGCAAGGTGCATCGGCCATAGCCTTTAAGGCTTTAAACCCTTCGCAAAACAAGGGTAAGTTGGAAAGGTGTGGAATCTAAGTTAGCTACATCATGCTCCACGAGCATGCTTGCAATAGCAGATGAACGTGCATTTGCCTAGCTTTAAGGCCCAGTTTGTAGCATCATCATGGCGCATTGGGAGAGTTATGGCCTGGGCGCGCCAGGCGTAATTTTCCGGTCCGTCACAGTTAAAGTCCGGGAACCAAGTTTGCATACAAGTATGCGAACGGTTCTACCTGAGTTAAGGTCAGGGACATCAGTATGTGTACCCGTTTGTAAACTGCTGGATAAGACCAAAGTACAGAACTATAGTTTGCATACCCGTTTTCAAACTTAGTGGTTAAAGTTCTAAAATCGGTTAAATATGATTCTCATACTCATGAACAAATACATTAAGGAATGCAATCTTTGCAAACCGTGGCTTAATGTTCATGAATTGATTTCGGTATAAGTGCTTTGTACGATTACGAATCAATCCGATTTTGTTTCAATTGGTTCTTATATACTTCTATGAGAAATATACAATTGAAAAACTTTATGAGTAACACAATTAGATTCATTTGATTACCTTTCATGTTTGATTTATCATCATATTTGATCTAGAAGTGTTAGATGAATGTGGTTAATACAAAAGTGTTCATATGGCTAATTTCGGTTAACTGTTATTGAGCCAACTCAATATACACGTTTAGGCACGGTTACCCATATCAAAATGAAGGTATATTTCGTTTAGGTATGGTTACCCATATCAAAACGGTGGAGAGATATTGTTTTGGATTTAAGCAAACTTAGCTTGAATCTTAAATCAAGTTTTCATCTAACGATGAATATTGATTTCTTTGTTTCTAAGCTATCAAACCCTGATTTAAAGAATGTATAAGGGAGAACTCTAGCAACTGGAAAACCTAATCCCGACACTTTCCTGTGTCCTAGTTGCGACTAGAGTCAATTCTCCTTTAACCTAGGTTTTTCCAAAACCATTATAGGTTAGAGACTTGAAGACTTCATTTGGGATTCGTGAAGCCACACCCAACTATTTTCTCTGTAGTTGCGTGTTCTAATCTTACTTGTTCTGTCGTATTGAGTACTATCTTCTCTAATATTTGCTCGATTTTTATCTCCGATAGGTAAGATATAAAAAGTAATCACAAAGCTCTTCGTATCATTCTTTGTGATTCCATAATAACTTCTTCTACTACCATATAGTTAAGTTATTGTGAGGTGATTGTATATCTAGGTTGTTCTTCGGGAATATAAGATCGGATTATCAATTGGTTCCTGTGCACCTTGATTTATAAAAAGACGGAACAAAAACTTCGTAGGTATTTCTGTGGGAGACATATTTATCTATCAGAATAAACTTTTTTGTGGGAGACAGATTTGTTTATAAGTCTTCGACTTTGGGTCATAACAACTCTTAGTTGTGGGTGAGATCAGCTAAGGGAATCAAGTGCATAGAGTCCAGCTGGGATTCAGAGACGTAAGGAACGTAACTGTACCTTAATCGGTGTGAGACTTGGTTAGGGCTCAACTACATTCCAGTCCGAAGTTAACTTGTAGTAGGCTAGTGTATGTAGAGGGTTAATATAGTGTGGTGTTCAAAACTGGACTAGGTCCCATGGTTTTTTTGCATTTGCGGTTTCCCCGTTAACAAAAAATTTGGTGTCTGTGTTATTTCTTTTCCGCATTATATTTTCTATATAATTGAAATATCACAGGTTGTGCGTAGTTCCATCAATTGGTAAATCCAACCTTTGGTTGTTGATATAAATTGATTGACACTTGAACATTGGTCTTTGCTACCGTTCAAGTTATTTCTCATATCAATTAGGCTCACAGATTTCTATCTGTTGGATTGCGAATTATATTGAGAAATTAAGATATGACTCTTGGATATTTTTCTTTGATTGAGTCTGATTGTCTAGTTGATTCTCTTGAAATTATATTAGAGTTAGTGCATACAGATTGCCGAACAAAATATTGGGTGTGGTTGTTAGACCCCCGTTTTTTCACATATCTTAACTTATGTTTAGACTTGAGGTATAACCGGCCATAGCCTATGACATATTGTTAGAGCACTGCTCGGTTGAACTCGCAAGCGTTGCTATCTCAAGCTTGTTTTTCAAGTTTAGGTGTCAAACTATAAGTCTTGTTTTCTAGTCTACATATAGTTATGTCTCAGATTATGATAGAATGTGTAGTTGAGCTTTAGACTTCACGGCATTTATCGATTGAAGACGAAGATCTACTGAGGGGAGATTGGATGAAATTCATCAACGAAATGTATGTGGAGACTTGAACTCATCTATCACTCAAAAGTATATTCTATTCTATCTCCTATTGAGACTAATTCGTATAGCTATATAGACTTTAATATTATACGCATTTGATATTTCGAGATGAGTTTAACTCGCTTATATCTTTCTCGAAATATGTGTTGGAAAGATTTCTGCTTTAACTACGTTCATCATTATTCTTGACGAGTTTAGTTGGAAACAATTTATTTGTTGGAAACTAAATTATGAGTCAAAAGATGATCATGTGAAAATCGCCTTGTAATATCTTACATGATTTGTGTGAGACAGTCATTTGATGTAGACTCGGAATGTTTCGTATTGATCATTCAATAGCTTGAAAATTACTTATAAGCTAATAGTTTGTGTGAGACAGCTATTGTCTTCTTCTAAGGATGTTTCAACGATTGAAATGGGAGTTTAGAACAATTAACCATTGTCTGGATATAACACAGTATGCATACCCGTATGCAAACTGTTGTAAGAATAATTCAGGTCCGGGAACCAAGTATGCATACCCGTATGCGAACGGTTTTAACTGTCAAAGTCCGGGAACTAAGTTTGCTTACCCGTTTGCAAACTGTTTCACCTGAATGCGGTCTGGAACGACAGTATGCGTACCCGTTTGCGAACTATCAGAAAAGATACATTTATAAATTAAGGAATGCAATCTTTGCAAACCGTGGATAAAATGGTCATGAACTGATTCTTCTGAATCAATCCGATTTTGCTTCATTTGTGTCTTGTATACTTCTATGAGAATACAAACAATTGAACAACTCTATGAGTAACACAATTAGATTCACTTGATTATCATTTGATCTAGAAGTGTTAAGATGATTGTGTTTAATACAAAAGTGTTCATATGGCTAACTTCGATTAACTATTGTTGAGCCAACTCAATATACACGTATAGGTACGGTTACCTATATCTAAATGAAGGTATATTTCATTTGTGTGTAACAAGCTAAGAACATCTAACGGTGGAGATATATTTCTTTGGTTTTAAGCAAACTTATCTTGAATCTTAAATCAGATTTTCATCTAACGGTGAATATTGATTGCTTTGTTTAAAAGTTATCAAACCCTGATTTGAAGACTATATAAGGGAGAACTCTAGCAACTGGGAAACCTAATCCCCACACCTCTTGTGTGATACTAGTTGCGACTAACTGGGAAACCTAATCCCCACACCTCTTGTGTGATACTAGTTGCGACTAGAGTCGATTCTCCTTTAACCTAGGTTTTTCCTAAAACCATTATAGGTTAACGATTTAAAGACTTCATTGGGATTCTGAAGCCAAACCCAACTATTTTCTCTGTAGTTGCTTGTTCTGATCTTACTTGTTCTATCGTATCGAGTACTATCTTCTCTAAGATTTGCTCGAGATTTATCTCCGATAGGTAAGATATAAAAAGTAATCACAAAGCTCTGCGTCTCATTCTTTGTGATTCCATGATAACTTGTTCTACTAACATATAGTTAAGTTATTGTGAGGTGATTGATATTTCTAGGCTGTTCTTCTGGAATATAAGACCGGATTATCAATTGGTTCCTGTCCACCTTGATTTATCAAAAGACGGAACAAAAACTTCGTAGGTATTTCCGCGGGAAACAGATTTATCTATCAGAATAGACTTTTCTGTGGGAGACAGATTTGTTTATCAAGTCTTCGACTTTGGGTCGTAGCAACTCTTAGTTGTGGGTGAGATCAGCTAAGGGAATCAAGTGTGCAGAGTCCTGCTGGGATAGAGAGGCGTAAGGAATGCGACCATACCTTAATCAGTGTGAGACTGGTTAGGGCTCAACTACATTCCAGTCCGAAGTTAACTTGTAGTAGGCTAGAGTCTGTACCAGCTTAATACAGTGTGGTGTTCAAATCTGGACTAGGTGCCAGGGTTTTTCTGCATTTGCGGTTTCCTCGTTAACAAAACTTCTGGTGTCTGTGTTATTTCTTTTCCGCGTTATATTTGTTTATATAATTGAAATATCACAAATTGTGCGTAGTTCAATCAATTGGTAAATGCGACCTTTGGTTGTTGATTGAAATTGATTGACACTTGAACATTGGTTTTTGATACCGTTCAAGTTATTTCTCATATCAATCGGGCTCATAGATTTCTATCTGTTCGATTGCAGATTGTGTTGAGAAATTGAGATATAACTCTTGGATGTTTTTCCTTGATTTAGTCTGATTGTCTAGTTGATTCTCTTAGAATTATATTTGAGTTAGTCCATACAGATTTCCGAATGAAATATTGCGTGTGGTTGTTAGACCCCCGCTTTTTTAATTGGTATCAGAGCAGGCAAACACGTTTAAGACCTCATAAGTCTGTGTTTGTAGCAATTTGACTCTATGGACAGATGTACTATCTCAAACAACGCATCACCAGTACAAAAACGTTCTGACTTGGTTCAAAGCTTTGTTTTTCCTGAGAAATCTCTCACATCTTCTCCATTGTCTGAAACTGTGTATAACTGGGAAACACGCCTAGATGAGCAGTTAGATGCTCTTTCGGATGAAAGTGATTCAGACAATGGATACGATGTTGATGAGGAAGTATCGCAATACATCAAGCTTTTTGACCATCTCATACAGAAAAAGAAGTCAACATCTTGCTTGGCTGAGTTTCTGACCCCTCTCTGTCTAAAAAATGAGAAAACTCTTTAAAGGTTACGATTGTGTTTATAATCTCTTACAATACTTAAAGATCGTGAAGAAGATGTGCGTTCAAAGAATTCTGAATGTGAAAATCTTCGTCGAAATCTCTTTGTGCTGAAGATAAAACTTGCAGACTGAAGCAAGATATGACTCTCAACAAAATTGTTTCAGTGACAGAGAAAACGTTTTTCTTTCTAGAGAAAAATAATTGGAGACTGACCTAAATGCTTCCCTTAATAAGGTCATTCACTGGAAGAGAACTTGAAAAGGTTCAATGCTAGCTCGACAAAATTATCCACTATGCTGGGAGCATGTAAAAAGCATCGTGACACACGAGGTTTGGGTTATAAAGGAATAAATGCTCCTAGTTGTGGTAAGATCAATTTTGTATGTGCTAATGGCAATCTCCAGCTGAAAAATCTCACTGATGGCAAAAGTGAAAAATCACCTTTAGCGATAGAGGATTCAACAAACAACGGTTGTCTCCCTCCTAAAACAGATCATATGAGAAAGGTTAATAACATTCCGTATAGATGTTACTATTGCGGAAACAAGGGTCACCTTGAAAGGAGATGTCGTTTTTGTTTGCGGAATGAAAAAATTCATAACATTCTTATTTGGATGTCTAAGGAAGTAATCAAACCTGTTTCTCATGCTACTGGTCTTAAATGTCCAACTCTCAGACAAGGAAAGTGCTGTGATGAGCCAATTCTTGCCCATAAAGATAACACTAAGGCTTTCTACAATTGTAAAAAGGATTGTGTTTTAAGGACAAATGACTGTTTTAATCCAATGAGTAAGAAAAATTCTTCAAACTCTTCTTCCGTGGCTGAAGGAAGTCTTGGATCAAAAGTGTCAATCGTTCCTGAATATATTCATATCAATAATCGTGTTTCGGAACTCAAGACCAGTATAAATAGACTCAAGCGGAGCATTAAGAAGGAAAGGAAGACAGCAACTTCAGGTAATTCTTGTCCTACTTTTATTAATTCTCTTGAGGCTAACTCTATTGACTTCTCTGATGGTGTTCAAGGAAAAATTGTTGAGAATGTCAATACTCTTGATGAGCATTATGCTCATCAAATTACAACTTGTCTGCTTACTGCCGTGCGTCCTCTTTGAGACCGTGAGAGGATGCACATGATTCTCAAGAAGATATATTCTTCTTGACGAAGTGGTTTTTGTTGTATTTATTTTACTTAAAATAATGATCATCTTACTGTTGAACCTTTCTCCGGATAATTATTACTCTTGTAATATAAATGATCATTGACTCTTGAGATATTACTCTTTGTTGTTTGCTTTGAAAAAACTTCTTTTTGTTCTTCCTTTGAGACAATTGACTTGTTGTTTATCAACAAATGGCTTGTGCTCTAAATTTCTTTAGGGTGAGCTATTATGTCGAAAGTTTAGAACTTGTTGTTGATTTTTGTCAAAACATGCTTCTAAAATATACTCCATCAGTTCTTTGGTTCTGAACTTTGGTTCATAACCACGAACGTCCGTGCATCTGCTTCATGACCAAACGTACGGTTCCAATACTGTAAAGTTTGGAAAGATAAATGTGTGACTCTAGGTTTCCCTATGAAAAATACACACACATATATATATATATCAAGGATTATTTTTTTTCTGATATATGCTCGTTCCGTACCGTCAAGAATTCTCTTGTGATATCATGGAGTGCACAATGGATGGATGCAAAAAGGAAGACAAAGTTAAAGTTGGCAAAGTTATCGAGTTTCCTAAGAATCCTATTTTCATAACCTGCTATCATGCAGTTGATCATGAAAACAATCTTCCAGTTCAGATGTCATCTCAATTGGTTGGAAATCTTCTTCGAGATTTTAGGGTTGTACGTGAACAACTTGAAATTGCAACAAAGATTCTTGAGTTTCTGAAGACTGAACTGAAGAAAGCAACTGATGAACTTGGTTCTGTTCGATCTCTGGTTGCTGATTATGTTTAAAGTCCTTCAGTTTTGTTCTTCTTAAGTTTTTTTATGTCTAGGAAACTTCTTATGAGAATTTATTCTTGTGTTTTAAGAAGGATAACTAGGGTTTTGGAATAGCAAATATTGTGATTACACATATCTATTGCCAACGATTTTCATCTTGCAATGTTTTAGATTTATTTATTTAAATTCTAAGTTATTTGGAAGATGATTTTGCAGTATTAATCTTTATTGGTTTTATATATTGCAAAAATGTTATGTGATATGTGTGTTTACGTTCGTGAACTGTGATTGTCCCATATATGTCAAAAGTTAAGTCTATTATGTCTTTATGTAAATATTGACAAAAGATAGAATGGACTTTTCAATATTTCGCAGTATTGATCTTTCCCTGATCCACTTTTATATAAAAATACTGGATGGCTCCGTAAGTTTTCTTATGTTGAGCATTTCCGATTAAATTAATCATTAAGGTTCCCTTATGGTTAATTTAATTGAGTTTTCTGGATACAAATTCATGTTTCATGTAATTTGTTAATGTCCAAAGAAATCCTTATTTTCTTGTAAAAGTAAGATCGCTCTTGTTGTTCTTTCGGGAATGACATTTTATGGAGGGGGGGGTTCTTAATTGAACTTGTGCTTAATTTCCAAATCTTTGTGGGGAGTGTGGCTGTGGAATATTGTAGGAGTTATCTTGTATCTTTATAAACTCCTTGATGAATACACTAAGTTTCGACTATGTGAAATCATCTAAACAAAGTTTATATGTTCTCTTTTAGTCATGAAGTGTCTTTATGAGAATTTCATTATGATCCCGTTAATTTTCGTACCTTTGCCAATTTATATTGACAAAAAGGGGGAGAATTATTTTGTAGTTCACACTACACACATATGGTTTACGGATCATTATGAAATGGGGAGTGGTTTTCATTGTGAGATGAAGTATTGACTAAGGGGGAGTGATACATATCACCGTAGTATTCTTGTCAAAGTTGTGATATAATTGAACTTTGATGTTGTGTAATAATACTATGACATTTTATAACAATAATTAAGAACATCTGTTTTCTTATTGTTATAGCTACAGATCTTCAACAACTATGATGCTGAGTTGAACGCGTTCAAAATCACTGGAGTACTTGGAGTGATGAAGAATTCAAGGAATGTTTAAGAACCAAGGAAATCAAGCATTTGGATGAGAAGCTACAAAGTTTATTTATTTTATAATCCATAAGTGTTGATAGTTTTGTCTCTAAAATTGACAAAGGGGGAGATTGTAAGAGCATTGCTCGGTCAAACTCGCAAGTGTTGCTATCTCAAGCTTGTTTTTCAAGTTTAGGTGTCAAACTATAAGTCTTGTTTTCTAGTCTACATATAGCTATGTCTCAGATTAGGATAGAATGTGTAGTTGAGCTTTAGACTTCACGGCATTCATCGATTGAAGACGAAGATCTACTGAGGGGAGATTGGAGGAACTTCATCAACGAAATGTATGTGGAGACTTGAAATCATCTATCACTCAGAAGTATATTCTATTCTATCTCCTATTGAGACTAATTCGTATAGCTATATAGACTTTACCATTATACGCATTTGATATTTCGAGATGAGTTTAACTCGCTTATATCTTTCTCGAAATATGTGTTGGAAAGATTTCTGCTTTAACTACGTTCATCATTATTCTTGACGAGTTTAGTTGGAAACAATTTATTTATTGGAAACTAAATTATGAGTCAAAAGATGACCATGTGAAAATCGTCTTGTGACATCTTACATGATTTGTGTGAGACAGTCATTTGATGTAGACTCGGAATGTTTCATATTGATCATTCGATCACTTGAAAATTACTTATAAGCTAATAGTTTGTGTGAGAAATATGTTGTTATCTTCTAAGGATGTTTCAATGATTGAAATGGGAGTTTAGAACAATTAACCATCGTCTGGATATAGCACAGTATGCATACCCGTATGCAAACTGTTGTAAGAATAATTCAGGTCCGGGAACCAGGTATGCATATCCGTATGCGAACGGTTTTAACTGTCAAAGTCTGGGAACTAAGTTTGTATACCCGTTTGCAAACTGTTTCACCTGAATGCGGTCTGGAACGACAATATGCGTACCCGTTTGCGAACTTTCGGAAAAGATCAAAGTCCGGAACTTAAGTTTGCGCTACCCGTTTGCAAACTTATGAGGTTAAGTTCTAAAATCGGTGAAGTATGATTTAATACTCATGAACAAATACATTTATAAATTAAGGAATGCAATCTTTGCAAACCGTGGCTAAAATGTTCATGAACTGATTCTTTTGAATCAATCCGATTTTTCTTCAATTGTGTCTTGTATAATTATATGAGAATATAAATAATTGAACAACTCTATGAGCAATACAATTAGATTCATTTGATTATCATTTGATCTAGAAGTGTTAAGATGAATGTGGGTAATACAAAAGTGTTCATATGGCTAACTTCGGTTAACTATTGTTGAGCCAACTCAATATACACGTTTAGGTACGGTTACCCATATCTAAATGAAGGTATATTTCATTTGTGTGTAACAAGCTAAGGCCATCTAACGGTGGAGATATATTTCTTTGGTTTTAAGCAAACTTAGCTTGAATCTTAAATCAGGTTTTCATATAACGGTGAATATTGATTTATTTCAAAGTTATCAAACCCTGATTTGAAGACTATATAAGGGAGAACTCTAGCAACTGGGAAACCTAATCCCCACACCTCCTGTGTGATACTAGTTGCGACTAGAGTCGATTATCCTTTAACCTAGGTTTTTCTTAACAAAAGGTATGTGGATACTAAAACTCATCTATCACTTGGAAAGTCTATTTCTACTCTATCTCCTATATTGAGACAAAATTCGTATTACTATAGTTTTCGATTATGCACATTTGAGATTTCGAGCTGAGTTTAACTCGCTTACACATTTCTCGAAATATGTGTTGGTAAGCTTTCGCTTCAACCAAGTTCATCTTATATTCTTGACGAAAGTCAAAAGATGATCATATGAAAATTGCCGAGTAACATCTTACATGGTTTGTGTGATACAATCATTTGGTGTAGACTTGGAATGTTTCGTTATGATTATTTCAATAACTTGAAAATTGCTTTGATGCTAATAGTGTGTGAAAACGGCTATTGTCATCCTCTAAAAAAGTTTCAATGATTGAAATAAGAGTTTAGAACACTTAACCAACATTGGATTATAAACATGTTGTGCACTCTTGCATATGTGTGATCCATGTCCGAGAACCATAGTATGCATACCCGTATGCGTACCTGTTGGTTTTAGAAGTCCGGGAACCTAAGTGCGCTTACCCATACGCATACTGGTGTAGGTTTGTGATTGGAAATTTTTGCTGGGTTTGGAGGTATGCGTACCCGTTCGGATACTGGCAAAAACCAAACTTCGTCCGACTATTTCAAGTATGCGTACCCGCTTGCATACTTGAATGGTTAAAGTTCTAAAATCGGTTGTGACATGAACAAATACATTTATATAATAAGGAATGTATTCTTTGCAAACCGCGGCTATAATGTTCATGAATTGATTCAAGTGAATCAAACCGATTTTGCTTCAATTGTGTTCTTGTATACTTCTATGAGAATATAACAATTGAACAACTCTTTTACTAGTTTCATTTGAACTAGTTATAGTTAAGATAAATAAGGTTGATATGAGAGTGTTCATATAGCTAACCTCGGTAAACTACTGTTGAGCCAACATGGTGTACATGTTTAGGTACGGTTACATAAACCTAAATGAGGGTACATTTAATTTGTGTATAACAAGCTAAGTTCGATCTAACGGTTAAAAGATATTAGCTTGTATCTAATCAGGTTTTCATCTATCGGTGAATATTGAATGCTTTGTTACCAAGGTAACTAAGATTGCAAACCATGATTTGAAACTATATAAAGGAGAACTCTAGCAACTGGGAAACCTAATCCCCACACCTCCTGTGTGATACTAGTTGCGACTAGAGTCGATTCTCCTTTAACCTTAGGTTTTTCACGAAACCCTGTAGGTTAACAACTTAAAGACTTCATTGGGATTATGAAGCAAGACCCAACTATTTTCTCTGTAGTTGCGTGTTCATATCTTGCCTTGTTCTATCGTATTAAGTATTATCTTCTCTAAGATTTGCTCGAAATTGATTCTCCGATAGGCAAGATTAAAAGTAGTCACAAATATCTTCGTCTCATCGTTTGTGATTCCACAATATCTTGTTTCGCTACCATACGATTAAGATTATTGTGAGGTGATTGATAATACTAGGCTGTTCTTCGGGAATATAAGTCCGGTTTATCAATTGGTTCCTGTGCACCTTGATTTATTAAAAGACAGAACAAAAACTCGTAGGTATTTCTGTGGGAGACAGATTTATCTATTCCAATAGACTTTTCTCTGTGAGAAAGATTTGTTTATCAAGTCTTCGACTTTGGGTCGTAGCAACTCTTGGTTGTGGGTGATATCAGCTAAGGGAATCAAGTGCATAGAATCCTGATGGGGTTCAGAGACGTAAGGAGCGCAACTGTACCTTGATCAATGTTAGATTTATTAGGGATCAACAACATTCTAGTCCGAAGTTAATTGGTAGTAGGCTAGTGTCTGTAGCGGCTTAATACAGTGTGGTGTTCAAAGATGGACTAGGTCCTGGGGTTTTTCCGCATTTGCGGTTTCCTCGTTAAAAAAACTTCAGGTGTCTGTGTTATTTCTTTTCTGCATTATATTTTGTTATATAATTGAAATATTACAGGTTGTGCGTTGAATCGATCAATTGGTAAATCCAACCTTTGGTTGTTGATTGAAATTGATTGATCCTTGAACATTGGTCTTTGGTACTGTTCAAGTTATTCCTCTTATATTCAATCGGGCTCGCAAATTCCTATTTGGTGATTGCGGATTGAATTAAAAGATAGAGATATAAAACTCCTTGATATACTTTTCTCTAGATTGAGTCTGACTGTCTAGTTGATTCTCTTGAAAGTATATTGGAGTTTGTCTATTCAGATTGCCAAACGAAATATTCAGTGTGGTTGTTAGAACCCCGGTTTTTCAAAACTTAGTTGTAATTGGTCACAAGCGACCTTTGGGAAGCAAGGTGTAACCGGTCACAAGCTACTTCGGTAAGAAAGGTGTAACCGGTTACAAGCTACTTTGTGGAGCAAGGTGTAACCGATTACAACCTATCTTGGGAATCATGTTATAACTGGTCACAACATATTTTGGAGTGATGATTTAATAGGTTCAATTAGCAAAACCAAGTAACCATGGTTCACATATTTCTTCATGATGTGTTTTAATTAGGGTTTAGGGTTTGCAAAGATGAGAAGCTTCTAGATGTCGACATTATTTTAACATGTACATAACTCTTATCATTAATTGTTCAAAGATATTCCTTGATGCTCAAGGTGAGCCTGGTCCGAAATATTGAAAAGCATTTAATTATGATTTTCATCATAGTTTTAATGACCAGCAATTAAAGCATATCCTCTTTAAAATATTATTAGTTAATGTGCTAGATTAATAATAGAAGTTTTTTATGAGTGTTTTCGGAAATATTGGTTAACATTAAATGGAAATAGGAAAACCGAAATTAGGTACTTTATTGCATATCTTGAGAATATTTTCGGTTTTGGAATTTCCTTGTTGTCCAAACAACCTTGGTCTATAAATACTTGAGTTTGCATTTCTTGCAAACTATCCTAAGAGCTAGGCAAACTTCATTCTTGTTGTTTCTGGTGGAGCCGTCTATCCGAAGAGGAAAATACCCTACTTAGGCGAAATCTCTTACGACCGCTCGTTTAAAGACTTCTGTGGGATCAAGAATCTCTACGAGTACCATTGGTGGGAAACTAGATAATTGCATTGTTATTAGTTTTCAATTATTGATTTGATTGACTAACGGTTGTTGAAACTTTGATTGCACCTAGTTTGTTTATTCTTGAGAACCTTCTCTTCTGATATAAGACTCACTCAAACTAGATCAAAGTATTGACGGGATCTTTAGAACCATCTTCGGATCTAAGGACATCTACTTTGATATTTAGAACCATCTTCGGATCTAAAGACATCTTGTGATAATCCATTGTTAACAGACTCCGTTCTGTGTGTGATTAATCACAAGAGGATTCTAGTTGTGTTGTGCAGGTTAATGAAGGCAATAGAAGATTTGAAGATGAAGAAGAATTTTTATTAGTTTTGGTATCTCCTGGATTTAGTGCACTAACCTTGATCAGCTGGGATCCAACTAGAATCGTGTTTATATTTGATAGACTTGATTGGTTAGTTGTGTGAGATCATCATCGCCTTATAGTTTCTCTTTAAGATCTATATTGATTGATTGCGAATCTAGAATTTTATTATTTTTGTAATCAAAGTTTAGATTGATCTAACCAGACAAAAGAGTTTACTAGCTTAAACGGAAGAGCCTTTGTGAAAAACTCACATATCTTCTAGCAAGATTGATTAAAGTGGTTACCAAACAGATTCTTCCTTTGTTGTTTGGAATACGATCCTAAGGACTTGCTATTCACGTGCATGACTCTAGAAGTCGAAGGCGCAGGGATACTGAGGAAACTAAGTAGCTAGGGGTAGTCTACTTGGTCTCAACTATACGAATTTGGTATTAGATTTTGTATAGCGGCTTAATTATGAGAGTATTCAAAATTGGACTAGGTCCCGAGGTTTTTATACATTTGCGGTTTCCTCATTAACAAAATCTTGCTGTGTCATTTACTTTGTTTTCCGTATTATAATAATTATTATAATTAAGTAAATTACACACGTATATTAACTCTGAAACGCTTGATATTGATCCTATAGAGTTTCGGTTTAATACTGTACCTATTATCAAGTGCACACTTTTTTGTCATATCGTATCGATCTTGAATCCATAGTCAATCACACAAGTGATCTTGTTGTTGTATTGTCTCGATCTCGTATCCATAGACGATCACACGAAGTGTGAACCGAAGTTGTTTTATTTTCTCTACTTTGGTCATAGATGATCACACTCGATAAAGGACTTATAGGTGGATAAATAAAAGATTGTGGTGTATTTGGTTACCTTCGTCTTTTCAATTGGTATCAGAGCGGGAAAACAGGAAAAGATCTAACAATCTGTGTTTGGTGCGACCCAACCTATAAGAATGAATTCTAATTCTCATGAATCGATTTTAGTTAACGTACCGCCAAGGTTTGACAGGACTAACTATCTGTGGTGGAAATCTGCTATGAAAACTTTTCTTCAATCACGTGACTTTAATACTTGGCTATTAGTCAGTGATAGATATAATCATCCGAAAGTAGAAGGATCGGAAACTTAGTTTAAAAACTTGGTTGATTATACAAGTGAGGAAAAGGAATTTACAAAGAAGAATTCAGATGGTTTGAATGCTATTATACATGCTGTAAGCCGAGATCTGCAACATCATGTGTCTACATGCCAAACTTTAAAGGAAGCTTGGGATAATCTTCAGATCGTATTCGAAGGTAATACATCAGAAAAGGAAGCTAGACTTCAAACCCTCACTTATGATTGGGAAAACCTTCTTATGGATGATAACGATGCTTTTGAAGAGTTTCATGTCAAACTCTTTGAGATAGTTAATGCTTCTTTCTCTCTTAGAAAGACTATTTCTGAAAAAGATAATTCTCAGATCATTGCCATGTAGATACGAATCTAAGAAACATGCAATCATGGAAGCAAATGATCTTTCAACTCTCTCTTGGAGCACACTTGTTAGAAAGTTAAAGATCTTTGATCATGAATCTCAATCTATTCAAGCTAAAGGAATCGCTTTTAAAGCTGAATAATCTCCAAAAGCTCATGTGGAGAAAAATAGATTGATATATGATTCCGATGAACTGATTGCAGAAGATTCAGACGATGATGATGAATTAACATTATCATTGATTACGAGACAATTTTGAGATCTCTTAAAGAAAAGAAATAAGAGATTCGTAAAAGATACTCATCGAACTTCTCGTCCTCATGACCGTGTTCAATCAAGAATAGAAAAGATCAAGAAGAAGATGACGAATATCAGCCTCAGTGCTTCAAATGTAAAGGTTTTGGTCACTTGGGTAAAGACTGTTCTAATTTAAGGAAATAAACTGGAAGTAAGGCATTAGCTGTAACTCTAGATGATACCTCAGGTTCATACAACTCTGAAGATGAGGACACAACTAATATTGCACTAATTGTTAGTTTAAGTTCTCCATGTTCCATTAGTGATTTAACCATTTTAAAAATGGATACGTCTTCCGATGTTCAAAATCCTACTAACGGTACAAAGAAAAATAAGACAAAGTGCAAAACTATCTTAAATCCAAGGATTGCTAAGATGCTCTTGCAAGATTCCAACCAATCTCTGCAAACTTCAAAGTTTCGGGGTAACAAGAGAGTAAATAAGAATCATACTTCGCTAGTTCAAGAATATTCTGCATATTCTAAATCCCATAATGAGAGGAAATCTCATACTAATACAACCTAATCGGTATTATATTGCATCCTCACCTTGTGTGAAGTTTGTGTGTGAGGAAGCAAAAAAATCAAGGCACTTATGTGTATATTTTGGGAATAAAGTCTAGTAATTGAAAATACATTTAAAAAATATTCATATCTTTAGGAATATTATTTTCGGTAGTATGAGCAATATTATAAAGGATTTTTCTCATCCTCTGGTCATTTCTTGTCCGAACTATGAGTCAGGATTCAATGTCGTCTCTTGCAAAGGTGCTTGATCTAAAAGAGTTCTTTAAGAATAAGTCTGCACCATCTCTTGATGCTAAGAAACCGAAGAGAAAGATAAAAAAGAGAGATTGGCTTAGCAAGAAGGAAATAGAGAATATACTGAAGAAAGATCAGTGCATTGAGATGTTGACACAATTCTGTGTTCAATCTAAGACAGAATTATATGTCCTTGCAGAGTCCTTCACTAAAACTTCATAACTGCAAGAAATTATGGTCAAGCAACAAGGTTATCTTCTTGAAGAGATTCACAAGATCAAGATTGAGAATAATAACCTACCTTCCGCTAGTACTGATATGAAGGATTAAGTTGCTCATGGAAGAAAAATAAGATTAAGTTCTTATTTAGGAGAATGAATTGTATAAATTCTATTTTAATAAAACTATCAATATTTATTATGAATGAATAAAAATTATTTTATAATCTTTGTTTCATTATTTGATAGTTTCTGATTGCATTGACTGTGTAAATATATTTGCTTTCGGTTATGAGATGTTTTTGTTTCGGTTTTTATTAACCTAAAAATATTCGATCTCATATTGTGATGCCCTTATGATTTGTGTGGCTTTTTGATTTAGCGGGATTAAGTTCTAGCCCATGTTGGTAGGCTTTATCAAAGGATCATAAGGTGTTCCGCTTGAAACTTATGTGTGAAAAGTCACAATATGTTGACATCAATTTATGTTTACATAAGTTGTGCTTAGCATAACATATGAGTTTCGGGTTTCAACTTTTGCTATTGGCACGCATTAGTTAAAACCGATTCAACCTTTCTCAGGTAAAGGTTGCTTTTTTGTTGTTGTTCTTTTGTTCTTGCGAGAGGATGACAACACACAAGGGGAGAGTTCTTATTTGAACTTGCTCTTAATGATATATCTTTCTGGGGAGAAGTGGCTGCGGAAAATGAGGTAACGATTCTTATTTGTTAGTTAATCGTTTTTCCTGTTTAAGAAAAGCCTGATTATATTGCATATATTTTGCTTTTTCTTAACAAAATTTCGGTACAATTGATATATTCCATTATTGTGTATGGATTGGTTTATATGATTCAATTGTTTCCGGTTAAGAAAAACTGTGTCAATTTATTGACTTATGATTTGGTATCTTCATTATTGTTTGGTATAAAGTGTTTTTGCTTAATGAAATTATGTGCAAATTGTGGTGCTTACAATGATTTTATTTGTTTCAATTGCTTCCGGTTGAGAAAAATAATGGCAATTCAATTTTTTTTATTTGTATCTATTGTTTTTAGCTTAACAAAAATTGTGGAGTCATTTGTTTAGTCCATTTGATTCCGGATGAAAGAAGCTAAGTTAATTCTGATCTTAGTTAGACTTATCAAATGGAGGACTCGGTTATTCAAGTCTAACTGAAATCCTTATATCTAACGAAAGAGTAAAGCAATTGAATAACATATTATCATGTTGTGTAGTATTTCATACTACAAAGAGGGAATAACAAAGATGTTCGGATTGAATATTTACCTAGCTTGCCTTTAGGGGGAGTAAAAGCTTTTGTTATTCAAATGTCAACAACGTCATTTATTTTTGAATATATGCAGGTTATTGTGCTTATTGAAACTTGGAATCAAGCATATGAAGAATGAATTACTTTGTAATTTGTTTGTCTAGATTATAAAACAAAGTCTAGACAAGTTAGGCATGATAAAGAACGCTCCGGATTTATTCTTGGGAAAGCTAAATCGATGGTTGTGGTTGTTTACATCATTATTGTATTATTAATTTCTTATAATAAATATTTTATTAATCTCTCATTATGAATGTCTTATAATTATCATAATAAATATACTTTCATTAATAAATAATAAATTTGTTAATAAGGAAATAACTTGTAAAATTCTCCTTCCAACCCTTTACATTTTTCCAAATATATAACTTTATTAAATAGATAATAAATTTTTTAATAATCATATCAATAGAAATTAGGGATGACCGAGATGGTGTTTGTGAGTGGTGGTGCATGGATCCGGTGACAATAGTGTTGGTGGTGGAAAAGGTAGTGGTAATGGGTGGTTCTGGTGGTGGTAGTGCAGGTTCGGTGTGGTAGTGGGCAAATGTTTATTGTATATCGTCAGGACACAAATAACATTATTACGGAAGTTGTGGTTGAATTTTTTAATATGAAAATAAGTTGGTAATAAAATAAATTTTTTTGGTATAAGACAGCAATTGGTCCCGAAAAACAACCCGAAAAAATCGAATGATAATAGGATAATGGATCTATCATTGGGATAGTAAAGGTTTTCAGTTGGTCCCACTAAATGTTTCACTCGGTGTTTTCTTCGAGACAGATATTTCGGTCAACCTAGAAATTCTCCAAAAGAAAACATAATAATTAAAAAAACATGTAGAACAAGTGTTAGTTTATATAGAGCCAACACAAAAATAAAAAGGGTTAAAATTGGCATAATCTTTTTAACTTATTATGGATACCGTGCCGTTACGGCAAGGGTGAAATTCTAGTCTCCATATATAATAGAGCTTTGTCACTGAAATTGACAAAGGGGGAGATTGTTAGAGCATAGCTCGGTTGAACCCACCAACCGTTGGTATGTCAAGTTTGGTTATCATATTTTAGTATCAAAACTCATCTAGAGTCGCTTGATTAAATACTAGAGTCAACTTCGTTTAGGTTAGACTAGAAAGTCTAGGAATGTTGAGACATACACATATTACTCTGAAGACCCGAATAGTGAGAAGAAGTAACGACTACAATGAAGACATCATCCTTCCACTTGAGATTAGTAATATTGACTTGATCTTGTTTCCATTCCAAACATATCTTTCAAGTCGTGATATATTAAAAACATAACATGCGAAGCTGTATATATTTGTATATAATACTCTAGTGATGAGACTTGGTCATAACAGTATGATCAAAGTGTCAAGGAAACATATTACGAAGTATAAATGCTTATCTTTTGGAACTTCGTAAATACGACATCGACATAATCTATTATATTTAGTTACTTGATTATGTGTGCATTATATAGGTGTGATTTCATCCTAGAAAACTATGTATTATTACATTAGTTTAAGGAAGTAGATGTATAAACTTGTTTTCATAATCGAAAGGGAAATCGTGATTGGTCATGTTCTTTATTGAATATCTTTTGGATGACCAAAGGAAGATGACAATGGTAGAACCTATCTTAACTTATGTTGAGGCTTGAGGTATAACCGACAATAGCCTATGACATATAGCTAGTTGTATTCGGTCACAAGTTACTTTGGAAATCAAGGTGTAACCGATCACAAGCTATATTGGAATGCAAGTTGTAACTGGTCACACGTTACTTTGGAATTCAAGGTATAACCGGTTACAAGATGAATTGGGAAATTAGTTCTAATCGGTCACAAGCTACCTTTGGGAAGCAATGTGTAACTAGTCACAAGCTACTTCGGGAAGCAGGGTGTAACCGGTTACAAGCTACTTTGTGGAGCAAGGTGTAACCGATTACAACCTATCTTGCGAATCATGTTATAATCGTTTACAACATATTTTGGAGTGATGGTTTAATCGGTTCCATGGGCAAAACCAGTATCCATGGATCACATATTTCTTCATGGTGTGTGTGAATTAGGGTTTAGGGTTTGCCAAGATGAGAAGCTTCTAGATGTCGACATTATTTGAACATGTACATAACTCTTATCATTAATTGTTCAAAGATATTCCTTGATGCTCAAGGTGACTCTGGTCCGAAATATTGAAAAGCATTTAATTATGATTTTCATCATATATGTTTTAATTACCAGCAATTAAAGCATATCCTATGGAAAATATTATTAGCTAAAGTGCTAGACTAATAATAGAAGTTTTCTTTGAGAGTTTTCGAAAATATTGGTTAACATTAATTGGAAATAGGAAAACCGAAATTAGGTACTTTATTGAGTATCTTGAGAATATTTTCGGTTTTGGAATTTCCTTGTTGTCCAAACAACCTTGGTCTATAAATACTTGAGTTTGCATTTCTTGCAAACTATCCTAAGAGCCAGGCAAACTTTATTCTTGTTGTTTCTGGTAGAGCCGTCTATCCGGAGAGGAAAGTACCCTAATTAGGCGAATTCTCTTACGACCGCTCGTTTAAAGACTTCTGTGGGATAAAGAAGCTCTACGAGTACCGTTGGTGGGAAACTAGATAATTGGATTGTTATTAGTTTTTGATTATTGATTTGATTGACTAACGGTTGTTGAAACTTTGATTACACCTAGTTTGTTTATTCTTGAGAACCTTCTCTTCTGATATAAGTCTCACTCAAACTAGATCAAAGTATTGACGGGATCTTTAGAACCATCTTCGGATCTAAAGACATCTTGTGATAATACACTGTTAACAGACTATGTTCTGTGTGTGATTGATCACAAGAGGATTCAAGTTGTGTTGTGCAGGTTATTGAGGGAAATAGAAGATTTGAAGACGAAGAAGAATTCTTATTAGTTTTCGTATCTTGTAGATTTAGTGCACAAACCTTGATCAACTAGAATTGTGTTTATCTTTGATAGACTTGATTGATTAGTTGCGTGAGATCGGCATCACCTTATATTTTCTCTTTGAGATCTATATTGATTGATTGCGAATCTAGAATTTGATTAGTTCGGTAATCAAAGTTTAGATTGATCTAACCAGACAAAGGAGTTTATTAGTTTAAATGGAAGAGCCTTTGTCAACAACTCACATATCTTCTAGCAAGATTGATTAGAGTGGTTACCAAACAGATTCTTCCTTTCCTGTTTGGAATACGATCCTAAGAACTTGTTATTCATGTGCGTGACTCTAGAAGTCGAAGGCGCAGGGATACTGAGGAAACTAAGTATCTAGGGGTAGTCTACTTTGTCTCAACTATACGAAGTTGGTATTAGATTTTGTATAGCGGCTTAATTCTGAGAGTATTCACAACTGGACTAGGTCCCAGGGTTTTTCTGCATTTTCGGTTTCTTCGTTAACAAAATCTTGCTGTGTCATTTACTTTGTTTTCCGCATTATAATTTTTATTATAATTAAGTAAATTACACACGTACGTTAATTTCGTAACGTTTGATATTGATCATATAGTGTTTCGGTTTAATACCGTACCTATTATAAAGTGCACACTTTTTGTCGTATCATTTCGATCTTGAATCCATAGTCAATAACACAAGTGATCTTGTTGTTGTATTGACTCGATCTCGAATCCATATACGATCACACGAAGTGTGAACCGAAGTTGTTGTATTGTCTCGACTTTGTCCATAGACGATCACACTCGGTAAAGGACTTATAGGTGGATAAATAAAAGATTATGATGTATTTGGGTACCCTCATCTTTTCACTTTGCATCTATGTGTATTACATGGAAGTATGATCTCAATTATTTTTATTTAATATCCTTATTAATCAAGATGATTATCCTTATCAATATATTTAATAATCAAGAATAAGATTTTTTTCCTAATTAAATTAAACGTAAAATGAATTTAGATTTTGATTATATTTTTGGTTGAGCTTGGCTTGATTAAATATGTATTAGCTAGTTTCAGTGACCATGTCAATATGCTCTCCTCTATACGAATAAGTCTCTCCCTGGTTCCTAAATTCATCTTAGATTAGAGCCTTTGTCAAGTACATTATGAACTCTAATACGGTACAAACACAAATCAAAACTTCTGAATCTTTTTTGAACACTATTTTATCTTTCAATTTTTCGCATTTCAATTATGTTTTCAGTGTAATATCTTATACATGCATCTCATGCAAATTTTTCCATCCATACAAATGATCCACTACAACTCATAATTCTACCTCCAATGAAGCTTAATTCAATAATTTTTTTCTCTAGAATCATAAAACAATCTCTGACAAAGTAAAAACGATCTCTATATGTTTCATGTGGTGATGAAAAAGAAGATTCCTAGTAAATATAAGTAGCACCAATGTTATCACGACAAACAATATGAGAAGATAAAAGAGGAAATCTAATTTCAGTAAATAAAGATTGTACTTAATCATCTTACTGTTCTTTGAATTAAAAAAATTGGATCAGTTTTAAAATATAAATTTAATCTTGATTTTAGCAGCTACATGGTCCCTGAAAAAGTAAAAAAAAATCTCTATATGTTACATACGCTGATGAAAAGAGGATTCCTAGTGAGATATATAAGTAACACCAATGTTCTCTGAAAATCATAAAAATTCTCATCTACTTTGAAGTTTTCTTTTCGGCAAATCACCATCTACCTGAGTTTATTCAAGAACCAACATCTTCGGCTCCAATTTTGGGTCCTTTACTTTTCACCTGGAGTCAACGAGATCAACTACTTTTATCTTAGTTCAAACAATAATACTAAAACATGCTATAAAACTACAAATTAATACGTTTCCTTTTTCAGCTTTTGTTTATTCTTTTGAAACCTATCAAACTCTTTATAATTAGCCTATACAACACAGTTACATCTAAATGTGATCAAGGATGAGAATTATGATCGAGGAATCCTTCTTCTACTAAACAATCATCAAAATATATTCTTCATTAATCACAGATTATCACCAACCGTAAAATATCAATAAATTATGATATCCCCTAATTTCCTAATGTCACTTCATACGGAAGCGATCTACTACCAGGTTATATTCGTCTAAGCCACCAATAATAAGCTCTCAAGGTGTAACCTAATTGAATACTTTAGGTTTTCTAAATTAGGTTGATCCTAGCATCAAACATATAATCTCAGTATGTTTACTAGTGTAGGCGATTGCTCCACATAATCCCTCGCAAGGTCTCACGCGTTTTCTACTAGTGTAATGAGTTATTCAACAATTACATATATTTGAACTCTTTACTAGCAATGGATCAATCAAGAAACTGATTTAGTTGGCCACCTAGAACAATCAATCATAAATAATCATCAAAGTAGAAACAAACGATAATCATGTGAAGGAATTAAAATAGATTCATATTGTAAATCAAATCATGTTTAGAACTTAGAATTTATCCTCAATCAAATAATAGTTTAGCTACTCATGGATTTATTAAAATCCATGATATACATATAAGATAATTAAAGAGAAACATATACGATGTTGGTATAACTCCAAGACCATAGGGTTCGCTCCTTGTCTTTTTTTCTCCTCTTCAAAACCTTGATAAAATGTGTTTTAAGAAGTCTTCGATGTACCCTTAAATAACCCTCATCATACGACTTTGCCCACTTCAAAACCAAGTTTTCTCCCTTTAAAAACTGATTTTGTAGCTTTTTCCACGTGGGATCGGTCCTAGAATCAATATAAAGCTGTCCACGTTCTTTTTTTGTTTGCTCTGTCTCTTCATTCTCTACGATATAGAGCTGAATACTTCTAAATTTGATCAAATTCCACCTGGTCACCGGTTCATCTTCAATTCTATGTCCATTTCGGCATTCTTTTAGCTCCTTTTTGGATGATTCTACCTACCCGAGACAAACAAGAGAAAACTTATATTCAAGAAATATATAAAATACAAGCATGCAACTGATATCAAAAGTATAGTAAATTATGCACTTATTAGTTGGAAGGTGATAAACAGAAGAAGAATAACCAGATTAATGTTGAGATACATTAGCAGAATCAGTTATGGGACTTGGATTTGTTTCGAATTCATCCTAGAATCCTCTGAAATAAAAAGACCAAGCAAATCATTACTAGAAATTTTATCAAGATTCTTCAGAACTTGAGTGCTGGCACTAGGTTTGAAAGAATTGAACTCATTCTCTCAAAATCATTCATACACTCATTCAATTGAATGAGTATCCAACAGTCTTCACTAGGAGGCTGAAGATGTGCCACCCACCCAAAAGGCTGAAGTTGTGCCGCTCATGGTGTTGAAACGGCTGATGTTCAGCCTCTTGAAGAGATTTTTAGCATTATATCGGTTTAAATTCCTTGACGCGGGTCCCACGGGAATTTATTAATAATTTTATAAAAAATACCTAAGAGGCACATGTTCAGCCGCTTGGTCTCTAGTTTTACTCTTCCATGGTCCAAATTTTACTCTTCAAGCTAGTCCCTCATTGGGTTTGACATTGAATAAGTGTTCTTAACACTCATTCCATAGCCCTTGCTCTTAGAGAAACAATAAGTTAAGAACAAATAAGGAATTGTTTCTGCAATAGGATTTCAAAGTCCGCAAATTTCTGAAGTTTGGATTCCTCTCTTCTCTAGATTATCTCTAATCCCGATTTTGTTTAAAATTGTCTGCTAAATGAAGAAACATTTCTTCGTGGGAATTTTAGGAAACCAAACAAAACTACTAGGTAAATAAGAGGTATTTTCAATCAGTTACGACAAGTCCTATGTAATCATCAAATCAAAATATTTGGGCAAACACGTTTTTCCACTATGGAAATCTACTCAAAATGATCATAATTAATAATTTGGTTCCCACTACCGATTTTTTTATATAATATTTTTTTTAAAGAATATAATATAGTTAAAGGTTTAATATAATATCATAAAGCTAAAAGTTTTAATATATTAAAATTAAAAAGTATATAATAATGTTTATTATATTGTTAAAAGTTAGAAAAGTTGGAATAGTATGACATAAAGATGTAGTATGCGGGTTTGGTATGGACGCTCGCTGCCGCACGAGTTAACAAGAGATGCGCGGTCCTTCATGGACAACAATGGGCAAATCAATGCATTTTTCTCTTTTGTTCATATCAATGATCTCATAGTGGGATCAAAATGGGGCTCCGCATCAGCAAGGAACACAACAAAGCCCTCCTTATGAAGAGAATCTGGAACATCCATGAGAAACCAAACTCGGTAGTGGATTTACTGTACAACGAGAAATACCTTAAACATCAACGCATCCTTCAAAACATCCCTCCTCCCCCCTCTTCCATAAGCCCCCAATGGAGACAATTGGCGTCCCTCATACCCACTTTCAAAAAACACATCTTCCACCAAATAGGAAACGGTTAAAATACCTCTATCCAAGCAAACTGGATCCCACACATCGAAAATAACATTGACCCTTCTCTTTGCTACCCCATACAAACGGTCGTTGATATCATCGACCCTTCAACTAGATCCTGGGATCATGGAAAACTGGATATCTTTCCTCCTCCCACAGTGCAGAGAATCGTCAATCTTCACCTTCCAAAAGAAAACCTGCCAGACAAAATAATTTGGCCTTTCACAAAATCAGGGAAATACACAACCGCATCAGGATACAAATGCCTAACAGACACCTCGGATTAGCAGCAACACCGACCGCTACCACCATCCAACTACCTTTGTACATTACCATATCCACCAAAAGTTCAGCTTTTCTTGTGGAAAGCACTTAACGAGGGTCTACCAACCCTCCAAATCCTTAACCGAATCCACCTTACCAACTCAAACATATGCCCCCAATGTAAATCAGATCCTGAAACAGCAATACACATCCTACTACATTGTTCCATCGCTACAGATACGTGGAACCTCCTTCTCCCCCGAATGTCCACTCCACAAAACCCCCTCCAAGGTGTACCTTCTTCTGTAAACCGTCAAACAACTATAGCCCAGCTCATTCAAACTAAAACCCGAAATGAAGCCACTACAACATTTTGTTTCCTTTTCTGATCCCTTTGGTTAGCCCGAAATGATGTAGTTTACAACCAAAAGCAAGCAAACCCGGCAACCATAATGCAGATGGATATCAATCTTCAACAAGAATATACTTGGGATCAACACAGCCTCCCACCGGTGGTACCTGGCATGGAATTACCATCAAACCCAATGCACAGGACCCCAAACTCAACCACAATTTTGGTGGGATGGAACAAACCTCACACAGACTGGATAAAGATCAACACAGATGGAGCGGATAGAGGACATCCGGGTCTCGCAGGAGCAGGTATCATTTGCAAAAACGAACAAGCTATCGCAATCTTAGCAATTGCACAACCGCTAGGCATAACCACCGCCTTCATCGCCGAAACTTGGGCCATGCTTATCGCAACACGAACGGCTTCAGAGCGCGCATGGCCAAAGGTGCTATTTGAAACGGATTCAGAAAACCTCGTGCGTTTGCTAACCTCAACAACCGAACCGCCTTGGTACTTAATCAATATGATAGCAGAAATCAAGTCCAGAATGGCACAAATTCCACATTGCTCCATACAGCACAATTACAGGGAAGGAAATCAGGCGGCCGATGGACTAGCAAACAAAGCGGCGAACAACGGCGCTCTAGCAAACCTATCGACAATCATATGGG